>OZ002735.1:22572515-23022505 GCA_963924305.1 Polygonum maritimum
AAAGTCGTCGTGCCAATATCAAAGATAAATAACCCAAACTACAAACTAAGTATAGTAAGCAAGTAAGGGGTCGAACCCAAGAGAACTATGGCTTCTAGTATCAATATAATTATCAACCAAAGAAAGGGGGGATTTAGGAGAAAGATCTAAACTAAACTATCCTAAGAAAACAAAGCAAACAAACAAACAAATATGGAAGATAGGTTCATTCAAAAGATCCACTCTTTAATAATCACGAGATCATAGATTCATCCATTGACCTCATTCACACCTACGGTTAATTCCTATCCTGATCATTAACAATCGCAAGTCCACGGTCCAAGCACTTCTATAACCCTAGGCAAGGACGCTTAACCTAGAATTAGCATAGAGAACAAGGATATGCAGGATATAATATCAAACAATCAAGCTACGAGTCAATTGTAAGATAAAACAATCAATTCTCTTCTTAATCCTAGTTGCATAGACAACAGGTCTAGGTTAAGTTGTTTTCACGGATTAGTTTTGTCCACGGTCCAAACCTAATCCAACAGTAGAACATAAATCAATTCAATAGGTTCATTGATGTGATTCTGCCTGGCTCACATCATGGGTTCGAGGCGCCGCCCGGTGCCTCCACGGGGCACCCTGCAAATGGCAAGGAAATACGGCCCGGTGCCTCTTCGGGGCACCCTGCACCCAACGCCGCTGACGCCGGTGCCTCCTCGAGGCACCCCGCATCCGATGCCGCCAACAACGGTGCCTCGTCAAGGCACCCCACCGTAGACGTTCCGGTGCCTCCCGTGCTCCATGAAGGCACCGATGCCCCGGTTCCTCACGCCGCGCCTCGAGGCACCGACACCCCGGTGCCTCCCGGTGCCCAGCAAGGCCCCGACGCCACGGTGCCTCTCGGGACGCCGCAAGGCACCGACGCGCCGGTGCCTCCCGGTTCCAACAATACCGAGGCATGGCCCGGTGCTTCTCTAGGGCATCCGATTAAGGGTCGTACGCGACCCGTTACAAGGTCGGTCTCTTCCAAGGAGGCGAATCACATTCCCGGGTCTATAACGAGGCAACGGGCTAAGGCCTTACAAGAGCAACTCCGGGCTCATTTGGCCATGTCCTACACTTCACAAACCGGGCCCGGAGATGCGATTTTGAGTCTCCACATACTCGGCCCAAGCAAGAGCTCTGCGAAGCCTGAAGCCCATCACGAAGAGGGACGATCCAAGCCCATCTTGAAGGAGGCTTGGCTGCCACATTAACCTCCTTCCTTGGCCGCCAAGTTTGCCTCTACAATGTAATAAAAGCATTAGCTTGGCCGCCAAGGAACAACATTAAAGACGGCTGAATCTCCTTGCCTTGGACGCCACTCTTCTTCACCTCCTCACAAGACTTGGCGCCCACTCCAAGATGTGTGCCTTGGCCGCCAATCCTCGCCACCTCCTCTTGAAGCTTAGCGTCCACACAAAGTTGGCCGCCTCTCCCCTCCTCTCTCCCCTATATAAACACAAGGAGGGCCTCATATTTTGGTAGATTGAAATTGAGTAAAGAGAGCTTTTAGCCCTCACTCTTTCGGTCTCTTCTCCTCAAGGGGGAAAGGGCCGAGGGAACCCACACCTCGTTGGCTTCTAGCTCTCGTTTCCTTAGTTTGATTTCTTGTTCTCCTTTTCCATTTCGTTGTCTTACAAAAACGATTACACTTCAGTTTGTAACTCAAACAAAACGCCACCTTTTTCAATACAAGAACCAAGCTTGTGTTCCTTACACCTTTAAAACAAGAACGCCTCCACATAAGCTCAATCGAACCCGAGATTCGACCGATCCTGGAAGTGAGATCACATCATTCATGACTCCTAAAGAAACAATAAACATTCATAAGATGAAGCACAAGAGAATCACTATTAACCAAAGGATAGAAATCAATTACCAAAACCTCACGAGTTCATACATTAGAGCTTCTCCCTTGAACAAACCCAAGGAGACTAGCTCTCCATAACTAAACTAAAACCTAAAAAGAGAAGAATTGAATTATGAGAAAGAAGATACTAAAAACCTAAGGCTGGCTCCTCCTTATATAGCCCAACACTAGTACAAAAACACTCTCGGAGGGCGCTTTTTTTACGAAGTTCAGGGCGCTTTTTGTACCGCCCTAAGGAGAAGTGCATTAAAACTCATACAGGACGCTTTTTAAATTGCGCCATAAAAAAACATACGGAGGGCGTTTTTATGGAAAAACGCCCTCCATCTACCTATTTTTTATTTTAAAAAATCAGACACACGGAGGGCGCTTCTATGAAAAAGCGCCCTCCATCTAACTTTTTTTTTTAAAAAAATAAAATCAGACTCAGGGCACTTTTCTTTAAAAAGCGCCCTAAGTAACTCCAAATTGAAAAAAAAACAAATCAAGCTTGCTCGTTCTTCGTGTGCCAGTTTCATCCAATTAGCTATATACACCATCAAATAAAAGTTTTTCAATATACAATATCCAATCAATTAACAATCACAAGTCTAAAGTACTCCGTATAACATTCCAGGATCCAATCTAACAGTAATTGAATCGGCCTAATGGATCAAGCACCGACAATCAAACCAAACGCTAAAATTGAACGAAATAATTATCCCAATCAAGCAAGAGTCTCAGCTCAGTTGACTCAATTTTCAACAATGTAGCGCATCTAGCAATCAGACATTGTACACAGCTAATAACCTAATCTCGCTTGCTACGAGAAACAATCGAACGAAATCAATTCAACAGGAAAACCGGCAAATTAGCGAAGGAGATTAGATGGCGGAGAGAGTACCGTCTGCGTGGATAGAGCGGCTGATGAAAACCGCGGAGGCAGGCGAGGTGGTGGATGATCCGGCGAGATCTCTCTCGAGCTTGGCGAACTCGGTGGAATCGGTGCGGATCATGAGCTCTGGAGGAGGACGTCCTCCTTGCGATCGACGGAGAGCTTGGCGGAGAAAAGGAAGCCCTTGAGCCCTAAGACGACGAGGCTGCGGGCGTCGAAGGTGAGATCGGAGAGGGGTGGAGATGGATTTGAGGGCATGGACGAGAAGGAGATGTCCGAGGAGGAGTTGGAAAAGTGAGGTCGATGGATTAGGTCGGGGAAGGAAGCAACGACACCGATAAAGGGAAAGGTCAGGTGAGGGAAGGAAGGAGACGTGGAAACCCTAGCTTTTGTGCTGTAGAATATTCAATTTTATTTTTTTAAAATAAAAAGATATGGAAGGCGCTTTTTAAGAAAAGCGCCATCCGTATGCTATAAAGAGTGCGTTTTTTATCGAAAGCGCCCTGTAACATGTTTTTATTATTTTTAATAAAAAGATTTAATCTTATACAACGCTTTTCAATTAAAAGCGCCCTCCGTTTTCTCTTAATAAGTGCGTTTTTTATAAGCGCCCTAAAATTTCCGCATTGTATACCGAATTTTGTACTAGTGCAAGGAACAAGCTACACGAGATAGATAAGGAAAGAGGCAAAAGATAGAAAAGGAAACAAGATAGAAAGATTTCGGCCCGCTTCGGATCCAGCATCGCCGCGGTCGCGTCGCTCCCACCGCGCCCGCGCTTTCGCAACAGAGAAGAAAAACTTGTCTCGGCGGCCACCGCGGTCGCGGTATCGGGGCAGAACCTCTGGCGTCACTTCGGAGGCTGTTTTGACCCTCTTCGGCTTGGAATCTAACTTTGGTGTAAAAAGATGAATTGAAGCCCTTGAAGTTAGCCTTCCAATGGCACCAGAATCATCTCAATCAGACCTCTGTAGCTCAAGATATAGCCTTCGCAAGCAAGTGGTGTCGCGCTGACAGCTCAAAACGCCTTAGAACTCTTGATTCTTGCATTCTTGTGTCTTCGTCCTAGATATTACAATTTGCACAAACTCTAACCTAAAAACACTCAATAAAGCCCTAAAGTACAAGAGTTAACCTATAAAAAATAGGCCGAATCAAAGAGGTCGATTGTGGAGATGCAAGACGAGGTGAAAATCTTGGAGCTACCTCAAAAATTGGGTGATCCGGGGAGATTTACAATCACCATTGGTATTGGGTCTCGGAAGTTTCAAGCTTTGTGTGACCTTGGAGCAAGTACTAGTGTTATTCCGTACACGATATGGAAGTCTACCGCCATGGGACTCATCGCTCCGGTTAACATGAGGTTGACCATAGCCGATGGAACATCAATTGAGCCGATTGGAGTGGTGGAGGACTATCCATTGTGTGTAGAGGGGCATTACGTCTCGACGGACTTTGTGGTGGTTCACATGTTAGAGGTGCCGGGCGAGCCTGTCATCTTAGGAAGACCATTCATTGCCACGGTTGGAGCTATTATAGATGTAAAGGAAGGTCAATTGTCTCTTGAATTTGGAGGAGTAGAGCTCGATTTCTCCTTTAAACCAACTTTGAAGGAAGCTTTGCATAGAGAAGCCAAGATGATCCAATCCTTTCCAAGAGGAATGCAATGGGAATCTATATCCAACAAGCCGAGTACAAGGGAGCTAGAGTTGAAAGCCATCCCACCACCTTATGGAGTTGAAGTGACAAATGAAGGTTTAGCTACCAATCTAGAGGAGAGTGAGAAAGTGGAGAATGGAATGTCTTACTTGGAGGTATTCAAAGCCGAAACGGAGGAAGCCCAAGCACCACTGGAGCCTTCTCATGAGCTCAAGGAGCTTCCAAAGGATTTGAGGTATGCTTTCCTTGGCCCTAACTCTTCATTACCCGTAATTATCAATGCTAATTTGAAAGATGAGGAAGAGTCAAAGTTGTTAGAGGTTTTAAGGAGGCATAGAGGAGCTTTAGGGTATTCATTAGAGGAACTAAAAGGAATTTCACCATCAATTTGCATGCATAGGATCTACATGGAGGACAATCATAAACCCACTATTGAACCACAAAGAAGATTAAATCCTAACATGAAAGAAGTGGTTAAGAGTGAGATACTTAGAATGTTGGATGTGGGAATCATCTTCCCAATTTCGGATAGCAAATATGTGAGTCCCGTGCATGTAGTGCCTAAGAAGGGTGGGTTAACCGTAGTGCAAAATGAGAAAGGAGAAATGATTCCTACTAGAACCACTACAAAATGGCGCATGTGCATTGATTACCGAAAATTAAAAAGTGGTACCCGTAAGGATCATTTCCCCCTTCCTTTTATAGACCAAGTTCTTGAAAGATTAGCACAACATGAATACTTTTGCTACCTTGATGCGTATAACGGATTTTGGCAAATCCCTATTCACCCCGATGACCAAGAGAAGACAACTTTTACATGTGCCTTTCGGTTTGTGTAATGCTCCGACAACGTTTCAAAGGTGCATGATGTCTATCTTCTCCGATATGGTGGAGCAAATAGTGAAGGTATTCATGGATGATTTTTCGGTCTATGGCTCCTCTTTTGATGCTTGTTTGGCTAATTTGGATAGGGTCCTAGCTAGATGTGAGGAGACTAACCTTGTGCTTAATTGGGAGAAATGTCATTTCATGGTTAAAGAGGGAATAGTTTTGGGACATCTCATCTCTAGTAGAGGGATAGAAGTTGATAGGGCCAAGATTGAAATAATTGAAAAACTTCCCCCACCTACTTGTGTGCGTGATGTTAGGAGTTTCTTAGGTCATGCGGGCTTTTATAGACGCTTCATCAAAGACTTCTCTAAAATTTCAAAACCTTTGTCTAACCTCTTGATGACGGATGTTCCCTTCGAATTTTCAGAGGATTGCATGAGTGCTTTTTGTAGGTTGAGGGATGCTTTGGTTTCGGCTCCTATCATGGCGTCACCCGATTGGAATCTTCCATTCGAAGTGATGTGTGATGCAAGTGAATTCGCCGTAGGAGCCGCTATTGGGGAAAGAAAGGAGGGAAAGTTGCACGCCATCTACTATGCAAGTAAATCCTTGGATGAAACTCAATGCAAGTACCCAACAACGGAGAAGGAATTCCTTGCGGTGGTTTTTGCATTTGAGAAATTCCGGTCATACCTTGTGGGATCTAAGGTGGTAGTCTATACTCTATACGGATCATGCGGCAATCAAGTACCTCATGAAAAAGAAGGATGCTAAGCCAAGGCTCTTGAGGTGGATACTTCTCCTTCAAGAGTTTGACCATGAGATCAAGGATAAGGTCGATTCGGAGAATGTGGTGGCCGATCATCTATCTCGATTGCCCTTGGAATACATGATGGAGATGGAGGATGGTGTGGCAATAGATAATGTGAGGGCGGATGAAGGGCTTTTGAGTGGGAAAGAAGGAAAAGAGGGAAGGATCGACCAAGATGGTGCATCGGTCCTGAGGTGTCCAAAGTCGGACCGAGTTACCCAGTAACTCGGGCCCGAGGTCTATAAAATCGAGCCAGAGGGATTTGTGCACTTGCGCGACCCGATCGATGTCCACACATGTCGGGCTCAATACCTTGCAATGTTGGTCCATGAAATCAAGTAAGATTCTTCACTCGGTCTCTATTCCATCCCGTTCTCAATTGATTACCTCCCACTTGCCTCCTATTATTGATACCGTAAAACGAGGGATTACTCCTTGGTTTGCGGATTTTGCTAACTTTGTTGTAGGGGGAGTGATCCCACCAAATTTGTCTTATTCGGCTAGGAAGAAATTCTTACATGATGCTAGGCAATATTATTGGGACGATCCATACCTATACAAGGAAGGGGGTGATAGAATCTATAGACGGTGCATTCCAAGTGAGGAGATCGAGAGCGTAATTCGCCATTGCCATTCTTTGCCAACCGGAGGTCATGCCAAGAGTTCGAAAACCACGGCGAAAATTCTACATTGTGGTTTCTATTGGCCAACCATGTTTAAGGATATGCATGAGTACGTGAAGAGATGTCAAGAGTGCCAAAGAGAGGGGAACTTGTCAAGGAGAAATGAGACTCCGCAAACCGGAATTCTAGAGGTGGAGCTCTTTGATGTATGGGGGATCGACTTCATGGGACCATTTCCCACGCCGGGCCCATACAAATACATTTTGGTGGCCGTGGATTATGTTTCAAAGTGGGTAGAAGCCATTCCAACAAGGACCAATGATGCAAGGGTTGTGATGAAGTTCTTGAAAAGCAACATCTTTGCAAGATTTGGCGTGCCTAGAGTTCTCATTAGTGATGGCGGCCATCACTTCATTGAAAAATGCTTTGAGAATGTGTTGATCAAGTATGGAGTGTCTCACCGAGTTGCTACTCCTTATCACCCTCAAACAAGTGGGCTAGTTGAGGTTTCCAATCGGCAAATCAAGGCTATCTTGGAGAAGACGGTGTCTAAGTCGAGAAAAGATTGGGCATCTAAGCTTGATGATGCACTTTGGGCCTATAGAACCGCTTACAAGACACCTTTGGGGACTACACCTTTCAATTTAGTGTATGGCAAAGCATGTCATCTTCCGGTAAAGTTGGAGCACAAATCCAAGTGGGCTCTCAAAGAAATGAATTGGGATGTAAACTTGGCCGGTGAAAAGAGATTCTTAGATCTCCATGAGTTAGGGGAGTTGAGATTAAAAGCTTATGAGAATGCTAAGTTGTATAAGGAGAAGACCAAGAAGTGCCATGATAGGAAATTGGTTCCAAAAACCTATCAAGTTGGTGACAAGGTCCTTCTTTTCAATGCAAGGCTTAGATTCTTCCCTGGAAATCTTCGAACAAGGTGGAGTGGACCATTTGTGGTTCACCGAATTCATACTCAAGGAGCGGTAGATTTGGCTGATGAGAATGGACAAATCTTCAAAGTGAATGGTCATCGATTGAAGAAGTTCTATGACAAGATTGACCCAAGTGAAGAAGTAAGAGCCTCATGGGCTCTCCTTCTAGCAAACTAAGTCTCAACATGCCAATCAAGAATAAGGAATTGTGAGCTTTCTTAACTCTTGTCTTTTATTTTTGAGTTTTGATTTCTTTGTTTTGATGAGGACATCAAAATTCTAAGTATGGGGTGGGGTTAGTTGCTCATAGTTTCATGTGTAAGCTTCTTGTTCTTGTTTTTGTTAAGGGATGTTTTCTTTTGGATACAGGCATGATATTGCATGAATGATGATTGAATTTGATGGTTTGTATGGATGAGTTTGTTTTGCTTTTGAGAAAAAATTTCGAAAAATCTATAAAAATGTGAAAATTTCGTGTGAAAAATGTCAAAAAGATTTTGATTTTGGACTAGGAATTCCCATCTTAGATGTCCATATGAGAGCTAATGATGATGTGAGCATGTAAATTCTTTTGCATATTTTTGGATAGTTTAGCCTCTAAATGGATATTGCTTTTAATGTGATGTGATATCTTGCATGTTTTTATTGAGCACATGAGTTATTGGATGAGTTTGATGCAACTAAGCTAAAGTGAACCTTGTGAGATGAATTTTTTGCCATTTTAGGGATGTTTGTTCATATTGCATATCCCTCATTTTCTTGTGTGAATTAGCTCATGCATGCTAAGTAATACTTGCTATTGCGGTGTTTATCTATTTTCCAAGACCAATATGAGAATTGTTCTATGCTTTGTCACATTGATTTGAACTTTATTTCATTTAGTCGCAAAATGTTACATATCCTACCTTGAAGATAAACCGTTGTTTGTAGCCCCGTTTTAGCCTTAGACCTTTGTTTGAAATTCCTCAAAAATATGATTCCTAGCCTATATGATGATACAGGCTATTTTGTATAGGATAACTCTTGTATTTTGAGACAATTTTGTGAGTGTTTAGGTTAGTTTTGAGCATTTTTGTAATATGAAGACCGAAGACACAAGTTGTGAAGAATCAAGAGTTAAAGAGCTTAAAGACGAAGATTCGCCACTGCATGGATATCGCGGTCGCGTTGTCTATGACGCGAGCGTGGTGGCGTGAAGAGACGAACTATGAAGACCTATGAAGGCCGCGGTCGCGCTGTCTATGGCGCGGTCACGGTAGAAGCCGACTCAGCAATTTGACGATTGAAGACCGCCGCGGGCGCGGTGGTGACGCCGCGGTCGCGGTGCGGCCGACTTTCACGCGGCCGAAATTCGATCGTTTCTATCTTGTTTCCTTTCTTATCTTTCGGTTTCCTTTCTTATCTAGTCCGAAAAGGTTGATCCTTGGGGCTATTTAAGGGGAACCTTTCTAGGTTTTTAGGATATTCAACTTACTTGTCTATCAATTTTTCTTTCAATAAAGATTAGAGTTTTCTTTGTAATGGAGAACTAACTCTCCTCTTGAGTTTATTCGATCAAGGAAACTTTATCATGAAGTTGTGAAATTCTGGTAACTTCTTTAGCCCTATGTCTTTATTGATACTCTTGTGCTTAATCCCATGATCTATGTTTGATTTTATGAGCCTGATCAACTTGTTTGATTGACTTAGATCTATTGTTTGATTTAGGATTGGTTGTTGTCTATGCATCTTTCCTATTTCTCGAAACAACTCTATTCTAGGACCGTGGACTAGTTTAGGGAAGAGTATTCAATGGTTTAATTGTGCATGAGACTCGTAGCTTGATTGCATGATTTGATTTCCTAATATCCCTGTGCTCTATGCTGATTCTAGGTTAAGCGTCCTTGCCTAGGGTTATAGAATTGCTTGGACCGTGGACTTGCGATTGCTAATGATTGGGATTGGAATTGACCTAGGCATATAAAGAGGTGGATGAATTCATGATCAACGGATTAATAAAGTGAAATTGATTGGATAAACTCTACTTGATAACCTTTGATTGAAACCGACTTTCAAACCCCCCTTTGATTACGTGCATGAAAACCGTAAAATCTGAATAGAAACTTATTCCTTTGGGTTCGACCCCTTGCTTGCCTACTATACTGTTGTTTGCATGTTTGGGATTTATTTTTGATAAGGGAACAACGACTTTTCCCGAGTCAAATTTTGGGTTAGGGGACCGCGGTCGCGGCTCTTCATCCGAAGAAAACTCCATTGGTTCTGTCAAATTTCCGCGGTCGCGGGTTGGTGAGTGCGGACGCGGATCTTCGAAAGAAGCTAACTCCTTGACCTCGTCGGCTCGGATCCCACAAAAGAAATTCCATTGGTCCATGGGTTCCCAGATGACGTATTTTCCTTCGCTCTTGCGGTACAACATTAGTAGGGTCTCATGAGTCACCCCACCAAAGATGTAATCACAAGCATCTTTAATCATTACGTCTAAGCCCCACGATGCAAGCTCAAACAATTGTTCCTGACACCTCGTAAAGTACCCATGAAAGGGCTCATCCTGCAACTGACAAAACTTAAACGCAGACATCAGACTATACAAGTGCGGACCGTAAGATAGGTCCACACAAAGCCAATAAAAATATTAATACTAGAAAGAAACCAAAGTTCCCCGGCAACGGCGCCAAAATTTGACTCGGCTAAAGTCGTCGTGCCAAGATCAAAGATAAATAACCCAAACTACAAACTAGTATAGCATGCAAGTAAGGGGTCGAACCCAAGAGAACAAAGGCTTCTAGTATTAATATAATTATCAACCAAAGATAAGGGGGGAAATCAAAGAGATATCTAAACTAAACTAAACTAGAAAACAATAACAAACAAATAAACAAATTGATAAGAGGCAGGTTCATTCAAAAGATCCACTCATGAAATAGTCACTCGATCATAGATTCATCCATTGATTTCATTCACACCTATGGTTAATTCCTATCCTGATCATTAACAATCGCAAGTCCACGGTCCAAGCAATTCTATAACCCTAGGCAAGGACGCTTAACCTAGAATTAGCATAGAGAACAAGGATATTAGGAAATCAAGTCATGCAATCAAGCTACGAGTCTCATGCGCAATTTAACCATTGAATACTCTTCCCTAAACTAGTCCACGGTCCTAGAATAGAGTTGTTTCGAGAAATAGGAAAGATGCATAGACAACAACCAATCCTAAATCAAACAATAGATCTAAGTCAATCAAACAAGTTGATCAGGCTCATAAAATCAAACATAGATCATGGGATTAAGCACAAGAGTATCAATATTAATCAAAGGATAGAAATCAATTACCAAAATCTCAAGAGTTCATACATCAGAGCTTCTCCCTTAAACAAACCCAAGGAGACTAGCTCTCCAAAACTAAACTAAAAGAGAAGAATTTAATTATGAAAAAGAAGATACTAAAAACCTAAGGCTGGCTCCTTCTTATATAGCCCAAGGAACAAGCTCCACGAGATAGATAAGGAAAGAGGCAAAAGATAGAAAAGGAAACAAGATAGAAAGATTTCGGCCCGCTTTGGATCCGGCATCACCGCGGTCGCGTCGCCATGGCCGCGCCCGCGCTTTCACAGAAGAAAAGAACAATTCGTCTCGGCAGCCACCGCGGTCGTGTCGGCCTGGCCGCGGTCGCGGTATATCGACAGAACCACTAATGTCACTTCGGAGGCTGTTTTGACCATCTTCGGCTTGGAATCTGTCTTCAGTGTAAACAGATGAATTGAAGCCCATGAAGTTAGATTTCCAATGGCACCGGAATCAGCTCAATCCGACTACTATAGCTCTAGATATAGCCTTCACAAGAAAGTGGTGTCGCGCAGACAGCTCAAAACGCCTTAAAACTCTTGATTCTTGAATTCTTGTGTCTTCGGCCTTCATATTACAATAACGCTCAAAACTAACCTAAACACTCACTAAATCATCTCAAAATACAAGAGTTAACCTATACAAAATAGCCTGAATCAAATTCCCCCATACTTAGATCTTGCTCGTCCTCGAGTAAGCTCAAACAAATATATCAAGGTAGCACATCTAAGATCTCAGGAAATACAAGGGAAGATAAAAACACTCAGCTCACAACCCGAACCCAAAATATAGAGAAATCATGAGCATAAAACAATGAAGCTCAAACACACACCTCACAACAAGATATAACACTCAAGCTCTAAAAAGTGTAGAGCAACCTAGGATCTACCCAAATCTAACATGAAAGCCCCAAAGTCCCCAAGCAAGAATGATCCTAAAACACTCGAATTTTTCCCGCTCAATTCTTCTTAGGCGCCCTTTCGGGTTTTCACCTAACCACTCTTTTCATTTTTCAATAGGTGTGCTCACAAATACTTGCATGTTTTTATTGAGCACATGAGTTATTGGATGAGTTTGATGCAACTAAGCTAGAGTGAACCTCGTGAGATGAATTTTTGGCCATTTTAGGGATGTTTGTTCATATTGCATATCCCTCATTTTCTTGTGTGAATTAGCTCATGCATGCTAAGTAATACATGCTATTGAGGTGTTTATCTATTTTTCAAGACCAATATGAGAATTGTTCTATGCTTTGTCACATTGATTTGAACTTTATTTCATTTAGTCACAAAATGTTACATATCCTACCTTGAAGATAAACCGTTGTTTGTAGCCCCGTTTTAGCCTTAGACCTTTGTTTGAAATTCCTCAAAAATATGATTCCTAGCCTATAAGATGATACAGGCTATTTTGTATAGGATAACTCTTGTACTTTGAGATAATTTTGAGAGTGTTTAGGTTAGTTTTGAGCATTTTTGTAATATGAAGACCGAAGACACAAGTTGTGAAGAATCAAGAGTTAAAGAGCTTAAAGACGAAGATTCGCCACTGCATGGATATCGCGGTCGCGTTATCTATGACACGGGCGCGGTGGCGTGAAGAGACGAACTATGAAGACCTATGAAGGCCGCGGTCGCGCTGTCTATGGCGCGGTCACGGTAGAAGCCGACTCAGCAATTTGACGATTGAAGACCGCTGCGGGCGCGGTGGTGACGCCGCGGTCGCGGTGCGGCCGACTTTCACGCGGACGAAATTCTATCGTTTCTATCTTGTTTCCTTTCTTATCTTTCGGTTTCCTTTCTTATCTAGTCCGAAAAGGTTGATCCTTGGGGCTATTTAAGGGGAACCTTTCTAGGTTTTTAGGATATTCAACTTACTTGTCTATCAATTTTTCTTTCAATAAAGATTAGAGTTTTCTTTGTAATGGAGAACTAACTCTCCTCTTGAGTTTATTCGATCAAGGAAACTTTATCATGAAGTTGTGAAATTCTGGTAACTTCTTTATCCCTAGGTCTTTATTGATACTCTTGTGCTTAATCCCATGATCTATGTTTGATTTTATGAGCCTGATCAACTTGTTTGATTGACTTAGATCTATTGTTTGATTTAGGATTGGTTGTTGTCTATGCATCTTTCCTATTTCTCGAAACAACTCTATTCTAGGACCGTGGACTAGTTTAGGGAAGAGTATTCAATGGTTTAATTGTGCATGAGACTCGTAGCTTGATTGCATGATTTGATTTCCTAATATCCTAGTGCTCTATGCTGGTTCTAGGTTAAGCGTCCTTGCCTAAGGTTATAGAATTGCTTGGACCGTGGACTTGCGATTGCTAATGATTGGGATTGGAATTGACCTAGGCATATAAAGAGGTGGATGAATTCATGATCAATGGATTAATAAAGTGAAATTGATTGGATAAACTCTACTTGATAACCTTTGATTGAAACCGACTTTCAAACCCCCCTTTGATTACGTGGATGAAAACCGTAAAACCTAAATAGAAACTGATTCCTTTGGGTTCGACCCCTTGCTTGCCTACTACACTGTTGTTTGCATGTTTGGGATTTATTTTTGATAAGGGAACAACGACTTTGCCCGAGTCATATGACTTGACCCTTTATGGGATTGGACTTTAGAGGAGAGGTTTGGGAATGTATTTGGAGAGTTGAGATTCTCTTTGGTGAAGGGCAAGAAATGGAGTTGTAAATCAAGTGGGTAGTGCATCTTTGTGAAGCTTAAAGTAAAAAAGAAAGAAAGAAAAGTTGAAAAAAGTAGTGGATTGAAAGCAAAGTGTTTATGTGTAATAAATGGGTTCCGACCGAGTTCAAGTGCACGTCGGGCCCGATGTATGTTGCAAGTCGGTCCAGTGTGAAAAAGTGAGAAAAATCCAACAAAACGTGTGATGCAAAGATGAAGTGGAATGTTAAGTGAAGAGTGGGTTGAAAGTTAAAGAAAAGAAGAGAAAAATCAAAGTCTTTTGGAAGTGTGAAGTTGAAAGTGGAATAATTTAATGAAGTTGGTGAGAGACTTGGAAGTTCAATCCCCTTGAAAGCACCACAAGACCAAAGTGATTCCTACCTTGAGAAACACCAAAACCCCATTACAACCCGGTCGAATGGAACCTCTTTGAGGACCTCCATTGAGCCAAGTTCATATTCTTTGTGTGCATTGTAATAGGCATCTCTAGGTGGAGGAATTGGTGATATTAGCTTCAATGGTAAAGTCTTTACTTGCATGATTTTTGAGTATGAGTGTTCATTGTCAAACCTAAACACATGATGAGTGATACACATTTCACATACCTAAAGTGAGGCTTTGTTGCATTAGACTATATTTCCTTGAACACTTGATCATGTGTGATGACGTAATCTTGCTAGCATGTCTATCATTTGTGCTTACTTGATATTTCATATGAGGCTTTACTTGAAGATTGTGCTTCGGTCTTGAGGACATTTGGAAGGAGATTCTAAGGAGAAGCAAAGCTAAGGAGCAAAGGAGCGGAAGAGCCAAGCAAGGAACGAAGAGGAACTCAAGGAAAACCAAGAAAAGAAGAGGATCGAGACCCGGAACGACGTTCCCAGCATGTCGGGCCCGAGTTGGCGCATTGGAGGCCAGGACCGAGGTTGGTGACGTCAGGCCCGAGGTGTGTCCATGTCGGTCCAAGTCGGCTTAAGAGAGGATTGAGCTCCAAGGAACATAATTGTGATCTACCACTTTTACCCTTCTTCTATTTTTGGAATTCCTTGGTCCCCAATTAAGGAGGAAGGATAATTAGAGAGAGAAGACAACTTGGAGAGGGGGGAATCCACATCTAATCACTCTCAAAGGCTCTAGGAAGGCATGGAGAGAAAGGAAGAGGAGACGAAGAGAGAAATCGGTGGGATCTAGGAGAAATTAGTGAGTTTGCACTTGTTTTGCTTGTGTTTAGTGGATTTGAGATTTGGATCTTGTGAACCCCTTTGATTTGAATGCAATTTGGCCTTGATTTGAGTTTGATGATTGAGATTCGCTTGCTTTGCTATTTGATTGCTTTTTACTCTTACTTGATGGAGTAGATTCCATAGTCTTGGGCTATGGGGGAAACCCCTAGTTAGGATTGGGTGTGAACCCCCAATTCCATAGCCTTGAGTACTTGATCTATGAATCTTCTCTACATTGAGCGTCAATTCTCTTGTGAGAACAAGGGATCTAGGGCTTGTGATTGGTAAGAGTAAGCGAAAGTAATCTCGAGCCCATCACTAGACCTAGCATCGAAGGGAAGGTGAAAATCCCCCTATGGTCGATGTGTAGAGTGGAGGGATCGGAGGCAAACAACCTCAATCTCATAAGGATCATCACTTATTGGCTGAATTGGGGTGGAATTACCCAAGTCTAGTTAGGAAAGGAACCCAAAAACCCAAGACCGATCTACTATTTGTCAAGACCGAGTTACCCAGAACGTCGGGCCTGACTTCCCCTGTGTCGGTCCTGTCCTAAACTCTCATCGATCCTCCTCGGACCGAGGTGACCAAAGTCGGTCTCGAGGAGTTCCCTTTGATTTTCCTCGTTTTTGCCTTTCTTTTCTCCTTTTTAGTCTTTTTGGTACACTCAACGTACGAACTCCCGTGTGTTCGACACCCTACCCTTGTACTACAATAGGGGTTCGGTTTATAAATTTAAATTTTGACCCTCCGATCCGGAACCCATCAGAAGGTAGTGAGGAGAAAGCGTGTCCTAGTTGTTGTTCTATGAAGAAGGTAGAAGACAATAGTGTGTGAAGAAACTTTGTGGGTTTGCTAAAGTTTGTAAGTTTGGATCTTGAAATTAATTGAAGTTGTTTGCCTTGGATGATGTCTTTCCCTTCTTTTTCGTTGCTCTTGTGTGTGATGATGTGTGAGTAGTCATTTTGCTAGGTGTGGGGTGAAACCCACCATGAACATGCATTTGATACCTTGATGCTTAGATCCATGCTTAATTTGAGATCTCTACCCCTAAATCCCTCTTGTATGCTTAAAACCTTTGACGAAAGTTGGGGTATGTTCTTGTTTGCAAACTAATTGAAAGATTATCTTGTGAATTCGGGAGTATCCGGGTTGTAATGAAAGTTAAAACCCTTAGAAAACAAGTTGGATTGCATGGTAACACTTTCATGAAAGTTGAGGTCTTGATGTGTTCTTTTGTGACGAAAGTCACCCATGAGATTTTGAGTTGAGTTGGTCTTTTATCATTGTTCGAATGCATGCTCGTGTTGTGGTGAATCCCTACCCCTATGTTGGATCGTTAGTAACTGAGGGACGTCCTTTACTTTGGTAAAGGCGTCCTTTGGTCAGGCGTCCCTACGAGGTGTAGGGGCGTCCTTTGGATGTGCAGCGGAATTAAATACTAAACAGGTAAAAAGTGAACACAGTGATTTATAGAGAAACCACTCAAGACCAAGTAGTCTTTGTGTGTAAACCTCTACCTCCTTGGAGGATTTTTGAACAGATTCTTTTCCTTTCTTATTAAAAATCCTTACGTTGTACTGGCGAGTTCTTTACACTTCTTTGGCACATAGACAGCGTCCTAAGTCCACTAGTAAAGTCCTCCTTTAAGCCTACAACCTAAGCGAGTTTAACCTTCTAAAGGACTTTGTCCCTACGTCCTACAGTACTTCGTAGGACTCTCTCTCTCTTTCTTTTTGGGTTTTTCTGAGTACAAACAGTTTGTGGTTTGGGTTACTGTTGGATCGTAAGTCTGTTAGAATGGGCGTCCTTAATTGGGTTAAGGGCGTCCTTAGGTTCAGTGGAAATTAGACTTAACAGGAAACGAAATAAGATAATGGACATGCGTATTTATAGAGGAACCCCACTAAGACCAACTAGTCTTATGGGTAAACCTCTACCTCCGCTTGGAGGATTTTCAATAGCCGTCCTTATCTTATTAAGAGAGTGTCCTTACAACTTAGGCGAGTCGTTACACTTCACTGAGCTAAGCGTCCGTCCTTAGCCTCACTAGTAACACTCCTTTCCACCTAACAAAGTAACCTAACTCTCTTAGCTATAAGGAAGCTATCACACACGTCTCTCACGGTTCGTTGTGAGAGACAAACTACAACTCTAACTATTTTGCGGTTTGTTTTGGATTTGATGTGGTTGGACTTTCTTTCTCTTGCTTCAAGCTCACTTGATCTTCTTGATCTTCGTTCTTGTACTTGAATGCTTTAGGAGAGCTTGAGAGAAAGTCTTCAAAGTCCACACCGCTATGCATACCCCTTGGGGGGTATTTATAGCGGAAGTGGTTCTTGTCCTCTAGCGTCCTCTGAGACTCGGTAGGATCCTTGATCTTCCATCAACGGTGCGATGAGCATCTTGAGGAAGTCAACTCTGTTGACGCTTGGGAAGCCTCCGCGTGGATAGGGGACCATTGCTGGGAAAGCGACTTCTTTGGAATTGTCTACACGTGCCCAGACAAGGGAAGCTTCCTTCTGAGGACTATGGCTGAATATGATGTAATCATGTTGGGGCGGCCTTGATTTGAATTTGAACTTCGTCCGTATTTTGGCGCGCGTCCCTTCTTGATGATGATGCCGTCCTATCTGTGCAGGGACTTCGCCAGTTACGTTCAGCTTTGGAAGTTCTGAAGAAGTGCGTCCCTACAAAGTTAGGGACTCTCGTTCACTTGTTGTCCTTTTCGCTCATGTGCGTCCGTTGGACTGACCTGAGAGCAACACTTGGACAACTTATCAAATACTTTTGAGTCTGTCATTATCAAAACAAGGGACGATCATTATTGGTTTAGATATTAATGACTGGCGTCCTTAATATCGTCCCAACAATTTCCATCTTTTTGATGATGACAAACTCTTTTAAACAATATGCACACAAGAAAAGCTTTTAGCATGAGAGACAGCACTTTGAGTTTCCTTTTAGCTTAGGATGACATGCAACACATTCTTTTAAGTGCGTCCTATTTTATTTTCTACTAGCGTCCTTTGGACTTGGCGGAAATTCCCCCTAAACACATGCTTTCTATGACAACTTTAAAAACGATCGCATCTTTGCAAAACTATACTTCCTCCTTTTGGCATCATCGAAAAGGAGAACAAGTTGAAAAGCATGCATACACAAAGTCATAACTAAAGAAAGGAACGTTTAGACAAGATGAATCACAAATGTAATGAACGCCATTCAAGAAATGAGAGTACGATCATTACAGACATTCAACAAATGTTCCAAAACGGGGACATCATCCCAAAGTCTTAACACAACAAACACAAAAAGAGCAAAATTGATTCAGAGGTAGAAGGGGAGGAGTGATCATTTGCGTGGACGCTTGCCGAGGGCTTTGAGATGCTGCTCCTGAAGATAGTTGTTCTACGCAAGGAGCTCATTGTTGCGTTCCAGAAGTTCCGTGTGTTGGTGGAGAGTGTCATGAACTTGTTGGATGAGATCGATCATCATGCATTGGTTTTCGATCATCATTCCAAGCAGATACTTCTAGGAATGCTTCTCAGCCTCATGAGGAACGCTCATACCATCAAGTTCATCTTCCTCTTCTTGAGCGTCCACATTCTCAACTGGCGTCCCTTCTACTTGCAGATTTTCCTCAGATTCGCCTTCCACATTCTTAGTAGCAGCAGCAGCCTTGGCTCGACGCTCAACCTCTTTCTTCTCTTTGGCAAGCTGTCGTTTTACTGAGGGGAGCGGCTCATCACACCTCAGTTTGCCAACTGGGGGCAAGGTGATTTGCCTAACGTCCCAGTGAATGCCGAAGGACTGTTCTTCTTTGGGGGCATAGAGATGTTGCTGCTTTAGTATCTGCTTGACCAAGCCAGGGAAGGGAAGCGAGTGGCGTCCTCCTGTGCACTTACCCATGTGCTCCAAGATAACCCGCGGCAAGTTGATGAGCTTGCGTTATAAGAAGGCGTCCAATAAGATGCTATCAGTGATTTGGACGATCGACTTCTTCTCTTGGCGGGGGACGACCATACGCACGATGAGATGATGCGCAAGGACGCCTATCTTGGAAAGACAATGGGCAACCCTATCCCTTGCTACTGGCTGTCTCCCGTTGAAAATGTTGTTGAAGATCTCTTCTTGGGAGAAGCAGCCAAAGTTTTTGTTGGGAAGGTCGTGTAGAGCATCAGGCGGAGAAGGACGCAGACCAAGCATGTTACGGACGGTACCCTCAGCAATTGAGTACTAGTCCCCATCAATTTCGAACGTCCCTTGAGGCTTCCCTTTCACTTCAGATATTTCAAATTTTGAGTAAAAGCGGAGAACCTGTTCGAGGTCGACTGCAGCGGCCTCAGCGCCAAGATGCGTCCAACCCTGGAACTCAAGCAGTTCCAAGAACTCTGTGCGTCCATTCTCCTCCAAAAACTGAGCAGAGAAGAGAAGTGGCGACAGAATCTTTTTGAGCCTTTTCTGCTTGGATCCATTGCTCACTATCACCTCATCACCAGCATCTTCTTCTTCACCATCTCCCTACTCATCCTCATGTTCCTCATCTTGGGGAAGAGCATCGTCTTCATCCGAGGCCTCGTCCCCTTGTTCATGGGACTCGGCCATTTCCTGGTCCTCAGCAGTGGACGCTGGTGCTAGAGGAGGTGCGTCCACAGCTGGAGTCCTTGCCAAGGACTCTATAGGGACTTCAGCAGATGCCGTACCTTGCACTTGAACATTTTCCTCGACGGCTGGTGCAGGCGGAGGAGGAGGAGTAGTTGCTCTGGGAGGAGAGGGAGAGGGGGTTCTTATCTTTGCTTTAGGGGCGGGGGAAGAGGAGGAGCTAGGCGGAGCCACAGAAATTGGCTTGACCTTGAGCGGAGCAAGAGGTATTTGCTTTGTAGGGGAGTCCTCCACTGAAATGACTACGGGAACAGCGTCCTTTGCCGGGACTTGTGTGGGAGGGACAACCCTTTGGTCCTTTGGCATCGGTTTTGCCAGGTCCGCCTCTATCTCTGCATCAAGTGGGTCCGCAGCATCCGCAAGAGCAGGAGTCGCGTCCTCTACCCTTGGTGGAGGAGGAGGGAGCAGAGGGACGTCCTGCAGGCTTTGCTGGATCGCCGCAGTAATGGCGTCCTCTTCAGCCTTGGCCTGCCTCGCCTTTTCTTCCTTCTCGAGTTGGATCTCCGAGAGGCGGATGGCAGCCATTTGTTCCTCGGTGACGCCCTCAAGCTGAGCAGACGTCTTGAGTCGTCGTTTGGGAGCGGGAGGAGGGGAAGGGGATGGGAGTTGGTTGAGAGGGGGAGGGGCCTGTTATTTGGAGCTGGTTGGAAGGGGGAGGGGAAGAGGGTCTCTTTCTCTTTTGGGAAGGGACGGAGCCCGCAGGAGCCATGATGAACTCCATTATATCGGGGAGCATCTTGGCAAGCTCATCCACCGACCCACCAAAAGAGTCAGAAATGATACCCGGCCCCATGAAGGGAGGATTGGTATGGTTGGTTTCTTCAAGGCGGGGGCGGACGTAGGTGATCATGAAGTAATGAAGGAGGCGTTGGATTTTTGGAGGATGGTCATGAGCGGACGCCCTTAGGCAAATATTGGCCAGCGTCCTTGGCTCTTTTTCAAGCCAGTCCTTAATGAGTGGGTCAAGAGGAGGACGGCGTTTAGGCTGGGCCGGAAGTCTAAAGACAGAGGTCTTTGAAGTGTTCCCCTGTTCTGGCTCGGGTTTAAAGGGCTTTTCCAGAAATGCAAGCGTTTTTGTGAGGGTTTGGATTGGGAACGGGAAGGTTGGGGTTTTGGAGGAGGAGGTTGATTTCTGTGTGGCTTTGGAGGGGTGGTTGAAGGGCGGCGCTGGGAGGAGTGAGAGGAGTGTTGGTGGCGAGAAGGTTCTTGTCGCCCAGCTGGTTGACCCCTCGAATCCATTAGCGACCGGCCTTTGACCGGAGTTGAGGATCTTGGTGATTTAGGGTTCCTCGCCGCCGAAGAAGACGGAGAGGGTTGAGGGTTTCGAGTGGATCTTGTGTTGGCCATTTGAAATTTGAAGGGTTTTATAGAGAAGATTTAGGTTTGAGGGAAGGAGATTTCGAGATCTGTAATGAGGATTTGGGGAGATTTGAGAGAGATTTCCAAATTTGGGCAAATAGGTAAGATGTGCGAAGAGAGATTTCAGTGGTAGCAGGGGTGAATTTATAGGAAGAAGACGAAGTGGAAAGGGCAAGGGTAACATGGTCCTTTCACTTGGCTTCCTCCACCCGCGCTCCCGCACGTGGCAAGTACGTCCCGTAAAGACGAAGTGGAAAGGGCAAGGGTAACATGATCACAACCTCTGATTCTTAGAACTCTTCCCTGACATCCTTCAGCTCTTAACAAGCGTCCCTTTGATCACTTTAGCAACAGTTTTGAAAATCAAGCAAGTACGTCCCGTAAAGATAAAACAAAGAACGCTCATAGGACGCGTTTGCAAGATTCTCGGCTTAGGTATGCTTAGAGTTCCCACAATTTCGGCTTGTAATGAGGGTAGGGAGATCAGGGATACTCTTGAGATGAAAAAGCGAAATGAATATCGTTTAAAACACAAGCAAAACACATGTCTTAGACTAACGTCCTTTAAAGATGACTTTAAATGCATGACACACTTTAAAACAAGTTCTCAACAAAACATAGCCAATCATAGAGGGAATAATAGAACGGGACTTGATCATTTAAAAGTTATCATCCCTAAAAGCAACCGGAGGTGCTCGTAGGGACGTCTATCAAGTGCTTTTGTAAAAATATCGGCCACTTGGTCCTCAGTCCTAACATGATCCACTCTAATTAATCCAAGTTCAACATTATCACGAAGAAAGTGATGTCTTATATGAATATGCTTCGTCCTAGAATGATGAACAAGATTCTTGGCAATACTTATAGCACTGGTGTTATCACACAAGATAGGGATTGTATTGAGGAACGTACCATAGTCTTAAAGTTGGTACTTGATCCATAGGAGTTGCGAGCAGCACGAAGCAGGAACAACGTACTTAGCTTCCGCGGTTGAGAGCGCCACGTAATTTTGCTTTTTGGATCCCCAAGATACAAGGCAAGAGCCTAGGAATTGAGCCATTCCTGAGGTGCTCTTCCTATCAACCACATGGCCAGCGTAATCTGCGTCAGAGTACGCTACCAGGTTTAGGGACGTCCTTCTGGGATACCAAAGGCATAGGTCATCCCGTCCCTTGAGGTATCTGAAGATTCTTTTGACCTCTTGCATGTGGGACTCCTTTGGATTTGCTTGGAAGCGGGCGCACAAGCATACAGCGAACATGATGTCGGGACGAATTGCCGTTAGATATAGCAAGGACCCTATCATTCCTCTATAGAGCTTTTGATCTACACTCTTTCCTTCTTCATCAGCATAAAGGCGAGTGTTGGGAGAGATGGGAGTATCAATGGACTTTGATGAGTTCATCCCATATTTCTCGAGCATTTCCCGAATGTACTTCTGTTGGTGAATGCGCGTCCCATCTTTGAGCTGAGTGATTTGGAGTCCTAAGAAGAAGTTGAGTTCTCCTATAAGGGACATCTCAAACTCACTGCTCATCAAGTTCTTGAATTCCTCTACAAGCTTCATGTTAGTGCTTCCAAATACTATGTTATCGACATAGACTTGGACAATCAAAACATCTTTAAGGACTTTCTTTAAGATCAAGGTTTTGTCAATGTTACCTCGCGTGTACCCGTTGGACAGAAGAAAGGACGCAAACCTATCGTACCATGCACGAGGGGCTTGCTTGAGTCCATCGAGTGCTTTGTCCAAGAAGTACACATGATCAGGATGATCAGCGTCCTCAAATCCTGCAGGTTGAGCGACGTACACTTCTTCCTTGAGCTTGCCGTTGAGAAAAGCCGTCTTGACATCCATTTGAAAGAGCTTGAACCCTTTGTGAGCCGCGTAGGCAATGAGGAGGCGAATGGCTTGAATTCTAGCGACAGGAGCAAAGGTCTCATCATAATCGATTCCTTCCTCTTGCTTATAGCCTTGAGCCACAAACCTTGCTTTGTTTCTTGATACGCGGCCACTTTCATCAAGCTTGTTTCTATAGACCCACCTCGTCCCTATTATGTTTTTGTTTCTTGGACAAGGGACGAGGGTCCAAACTTTGTTTCTCTCAAATTGATTGAGTTCTTCTTGCATGGCTTGAATCCAATAAGCGTCCTGAAGTGCTTCCTTTATGTTCTTGGGTTCAACTAAGGACACAAAGGCGTTGAATGCACATAACGCTATGTTGGCGTTGAGGGACTGATTCACAACTGATCTTGTTTGAACTCCTGATGTCGCGCTTTTTAGTTAGTTTTCTAGGTAGTTTTCTATCTTGTTTTGCATGTCTTCCCTTTGTGTTTGTGTGTTTTGCATAAGATTTCGGCTCTCTTTCGAGAGTTGGAGTCGTTTGTGTGTTGTTTCGTGTTGTGTAGGTATTTGGAGCTTTTTGGAGATATTTTCATGCATTTTCGGAGCTTTCTAGGAACCGGCAGTTGTCAACAGTCAAGATGTCATGAGCCCAAGAATCCAAAGTTGCAACCAAGTGAGCCTCGAAGGAGTCAAGAACTCAAAGGAAATCAGGGAGCAAAAGGGTAAAAGCACCCAACAAAAGTCCAACAAATTGAAGCAAGAGCGGAACAAAACGCGAAAGAGTCCACGCCCTGCAGAAGGTCGGTGCCGACCACCCCCTGGTCGTGGCCGACCCCTCTCAGCATCCGAAGGTGAACCCGTGCGCTGCAAGTAAAACTCTTGGGTGGGATTTTCGAAACCCGAAAAAGGCGAGCGGCTGTGGCAGGCGTGTGGCAGGCTTGTGACAGTGGAGGAAGCTTCCTCCCTTTGCTTTTGTGGACTGCTATAAGATCCATTTTGTCTCCCTATCAAAGCAGCTTTTCCAAGGAGGAAAAGGCTCAAAGGAGAGAGAGGAGAGAGTGGTCTGAGGACGAGGGAGAAGAAGTGGAGTTTGAAGAACAAGAACGTGTAGGGGAAGAAGAAGGGTGTGTTTGTGAGAGAGAAGTGTTTGTAAGAGGGTTAGTGAGGAAGAAGGCTTGTGTTGGTTGTGTTCTAGGAAGAGGACAACAATGGTGTTTGAAGGAATTTATGGGTTTGCTTAAGTTTGTAAGTTTGAATCTTGTTTTTAATTAAAGTTGTTTGCTTTGGATGATGATTTCCTCCTCCCTTTTCTTGATTCGGTGCTTGATTATGTGTGAGTAGTTAGCTTGTTAGGGTTGGGGTGAAACCCACCATGAAAGTGCATTTGAAACCTTGATTGTTTGGATCCATGCTTAACTTGAAATCTCTACCCATAAATCCCTCTTGTGTGCTTAAAACCCTTGAAGAAGGGGGAATGTTCTTGTTTGCAAACTAATTGCAAGATTAAGTTGTGAACAAGGACTATCTGGGTTAGACGAAAGTCGAACCCTCCGAAGAACAAGTTGGATTGCATGTTAACCCTTTCGTGTAAATGGAGGCTCTTGATGTGATCTTTCATGACGAAGGTCACCCATGAGATCGTGAGTTGAGTTGATCCTTTATCATTGTTTGAATGCATGCTTGTGGTGCGGTGAATCCCTCCCCCTAGTTGTTTTCCTTTGATTTTACGAAACCAATCTTCGTGCCCAGAAAAGGTCGGCCGCGACCAGTTACAGGGTCGGCCGCGGCCTCCTCTGTAGTGTTTTCTTTGTGTTTGTGAAGTCCTGTTTTGGGTCGGCATCGACCTCCCTAGGGTCGGCCTCGACCTATTCCTGAAGCTTGTCATTTGCGTTTGTTTGCTTTATTTTGTTCGGCTTTGTTTTCGTAATTTGATCGCTAGGCTATAGAACTACTAATTCCCGTGGACGATCCTGACTTCGCTATACTCAGCGGGGTCTTGACAAATTTTATTTGCTCGAGAAACCCTCTCAACAAATTGGCGCCGTTGCCGGGGAGTTAGTTTAGTTTCCAAGTCTAGCTTTCTTTTGGGTGAGGGACTAGCTCGAACCCCTATTTTGTTACTAATCCGTTTCTCTAGTGCTTTGTACGCAGGTGTATGCCCTCTAGTTCGCAAAGGGTGATTGACCATTTCCCCTTTGATCCCGAAATAGAGAGAACCCTTCGCCGAAGATTAAGAGAACGAAAAGCAATGGCCGACGCTGAGGCTCTTGCTCATCAAATGGCCGAACTTCGCGCTCAAATGGAAGGTATGCAAATGGAGCGTGATGCTCAAGCCGCAGCTGCACGGCAAGAAAGAGAGGAGGCCGCACGCCTCCGAGAACAACTTGATGCCATCCCGAGGAACGCTAAGCAATACATGCATCCTGAGCTTAGGGTTCCCGAGTCCGCTATTGTGCTCCCGGCAATAGAGCGCGCTTTTGAGATCAAGTCCCACTTCATCACTCTTATCAAAAGATCTCAATATGAAGGGAAGCCCACCGAATGCCCCATGGAGCACATCAAGAACTTCACCGATCTTTGTGACACTATCGCCGCCGATGGTGTCTCACTCGAGTATGTTCTCCTCAAGGCGTTCAAGTGGTCTTTGTGTGGGAAAGCTCTTCATTGGCTCGAAAGTTTGCCCGCTAGGTCTATCACTTCATGGAAGGCTTTGCACGACTTGTTCATGACAAAGTTCTTTCCACCAGCCAAAACCACCGAGCTAAGGAAGCGCATCACCTCCTACCATCAACTTCCTAACGAGACATTTGTTGAAACGTGGGAGAGATTCAAGGAGCTTCTTCGGCAATGTCCAACTCATGGACAACCTCCTTATGTTCTTCAAGAGATATTCTTTCAAGGGATAAATGCCGCAACAAAAGACCGCATCAACCTCCACACCAATTGCGGTTTCATTGAGATGGATCCCGACGAGGCGTGGGGTCTCATGGACAAACTCACCAACTATGATGCCATGTACGGGACCCAACAAGCCGTCCGGATTCCACCAAGAAAGCTCTATGATCCAAATAGTGAGCCCATTGATCAAGATGTGAAATTCCAATTTATGCAAGATGAGATCAACAAGCTCAAGAAGCAAGTGAGCTACTTCAAGTCCGCCGGCCCTCCTTGTCAAGAGTGCGGTTCTCAATCACACACTGCCGCCTCTTGTACTAATGTGGAGCAAGTCCGGGCCGCCGAGGCTTATGCGGAGGCAAACTATATGAGAGGACCTTACCGAGGCCAAAACAATGTTTATGCGGGGAGGAACAACAACTATCCTCAATGGAATAACCATGGCCAAGGGCAAGGTTATCCACCTCCCCCGCAAGAATAAAGGGGCCCTCCTTATAAACCTCCCGGTTATCAAGCGGAGCCATCATGGGTCCAAGAGTTGCAAGAAGGATTGATGCAAGGGGTGAGAACCGAGCTCACCACTCAGTTGAAAGGTGTCCACACGAGGTTGGGAGATCTTGACACATGGAGAAAGAATGTTGACTCCCAACTAGGTGATCTCGCGGCTCAAATCCCACGACCTCAAGGGCGCTTACCGGGCCATCCCGATGAGAACCCGAGAGGCCATATTGCCGCCGTTCACCTAAGAAGCGGGAAGAAGTTGCCGGACCGAGTTATAAGTGAAGAAACGGCGAACAAAGAGGACGAGACTCCCCTGGAACAGGTCGTGGCCGACCCCCTATGGTCTCCACCGACCCTGTTCCTGCTTCAGAGGAGGTCGCAGCCGACCATCCTCAGGTCGCTGCCGACCTTCCTCAAAGAGTCCCGATTTCCGTCCCCTTGCCTCCGACAACGAAGGTACTTCCCTACCGGTCCAAAAAGGCTAATGATTTCACGGAGGGAAAGTTCAAACGCTTTGTGAAGGTCCTCCAAGGCCTCAACATCACCATTCCCTTTGCCGAAGCGTTGAACGAGATGCCCGCCTACACCAAATTTCTCAAGGAAATCTTGTCAAAGAAGCGGTCAATGTCCGAATTGACCAACGAAGTGCGGTCCATTGAGCTTCCGGAAAAACTTGGTGATCCGGGTAAGTTTGCTATTACCATCGGCATAGGTGCACACCGATTCAAAGCTCTATTTGACCTTGGTGCAAGCGCTAGCCTTCTCCCTCTTTCTATATGGTCCAAGACCAACATGGGTCCTTTGGTCCCGGTAAACATGAGGCTCTATATGGCGGATGGCTCTTGTGTGCAACCCACCGGTATTGTTGATGACTTTCCTATCCAAGTCGGCAAGTTCTTTGTGCCCAATGACTTTATTGTGATGGAAATGTCGGAGGATCCCGTCGTCCCAATCATTCTTGGACGGCCGTTCCTTGCCACCGCCGGTGCCGTGATTGACGTGAAGAAGGGTCTCCTCACTTTTGAGATTGGAGAAGAAGTGGTAGAGTTCCGATTCAACCCTACCATGAAGGAGACCGGTGAAGTTATGGAGGTCAAAGCGTTGCTTGGAGAATACACAAGTGAAGATGACGAAGAAGCGGACCTCCCATGTGATAGGTCGGAGCCGACCTTCCCTAGGTCGCCCTCGACCTCCGACAGGATCTTGCCAACAATCTTGATTGAAGATGAAGATGGCAAAGCGAAGGAGTTTCTGAAAGCGGATGAAGACGATGGCATTATCACACCGCCCCCGCCTACTCCGGAGCTTAAGACTCTCCCCGAGTCTTTGAGGTATGAGTTTCTTGGCCCAAATTCCACTTTTCCGGTTATTGTAAATGCAAATCTAAATGCGGAAGAAGTTGGAAAGTTGCTGGATGTTCTTAGGACTCATAGGAAAGCCATTGGGTACTCGCTTGAGGACTTGAGTGGACTTTCACCTTCCTTGTGTATGCATTGAATTTTTCTTGAGGAAGGACATAGACCAACCATTGAGCATCAACGACGCCTCAATCCAAACATGAAGGAGGTGGTAAAGAAGGAGATTTTGAGGATGCTTGATGCGGGAATCATATTCCCGATCTCGGATAGCAAGTGGGTGAGCCCGGTTCATGTAGTTCCAAAGAAGAGCGGCCTCACCGTGGTGGAAAATGAGAAGGGCGAATTGATTCCTACTAGGACTACTACTAGTTGGCGCATGTGCATTGATTATAGGAAACTCAATAGTGCCACTAGGAAAGACCATTTTCCTTTGCCCTTTATTGACCAAGTGCTAGAGAGATTAGCTCTTCATGACTACTTTTGTTATCTCGATGGCTATAGTGGTTTTTGGCAGGTTCCGATACACCCCGATGACCAAGAGAAGACAACTTTCACATGCCCTTACGGAACGTTTACCTATAGGAGAATGCCATTCGGACTGTGCAATGCACCCGCCACCTTCCAGAGGTGTATGATGGCCATCTTCTCCGACATGATTGAGGACATTGTGGAGGTGTTCATGGATGACTTCTCGGTGTACGGTACCACTTTTGACTCTTGCCTTGCTAATCTTTCTAGAGTGCTTAAGAGATGTGAAGAAACCAATCTAGTGTTAAATTGGGAAAAATGTCACTTTATGGTTAGAGAAGGGATTGTCCTAGGTCATGTGGTGTCTAAAAGGGGAATTGAAGTGGATCAAGCTAAAATTGAATTAATTGAAAAATTGCCACCCCCCACCTCCGTAAAAGGAATTAGAAGCTTTTTGGGACATGCCGGGTTTTATAGGAGGTTCATTCAAGATTTCTCTAAAATTTCCAAGCCCTTGACTAACCTCCTCATGAAAGATGTTGTGTTTGAGTTTTCTTCCGAGTGCCTTGAAGCTTTTCATAGGATCCGGAATGCACTTGTGTCGGCCCCTATCATGCAACCACCGGATTGGACACTCCCATTTGAGATCATGTGTGATGCAAGTGATTATGCCGTAGGAGCGGTTCTTGGGCAAAGAAAGGAGAAGAAGCTTCACGCCATTTACTATGCAAGCAAGACGCTTGATGAAGCCCAAGGCAAGTACACAACAACGGAGAAAGAGTTCCTAGCCGTGGTGTTCGCATTTGAGAAGTTCCGTTCTTACTTGGTGGGTTCGAAAGTGATAGTCTACACCGACCACGCGGCTGTCCGTTACCTCATGGACAAGAAGGACGCTAAACCGCGCTTGCTCCGGTGGATGCTCCTCCTTCAAGAATTTGATCTAGAAATACGAGACAAGAAAGGAGCGGAGAACCTTGTGGCGGATCACCTTTCAAGGCTACCCATTGAGCACATTACGGAGTCCGGGATCATGGTTCCCATCGACGACTCCCGCCCGGACGAAACTCTCCTATGCTATGAAGTATCGCGAGAAGAAGGCTCCTGGAGTAGGTCGGCCGCGACCCCCTTCTGGTCGGCTGCGACCTCCTCTGCCCCTTCGCCGGTTCTTGGTGGTGATCGAAGTAGTTCTCAAGCGACCCCGAGCGAGGTCGCCCAAGGTCACATCTTTTACCTCTCTTGTGTACTTCCTAATCCTCCTTCCCCTTCTCCCATTTTGCACTCAATAGATGCTATTAAGGGGGTGCAAGCCCCGTGGTTTGCGGATTTTGCCAATTATGTTGTAGGTTGCATTATTCCGGATGGATTGAACTCTCAAGCCAAGAAGAAATTCCTCCACGACGTCAAGCGCTACTATTGGGATGATCCATACTTGTTCAAGCAAGGAAGTGATCACATTTTTAGACGTTGTGTCCGGATGAAGAAATAGAAGGAGTAATCCGTCATTGTCACACTCTTCCGACGGGAGGCCACGCCAAAGGATTCAAGACCACCGCAAAGATTCTTCAAAGTGGGTTTTATTGGCCTACCATCTTCAAGGATGTGCAAGCCGATGTGACCAACTGTGGTGAATGCCAAAGGGCGGGCAACATTACATGGAGAAACGAGAACCCGCTCACCGGGATTTTAGAAGTGGAACTCTTTTATGTTTGGGGTATAGACTTCATGGGACCCTTCCCCTCTTCGGGTCCCTACAAGTATATACTCGTGGCGGTTGACTATGTTTCCAAATGGGTTGAAGCCGTAGCCACAAGAACAAATGATGCACGAGTGGTGGCTAAGTTCATGAAGACAAACATCTTCCCCCGGTTTGGTGTACCCCGAGTTCTCATTAGTGATGGTGGCTCACACTTCATTTAGAGGAGCTTTGAATCTCTGTTGACCAAGTATGGGGTCTCTCACAGGGTGGCCACACCCTACCATCCTCAAACTAGTGGTCAAGTAGAGGTCTCTAACCGACAAATCAAGAGCATTCTTGAAAAGACGGTATCCCGCTCAAGGAAAGATTGGTCCTCCAAGCTAGATGACGCTTTGTGGGCATACTGCACCGCCTACAAGACGCCACTCCGCACCACTCCTTTCAACCTAGTGTATGGCATTGGCAAGTCGTGTCACTTGCCCGTTGAGCTTGAACATAAGGCTTTATGGGCTCTCAAAGAGCTCAACATGGACCTCGACGCGGCCGGAGCAAAAAGATTCATGGACTTGCAAGAATTGGAGGAATTGAGGCTTAAGGCATATGAGAACTCAAAGATCTACAAGGAGAAGACAAAGAAGTGGCATGATAGGAAGCTTGTGCCCAAAAACATCAAGGAAGGTGACCGAGTACTTCTCTTCAACTCTCGGCTTCGCCTCTTTCCCGGGAAACTAAGAACCCGATGGAGTGGACCGTTCACGGTTCATCGTATGTACCCTCACGGCGCGGCCGACCTCATAGATGACAAAGGAGGAATTTTCAAGGTCAATGGCCACCGGTTGAAGAAGTACTATGAGAAGGTGGACCCCGATGAGGAAATCCGAGCCACTTGGGCTCTTACCACCGTCATCTAGCTAAGGTACCCCACGTCTAGCTCAAAGACGTTAAAGAAAGCGCTTTCCGGGAGGCAACCCGTTGTTTCCTTTTCTTAGTCTAGATAGGTAGTTTGCTTTGCATTTCCGTAAGTATTTTGTAGGAACCTGAGGCTTTGGTCGAGAACAAGGAATTGGAGACGAATGAACAAAGTGGTGGAAGACTCCCTGATACTGGTCGGCGCCGACCCCCCGGTGGTCGTGGCCGACCCCCACCGGTGAAAGGTAGAAATTGGCTAAAAATTTCGGGAAATTACAAGTAAGCCCCTGAACTTTTTCTTTACAATTTTTATCCCTTCCCCACCTCTTTTTGTTCCCTTTCCACGACCTAACACCAATTCACACGACCTCATAGCCTCCATAGTTCTCTTCAAGCTCTCATTCAACTCCATTGCTCCATAACCACTAGATCTAGCCCCTTTCTCCCAAATTTCACCATAATCCTTCCTAATCTTCCTTCCTCTACTCAAATCTTCCACAAAAACCCAGAAATTTCGACCCACCCATACCCAAAACCCACAACCCCGACCTCCCGAAACTTCGGCTTCGACCCATATTTTGCTTGCATTCATCTTGTTTAGCACTCTTTTGGTATGTTCTTCTACTCCCTTGCTCTTAAATTCAAGTTTACTTGAGTTACTTTGAGGGTTTAGTTTGAAATTTAGATTTGGGTGTTCTTGAGCTTGAATGTTGAAATTTGGGTTGTATGTGCTTGGATTTACATGTTAGGTTGTGGATTGTTGAGTTTTGGTATGCTTTCTTGCTTGATCTATGCTTGTTTGGGTGATTTTGGGTCAATAGAATTTTTCCATGATTTTTGGTAGCCATAAAAGGGGCTTAAACTGAATTTTTCGAGTGTAACGACCTGCTACAGGTCGGCGCCGACCACCCTTGGTCGCGGCCGACCACCTCCAGACTCTGAAATTATTGCCGTTGCTTGTTTTGGCGCGTACTTGTGTATAAACGAGCTCCCATGGGTCGTCCTCGACCCCGGATGTCTTGTAATCTCTTCAAAAACATGCTATTTGAGTTGCTCTTGCCATGAATTGATTGATTAAAACATGAGTCCTTCCCATTACTTGCTCGCGTTTCATGATTATGCATGCTTGGTTGACAATTTCCATATGAATTTGAAAGTGTGTGTTTCTTGCAAGTATGGGGTGACTTTCTGGCAAATTGGTTGTGCGCTTATTGTGTGGTGTTTATATTGGTTGAATTGGAAATTACCTTGGAAGTTTCTTGTTGGTTTTGTAGAAAAATGGCATCATCTTCAAGGGCATCCAACAAGCAAAAGAAGGGCAAGAATGTTGCGGTGATGGATGACGTGGTGATCCGAGACGAAGGGCAAATGCAACTTTACGTGGACATGATGGCGGAGATGGTGAAGGCGAGGTCCTACTATCCCGATTCGCATGTGAGCCTTCATATGCAATCGGCGGTGGAGGAGGCGTTCCGCTTACTTGGAGCCGAACGACTCCTTGAGAACCCCGTCCCGAGACATTACCCGGCGCTTACTTGTGAATTCGCCGCCACTCTCACCATCACCGGGCCACACTCGGCGGACTTTGGCAAGACCAAAATTGAATTTCAAATGGGCGGGAAGAGGCACTCCACCACCATCACCAAGCTCAACAAGATGCTAGGCCTCCCTTCACCATCGGGAACCTATGCCATAAAAGACTTCCCCGTCCAAAAGATGTGGTCTTACATCGCCGGCAAAAGTGAAACCACGAGCAACCCTCATGCTCGGGACATTGCTAGCCCGGTCTTCAAGGTGATCTTGCGCATCCTCGGCGCCGCCATTTGGTGCAAGTACGAGCTCTCCCGCCCCACCTTGCGAGAGCTCGCGTGCTTGACCTCCATCCTCTTCACCAATGCCCCACCAATGAACTTTGCCTACGAGTTCGTCCACAACATCATCAACCAACGAAGGAATCCGAAATTTACTATGTGTGGTTGGTTGGTGGTCCTCATCGCCCACACCCTCAAGGTTGATCTTGCCCGCTACAACTCCAAGCCTGTGACCCGCATGGATGTCCGATACTATTTGAACACCAAGGTGGTTGAGTGGACTGATGCGATCGGCTACCACAATAACTTCATCGACCCTACCGGAGCCACTCACAAGGTCCTCCTCAACGACGAAAATTGTGAGTTATTCTACCTCCCCAATTGGTATGATGCTTGGGCACCTTCGGAAGATCCCTCCCCCTACTATCAACTTCTCTCGGAAGATGAGCACGTAAGAAGACAGCCGAGTCGGTTCCCGAGAGACGGCCCAACCCCGAGAACAAGGCAAAAATGCGGAAGAAGAGACTCCCTGGAAGGGGTCGGCGCCGACCATACTGAGGTCGCCCGCGACCACTTCCAGGAGGGTGGATTTGCACATGGAGGGGTCGGCTTCGGGCAACAAGGGGTCGGTGGCGAGGCAGGGCAGAGCAGCAATAATCCTATGGACTACACGATGGGTCCCTAGCCCGGGTTGTTCCCGTACTCCTCCAATCCTTTGGGATTCGAGTGGCCCGGTGGTCCACAATTCGAGCCTCAAGGTGGTGAATCTAGCACCCAAGCTCCCCCCACAATGGAGATGCTCAACGCCAAGATGGACGCCCTCGGTTTTCAACAAAACTTCTTGTATTCCCAAATCCAACTTCACCACGATCAAAATTTGGCCCGTTTCCAAGATGCAACTAGAGGCTTTGACAACTTCCGGGATGAGTACTATGAAGACCGCCAAGCCCAATTTGCCTAAAATGCTTGGCTTGCACAAAAGATGTTCCTAGACTCTCCGTTCCCTCAACCTCCTCCAAGGTGAACCTTCTCCAACAATGCTCCAAACCCAAGTTAGTCTCTCTTTTCCCTCTCTTTACTTTTTAATCAATGGGGACATTGATGTTTAAGTATGGGGTGGTTTGGGAGATGCTACTTGTTTGTGTGTACCTTTGCATGCATGTTTGTGTGAGTGTCTTTGCACGATTGAGTCTTTTTGTTTTGATTTTCATGATGGAAAAATACTCTTGCTAAGATGTCCTAGGATAGTGATCACAAGCATCATCATGTAATTCCTTGTAACTTGCTTTGAAAGATTGCCTACCATGTTTTTGAATTTTGAGCATATAATGAACATTGAGCATGCATGATTCTAAGTGAAAAGCAATCCGACATTTGAACCTAAGGGAGAAATTTATTTTGGCCACAAGGAATGTATGTTTTATTCCTTGGTTTTTCATGTGTGATTTTTACTCTTCCAAATGCATTTATCACTTGACAATGGCATGCTTATTCTTGATTTGAAACCGATGAAGATACATTCATTACTTGTTAGATCAAATGATATTGAACTTATTTTCATTAACCTATTTCTCTCCCTATTCATCCTACCTATGCATGATCCCTTGATTTGAAGCCCCTTGTTTGAGCCTAAAGCCTTATTTCTAGCTCCAAAAAAGTATCCTAGCCATTATAAGCTTGACCCCATTAATCCGGGAATTAGGACTTAGAGTGGATTGTGATGTTGATGTGGAAGACGGGTGAAGATGAAGAGATTGTAAAGGTGGAGATTGAAGGAGTTGTCTTAAGAAAAGAATGAAAAAGGATGAAGTGTTGGCTAATGATGCACAAGTGTTGTGAAAAGGGCGTCCTCTGTTAAGGGTCGGGGCCGACCACCTAGAGGTCGCGGCCGACCCCCACCAGGCCCTTCGAAAAAAAAAAAATCAAAAAGAGAGGTTGTGTGTGAAAGTGCAAGAGCCAAAGCTTCTTCATAAGAAGAAAGACAAAGAAGTAGGTGAAGTGAAGAAGAGTGAGCTTTGAAAAGTTTGAAGTGTTTGGTGTTTGGAGGAAGAAAGAAGAGTTGGTTGAGTGTAGTTGAGTTTTGAAGTCTAGGAGTCTAGGTTCCCGGATTCATTAGCACCACAAGACCAAATCATTCCGCACCCTTTGAAATGCCGAGCCCCATTACAACCCGGCCGAATGAAACTTCTTTGAAGTCTTCATTGAGCCACCTTAAGTTCTCTTGATGGTTTAGCTTGTTTTGATTTCTTCGGTAGAGAATTTTGAATATAATTTCCATTGACTATGAGGTTTTGCATTTGGAGTTGAGATTGAGTGCTTGATTGATATATCCTAAACACTTGAAAATGAGTGAAACACATTGCCCTTGTGAGGTTGGATTGTTATTGCTTGGAATTTGCACATGCGTGCTATGATATTGAAGTTGTTTGCTCATTGTTCTACTTGCGCTTATTTTTCCTTAAAGGCATTCTTCGAGCTTGTTGCTTGGTCTTGATGCATGAAAGGTATTGCTTGAGGACAAGCAAGCTTAAGTATGGGGTATTTTGATGTCGCGCTTTTTAGTTAGTTTTCTAGGTAGTTTTCTATCTTGTTTTGCATGTCTTCCCTTTGTGTTTGTGTGTTTTGCATAAGATTTCGGCTCTCTTTCGAGAGTTGGAGTCGTTTGTGTGTTGTTTCGTGTTGTGTAGGTATTTGGAGCTTTTTGGAGATATTTTCATGCATTTTCGGAGCATTCTAGGAACCGGCAGTTGTCAAGAGTCAAGATGTCAAGAGACCAAGAATCCAAAGTTGCAACCAAGTGAGCCTCGAAGGAGTCAAGAACTCAAAGGAAATCAGGGAGCAAAAGGGTAAAAGCACCCAACAAAAGTCCAACAAATTGAAGCAAGACCGGAACAAAACGCGAAAGAGTCCACGTCCTGCAGAAGGTCGGCGCCGACCTTCTGCAGCTTTTCCAAGGAGGAAAAGGCTCAAAGGAGAGAGAGGAGAGAGTGGTCTGAGGAGGAGGGAGAAGAAGTGGAGTTTGAAGAACAAGAACGTGTAGGGGAAGAAGAAGGGTGTGTTTGTGAGAGAGAAGTGTTTGTAAGAGGGTTAGTGAGGAAGAAGGCTTGTGTTGGTTGTGTTCTAGGAAGAGGACAACAATGGTGTTTGAAGGAATTTGTGGGTTTGCTTAAGTTTGTAAGTTTGAATCTTGTTTTTAATTAAAGTTGTTTGCTTTGGATGATGATTTCCTCCTCCCTTTTCTTGATTCGGTGCTTGATTATGTGTGAGTAGTTAGCTTGCTAGGGTTGGGGTGAAACCCACCATGAAAGTGCATTTGAAACCTTGATTGTTTGGATCCATGCTTAACTTGAAATCTCTACCCATAAATCCCTCTTGTGTGCTTAAAACCCTTGAAGAAGGGGGAATGTTCTTGTTTGCAAACTAATTGCAAGATTAAGTTGTGAACAAGGACTATCCGGGTTAGACGAAAGTCGAACCCTCCGAAGAACAAGTTGGATTGCATGTTAACCCTTTCGTGTAAATGGAGGCTCTTGATGTGTTCTTTCGTGACGAAGGTCACCCATGAGATTGTGAGTTGAGTTGATCCTTTATCATTGTTTGAATGCATGCTTGTGGTGCGGTGAATCCCTCCCCCTAGTTGTTTTCCCTTGATTTTACGAAACCAATCTTCGCGCCCAGGAAAGGTCGGCCGCGACCAGTTGCAGGGTCGGCCGCGACCTCCTCTGTAGTGTTTTCTTTGTGTTTGTGAAGTCCTATTTTGGGTCGGCATCGACCTCCCTAGGGTCGGCCTCGACCTATTCCTGAAGCTTGTCATTTGCGTTTGTTTGCTTTATTTTGTTCGGCTTTGTTTTCGTAGTTTGATCGCTGGACTATAGAACTACTAATTCCCGTGGACGATCCTGACTTCGCTATACTCAGCGGGGTCTTGACAAATTTTATTTGCTCGAGAAACCCTCTCAACAACTCCCTTTGACATGTCTGAGATAATTTGATCCGTTGAATGAAGTCTTGAAAGATTGGATCCCCTATGAGTGGCGTCCCTTGTGGGAGTACATCTAGGGTCCGTCCAATCAGATTCATCGGAGTCAAAACCGTCGTCTTCATTGATGGGCTCAGTGTGTTCCCCCTCAGGTTGAGCGTCCACACTGTGTCTTTCTTCTCCTTGTTGACTTGATTCACCGGCCTCTACTTGGTTTAGCGACCAAGTTTGAGAGGGCTCTTGCTGTTCGCTAAGGACTCCCATTGAAACCTCATCGCGAGCTTCAGGGGCGTTCATAGGAACGTAGTATTTGTCGGAGGAGCCTCTGGGTTTTTCTTCATCATCTTCATCATAGTCCCTGGGAGAGGAGCGACGTTCCTTCTTACTTGGTTCTTTCTTGTGGGAAGCATTTTCTTTGAACACCACATGGATACTTTCCTTAAACTTAAGAGTCCGTTTGTTGAAGACTCTATAGGCTTTGCTTGTGAGGGAGTATCCAAGGAATATTCCTTCATCACTCCTAGCATCAAATTTGCCGATGTTGTCTTTGCCATTGTTGTGAATGAAGCATTTACACCCAAAGACTTTGAGGTGTGAAATATTTGGCTTTCTTCCATTTAGGAGCTCATAGGACGTCTTTTTGAGCAAGGGACGAATCATAGCTCGATTGATGATGTAGGTAGAGGTGGAAACGGCTTCTGCCCAAAAGTGTTTGGGGACACCGCTAGCCAAGAGCATCGTCCTTGCCATATCTTCCAGCGTCCTATTCTTTCTTTCAACAACGCCATTTTGCTGAGGAGTTCACGGAGAAGAGAAGTTGTGGGAGACTCCTTGTTGGTCACAAAGGTCAAGGAACTTTGAGTTTTTGAACTCCGTTCCATGATCTGACCTTAAGGCTTTCAAGTTCGTCCCAAGAGCAACTTCTACTTGCTTGATGAAGATTTTGAACATCCTGAAAGCATCTGCTTTTGACACCAAGAAAAGAAACCAAGTGAATCTGGAAAAATCATCTACAATAACGTACATGTACCTTTTTCCACCATTGCTTTGGGTTTGCATGTGTCCACACAAATCCATATGAAGGAGTTCTAGAGGCTTCTTGGTGCTCACTTCATTTTTGGATTTGAAGGACGATCTTGTCTGCTTCCCTTTGATGCAAGCTTCAAATTGCTCAATATGTTCAGGATCAATTCGGGGAAGTCCTCTTACAAGTTCCTTTTGATGAAGCTTGAAGATTGTGCTAGGTCCAGCATGTCCAAGACGTCGATGCCAGAGATCGGCGTCCACAGCAGAGACAGATAAGCACAACTTGGATGCAGGCTTGAACCTTTGATTGAAGACGTAGACATTGTTTTCGCGAGTCCCTTTGAGAATGACTTGATTTGTTTTCTTGTTGATGACCAGACACTCCTTAGAGTCAAATGTGACTAGGTTTTCACCTTGATCACATATTTGAGAAACACTAAGGAGATTGAAGCCTAGTCCCTCGACAAGACTGACTTTGGACGCACTGATGGATTGATTTAGCTTTGCGGTGCCCATCCCTTTGATTCTTCCTTTGCCCTTGTTGCCAAACGAGACAGTTCCTCCCGTGGCATTTGATTGGATAGAAGTGAGATGGATCTGGCTTCCAGTCATATGATTTGAGGCGCCACTATCGATGATCCACGGGCTTCCTCTCACTTCCACCTGAAAAGAAGAGTTAGTTCTTTGCGACCCAGGCAAGGTGGCCCCTACCTGGTTCGTTACATGGGTACAACTCCTTTATAGGCAAATGATCACGAATATTCACATCATTTGATCTTCTAGCATGCGTCCTTGGAGATCGAGTTTTAGCATTTGGCACACTAGCATGCGTCCTATCAGCAGATTTAGGCTTGGCGTTCTTACTGCCATTTCTAGCCTTTCTTCCATTTTCAAGTTCCTGTTTCAGCTTAAGACACTCATACTGGTAGTGACCGCCTTTGCCACAGTGCCAGCACGTCCTATAGTAGTTTCCAAGATAGTATTTCTTGTTAGGACGTTGAATTCTATTTTCTTTCATTTTTTCAGGATCAACCACCTTAGAGCCATGTCCCTTAGCAATTTTCTTATAGATTTTATGGCTGACAGAATTGTTGTAGTAGTCCCTTTGGCCTTTCTCACCACTTTCAAGGACTCTTATGCGTTCTTCTAGATTCTTTGTCTTTTCCCTCTCAAGTTCTAGTTCAATTGTTTTGCTAGCTTCAAAGTCGCTGGGGAGAGAGTTCCTTGAGCCTGATTCATACCCTAGTCCCTTCCTAGCTGGAACAAAGACTATTGGATTCACAGTTTCAGTCATGAGACTCTTTCCTATAACTTTCGCCTCATCCCTAAGATTTGCATTTTCAAGCTTTAGACAAACAAGCTGACTCTTAAGGGACTTAACTTCTTCCTAAGAGGACTCTTGTTGAAAAGACATGGTATTACAATTTTCACATTCCACAACAATATTCTCGGATTCAATTTCATCAAAACTTTGTTTCATGGCATAGCTTTCTTGCATGATCTGAGTGATTAGTTTGATGAGCTTGGGCTTTGAGCATTTTTCAAGAGAGCTTAGCATAGATTCATGGGTTACCTCTTGCTCAGTTTCAGAGACGTTCTCTGGAGGAGTTGAGTCGTCTTCCATGGCCATGTAAGCCACTTGATTTTCTGGTTCCTCATCACTTGAGTCAAGGTCGTCCCATGCGCCCTCAAATGCACCAACTAGAGCCTTTTCCTTCATTTCTTTTGAAGTTAGCCCTGTTGTACACTTTTTAGCCATGTGTCCCTTCCTGTTGCATTTGTAGCAGACTATATCCTTCATTTCAGCATCCGAAAGTTTGCGACTTTCTTTCTTGTAAGACATCTTCATTCTTGGGACTTTGCCTCTTTTGTACAATGCACGGAGAGTTTTGTGTAGCAAGGCTAACTCATCTTCTTCAGAAAGTTGTTCTTCCGTCTTCCCTTTGCGTTCTATTGAAGCCTGAAGACGAAGATTCTCTTGGTGCTCTTGAGTTTTGGCCTCTAGCATTGAGTTCAACTCTCTTTGCCTTTGATAATATTGCTCATACTCCGGCGTCCTAGCCGCAAGAGTTAAAGCCAGCTCATTTTGGGAACTCTTTCCCATTTTCATCAGATCTTGGTTTCTCCTTGCTTCGTACCCTTTGAGCTTTCCATATATCTCCTTCATGGACAGTCCTTTGTTGGCTTGGTTTTCTTTGAACGTCATCCTATCGAAGTTCCATGGTCCCGTGAGTCCATCAATCAAGACTTGGACCTTCATCCTTTGGGTGATCTCCGTTTCCTTGACGCCCAAGTTCTTCAACTTTGTGAGCAGGGCCTCAAAGCGGAAAGAGTAGTCGGTGATGGTCTCATTTGTGAACATCCTGAATTTGTAGAAGTCCCTTTTGGCTTCAAGCTGGACGTCCTCTTTCATCTCGGGCGTCCCAACATGATACTTCTCCAGGGCTTCCCATTGGAGCTTAGCAGTTGGAAGATTGCTCACACGGGTGGCGTCCCTTTCATAGAGGGACGTTTGTAGAAAACAGATGGCTTTGGCGTTTGCCTCCATGAGTTTGAATTCTTCGGGACCTCAGTCTTCTTCCTTGTCCTTCTTAGCAGCAGGGACTTCGAGGTCGCCGTTCTTTATCACGAGCCAACATTGGTAGTTTTGACTTTGCACGAAGCACTCGAACCTTGTTTTCCACCGGTTGAAGTTCCCGTCCGTCAGGCGGGGTGGCTTCGCGCTTGAGATACCTATAGGTTCCATCTCCATGTTTCCTGCAACTCAAACTTAATCTAGAGCGCCTGCTCTGATACCAATTGTTGGATCGTAAGTATGTTAGAATGGCGTCCTTAACTAGGTTAAGGGCGTCCTTAGGTGCAGCGGAAATTAGACTTAACAGGAAACGAGATAAGATAATGGACACGAGTATTTATAGAGGAACCCCACTAAGACCAACTAGTCTTATGGGTAAACCTCTACCTCCGCTTGGAGGATTTTCAATAGCCGTCCTTATCTTATTAAGAGAGTGTCCTTACAACTTAGGCGAGTCGTTACACTTCACTGAGCTAAGCGTCCGTCCTTAGCCTCAATAGTAACACTCCTTTCCACTTAACAAAGTAACCTAACTCTCTTAGCTATAAGGAAGCTATCACACACGTCTCTCATGATTCGTTGTGAGAGACAAACTACAACTCTAACTATTTTGTGGTTTGTTTTGGATTTGATGTGGTTGGACTTTCTTTCTCTTGCTTCAAGCTCACTCGATGTTCTTGATCTTCGTTCTTGTACTTGAATGCTGCGGGAGAGCTTGAGAGAAAGTCTTCAAAGTCCACACCGCTATGCATACCCCTTGGGGGGTATTTATAGCGGAAGTGGTTCTTGTCCTCTAGCGTCTTCTGAGACTTGGCAGGATCCTTGATCTTCCATCAACGGTGCGATGAGCATCTTGAGGAAGTCAACTCTGTTAACGCTTGGGAAGCCACCGCGTGGATAGGGGACCATTGCTGGGAAAGCGACTTCATTGGTCTACACGTGCCCAGACAAGGGAAGCTTCCTTCTGAGGACTATGGCTGAATATGATGTAATCATGTTGGGGCGGCCTTGATTTGAATTTGAACTTCGTCCGTATTTTGCCGCGCGTCCCTTCTTGATGAGGACGCCGTCCTATCTGTGCAGGGACTTCACCAGTTACGTTCAGCTTTGGAAGTTCTGAAGAAGTGCGTCCCTACAGAGTTAGGGACTCTCGTTCACTTGTTGTCCTTTTCGCTCATGTGCGTCCGTTGGACTTACCTGAGAGCAACACTTGGACAACTTGTCAAATACTTTTGAGTTTGTCATTATCAAAACAAGGGATGATCATTATTGGTTTAGATATTAATGACTGGCGTCCTTAATATCGTCCCAAAAGTTACAAATCTCACTCGATCTAACACAAGCCTAGAATAGTTCTTGGGAGTTTTTGAGTTTGTTCTTCGTGTTCATGAGTGAGTCGCTTTCCTCTGATTCTCTCTGAATATTCTCTGAAAGCGTTGATGTCACAATAAATGCCTTGGGCTATTTATAGGACTTGGGGAAGGGCGTCTTTCCTCTTTTGACGATCATGCCCTTCATGGACGTGGCTACAGGATCTTCCTCCACGAGTATGGCGGTGATGAGGAAGCTTCCTGTATCTAGCTGTTGGATCAATAGTAACTAGGGGATGTCCTTTACTTTGGTAAAGGCGTCCTTTGGTCAGGCGTCCCTACGAGGAGTAGGGGCGTCCTTTCGTTGTGCAACGGAATTAAGTACTAAACAGGTAAAAAGTGAACACAGTGATTTATAGAGGAACCATTTTAGACCAAGTAGTCCTTGAGTGTAAACCTCTTCCTCCTTGGAGGATTTTTGAATAGCTTTTTCCTTTATATTAAACGTCCTTATAGTTGTACTGGCGAGTCTTTACAGTTCTCTGGCACTTAGCGTTCTTCCTAAGTCCACTAGTAAAGGACTCCTCTAAGCCTACAACTTAAGCGAGTTTAATCTTATAAAGGACTCTATCCCTACGTCCTACAATACGTCGTAGGACTCTCTCTTTTCTTTTTGGGTTTTTCTGAGTACAAACAGTTTGTGTTTTGGCCCACAATTCTCACTCGATCTATCACAAGCCTAGAACTGTTCTTGGGTGTTCTTGAGCTTGTTCTTTGTGTTATTGAGTGAGTCGCTTTCCTCTGATTCTCTCTGAATATTCTCTGAAAGCGTTGATGTCACAATAAATGCCTTGGGCTATTTATAGGACTTGGGGAAGGGCGTCTTTCCTCTTCTGACGATCATGCCCTTCATGGACGTGGCTACTGGATCTTCCTCCACGAGTATGGCGGTGATGAGGAAGCTTCCTGTATCCAGCTGTATCTGATGGACTCCGCTACAGGATCTGCCACCACGTGTTGATGAACTCTGCTACAGGATCGTCCGCCATGTAGTGTTGGACTCAGCTACAGGATTGGTCTCCACGTGTCCTTGGATGATCAATTGTTGTCGAGTGATGTCATCTTGTCGGCTAGTGAGTAAGGACGTACTGCTTGCGTTCCTACATGCTTGGGATTGCGTCCTTGCTCAAGTAGTCGCTTGTTGGTCCTCACTTCCTGGTAGTTGGCGTCCCTAAGCCTAGGAAACGCTCACACACGTGTTGTCCTTTTTGTTATTTGACGTTCATGAACACTTGGACAAATTTATTAGAATCAAAGTGAGTTTGTCATATCAAAACTAAGGGACGGTTTGTGCGGGCACACTATCAAGTACGCAAGCGTCCTTGATAGCGTCCCAACAATTTCCCCCTTTTTGATGATGACAAACTCTTCAGCAAAATAGTTTCGGCATTGGAACTTAGCATGCATGAAAACTTAGAAGCGTCCTCTAACACTTAGAGAAATTTCAGTAAGCACAAGTTCTCATTCTTTGATTCTCTAACTTTTGGATTTTTAAGGAGAGAGAGAGTTGCGTCCTAGAATACTTTCTAAGCGTCCTCCTTTATTCGAGCATGGCGTTCCTTAGACCTTTCACTTAATAGTTCCCCCTTAACACTTGCTTATTCTAGATAACTATTTTATAGCGCATCTCTGCAAAACTACACTTCCCCCTTTTGGCATCATCGAAAAGGATAACAAGTGATAAGGACGTTAGCACAAACACATAACTATAAGTAGTGGAACGCTTAAACAAACATATGCAAGCAAACAATTGAATTGCCATTCAAACGAAATTTGAGTACGGTTATTACAAACCCAGAGCATAGTGTTTGAAATTAAAAGAAGCAAAGGCAAAATAATGAGGGATAAAGAGGTGGGACGGCGATCACTGAGGACGGCGGCTTTGATCTTGGTAAAACTTGAGAAGCTTCTCATGAAGTTCCACAGACTTAGTGAAGGCTGTTGATAAGTCCTTGAGAGACGAGAGAATAAGACATTGATTGTTCAGAATGGCAGCCATAAGTTTTGAAGGAGGATGCTGATCTGGATGAGCTGGGGCTAGAATAGGTGTTGGACCAAAGCTTGAGGAGGGAGCGTCCACATGAGGTACGGAGGAAGGAGGAGAAGAAGCCATTAGCATTTGATCAAGAGCTGCAAAGTTAACAGCGGGCTCTTCTTAATGAACTGGCTCTTGATGCATAGAAGCAAGACGCTCTTGTTCAGCTTCAACGGCGAAGCGTTCTTGCTCAGCTTGCTTCCGAGCTTCCTCTGCTTGGGCCTCTAACTGCTTCTTCAGAGAGGGCAGTTCCTCATTGTGTCTTATCTTGAGCAGTCCTCTCTTTTGATCCCAGTTGAGTCCTAGCAGTTTAGCTTCAGCAATTTCATCATATGCATTTTGGGACTTGAGGATTAGTTTGACCAAACCAGGGTACGGCAAAGCGTGTCGCTTCCTCCCACACTTAGCCATATGTTGCATTGCAATTCTGGCAAGGTTGATTGGGCGGCAGTCAAGAAAAGCGTCTATCAAGATGATATCATGTGTTTGAACTACATAACGTTTTTCTTGCTGAGGAAGGACGGCACGACAGATAAAATAATGTGCAATGGCGCCAACTTTGCTCAACACACGAGCCACCCTGTCCGTCCCATACGGTCTCTTTCCTTGGAAGACTCTCTCTATCATTGCCACTTCTTCACCGTCCGTCATCTCAAAGCCGTTCTCCGGAAGAGAACTTAGTGCGTTGGACGGAGGCTTTTGAGTGCTAAGTCCCATGAAGGCGCGGACTTGACGTTCTGTGACTGATGCTTTCTCATCGTCTATCTTGAAGTGTAGAGAGCCGTCCTTGGACTTGTAGCGCAGGCTTTTGTAGAACGCTCGGACTTGTTCTTTATCGAGCTCTATAGGAGCAGGTCCGACGTCCAACCAGCCTTGAAACCTTAGGAGCTCAAGGAACTCCTTTACTTTCTCATCATTGAAGGACGAGAGCCACTCTTCTGAATAGACCAAGGGGCCTAGAACGTTTACAGGCTCGCCATCGTCCTTGTGCTTTCGCTTGCCTTTTGGGGACTCAGAGTCCTCATCATCTGAACTTTCATCATCATCAGCATCGTCCTTAGACTCATTTTCAGCAGCTTCCTTAGCAGGAGCGTCCTCAGTGCCTTTAGCTGGCTCATCATTGCCACCAGCTGCGGCTTGTTCTGTTTCTAAAGGAGCTCTGCCTTGGGACGTTCCTTCTGCGTCCTGAGCCTTTGATTGTTTTTCAGTGGAGGGCTCAGTGTCTGCAGGGATGTGGCATTCTGCTTGGATTGTGGGGGAGGGGTTTGCTTGTGGAGCTGGGAGGGGATTGAGGATGGGAAGGTATTGGTCATAAGGGGGGATTTCATGAGCATCATGCTCAAGCTCATCATCCAGACTGAGCTCAGCGTCCCTTGGAGCGACCTGGTGCTCACCAGCGTCCTCATTGACTTCAACAATTTCTGCCCCCTTTGCAGTAGGAGCAGTCTCAACATCTTCAGCCTCATCGTGGGAGTCCCGTGTTACATCAATGAAGGGGGAGGACTCACCAGCAGGAGTTCCTTGGTTACTCTTCTCAGAAGAGCTTGACGAGGAGGAACTTGATGAAGAGACGTGTTCTGGCTCTGCCACTTCCCGAACCAGCACCCTTGGAGTCTCACCGGATTTACGACGTTGAAAAGTATGCGCAAGGGCGGGACGTTGCTTAGCGTCCTCTTGGCCGGATTCAGAAAAAGGACGACGGGACCTGGGAGTCTCGGGGTCCTTGGGTTGGGAGATGTGGGCAGGGGCGGAAGGGAAGTTGGCAAAATTGATAGGGGAGGGGCAAAATTGTATGAGGGCATTTTGTTTGGAAGGTTGGGGGGACGGAGGAGGAGTTGGGAGCTAGACAATTTTGAGAGGTGGTGGAGGAGGTGGAGTGGATTGCTTTGAGAGTTTTGACGGGCCTTTTGACGAGCTTGGCCTTTTGGTGGAGGAGGGGATGCTAGAGGACTTAGCCTTTTTGAAAGGCCTTGGGTCGTGTTTCTTCTTTGAGCGTCCCTCCGACAAGTGTTTAGGAAACTTGTCAACAATGGTGGTTGGTTTGGAGGAGGTTGGTTTGGTTGTTTTTGAGAGAGGGGGCGATGGAGCTGGACGCTTAGAGGGTAAAAGCCTTTTTGTGGTGATAGTTGGAATTTGAGGAGGTGGGGGAGAAGGACTCGGTAAGCGGTTCTTTATCATTTGGAAAGCCAGGGAGTCCCTTTGGTACATTGGAAAGTCAGGGAGAACTTGGTTATGAAGATCGGGTATAAGGTCAAGAAGATTACCCAGATGTTCTCCACCGAACTGAGAGAAGAAAAGAACGTCCTCCATTCGGCCAGGCAAGTCCTTGTAGTTATTTTTGTGGAGGCCATGGATGACAAAGCGTTCTATGAACTTCTCATAGTTCCTTGTTTTCACAGTGTCCTGCTTCACATCGGGTCTCTTCATGCGTTCCCTTATAAGCATGTAGAGCGTCTTGGGCTTCTTGTTGATGAAGTCCACAAGAGATTCATTGAGAACCAAAGGCTTTGGCTTCTTAATTGTGTGGGACTTCACCAATTTTCTTCTCTTACCGCCGGTAGAAGAGCCGGCCACGTTCCCTAGTAGCTTAGACATTTTCTGATGACTTGTAGTGAGAGAAAGTCGTCGGAATGCTAGAGAGAGGGCAGAGCGATTTGAGAGCAAGGAAGTTTGGTGAGAGCAATAAATGAGAGACAGCGACTGTTCTGGCCTTATATAGAGGAAGCGGTGGCACAAACTGTAATTACCACTGATTTTCTGTGCGACACGTGGCAAAACTTCCCCCTTAAGATTTGAATAAGTACAACGGTCACTGTTCAAACGTTCAAATTTTCAAATTTCTGACTCTACAACTTCTTCTCAAAACTGAACTGGCATCCTCCCTTACAAAACAACTGGCGTCCTCTCAAACTTAGCAAAAATTATCTCTTCAAGCAAACCAATAACCTGGACAACCGTCCTTGTGTGATCACCTTGCGAACCATTTGAGAACAAAGCAAGTACGTCTCGTAAAAGAAAATATGAAGCTCATAGGACGCTTTTGCAAAGTTCTCGGCTAGGGTAAGCTTAGAGTTCCCATCATTTCGGCTTATAATGAGGGTTGGGTGATCAGGGATACTCTTTTCAAGACAAATAGAGAAATTGAATGGCGTTCCAAAGTAACAAACACATGAAGTTTTAGACTAGCGTCCTTGCAAATATGAATTCAATGCATGATAGTCCTTAAACACTTAGAATCTTACTAAATATAGCCAATCATCGAGAGAATAGTAGAACGGGACTTGCTACTTAAAAGTTATCATCCCCAAGAGCAACCTGAGATACTCAAAGGGACGTCAATCAAGCGCCTTAGTGAAAATATCAGCTATTTGGTCTTCAGTCCTTACATGATCCATACTAATAAGTCCTAGTTCAACATTATCACGCAAGAAATGATGCCTTATGTGAATATGTTTTGTGCGTGAATGAAAAACAGGATTCTTAGAAATTTCAATAGCACTTGTATTATCACAGCGAATGAGAATAGTTTCAAGATTGATACCGTAGTCCTCAAGTTGATATTTGATCCAGATTTGTGAACAGCACGAGGCAGCAGCAACGTACTCAGCTTCGGCAGTTGAAAGTGCCACAGAGTTCTGTTTCTTAGATCCCCATAAGACTAAGCATGAACCAAGGAACTGTGCCATTCCTGAAGTGCTTTTTCTATCATTCACATGACCAGCATAATCAGCGTCCGAGTAGCCAACAAGCTTGAAGGACGTCTTCCTTGGATACCAAAGGAAGAGATCATCGCGTCCTTTGAGATAGTGAAAGATCCTCTTGACTTCTGGCATGTGGGACTCCTTTGGATTCGCTTGAAAGCGTGCACAAGAGCAAACGGCAAACATGATATCGAGACGGCTAGCGGTCAAATAGAGCAAAGCGCCAATCATTCCTCTGTAAAGCTTTTGATCAACGTCCTTTCCCTGTTCATCTGCGTAAAGACTTTAGTTGGGAGAACAAGGAGTTGCAAACAGGTATGGACGTGTCCTTCCTTGAGTTGGTTGATTTGGAGTCCCAAGAAGAAATTGAGTTCTCAAATGTGGGACATCTCAAACTCACTACTCATTAAGGACTTGAACTCATCTACAAGTTTCATGTTAGTACTACCAAAGACTATATCATCAACATAGACTTGGGCAATTAAAATGTCCTTGTGAACTTTCTTAATGAATAAAGTTTTATCAATTGAACCTCTTGTGTACCCATGAGACAAAAGGAAGGACGCAAACCTGTTGTACCATGCACGAGGGGCTTGCTTGAGTCCATAGAGTACTTTGTCCAAGTAATACACATGGTCCGGGTGAGAGGCGTCCTCGAAGCCAGGGGGCTGAGCAACATACACTTCCTCTTTGAGTTTTCCATTGAGGAAGGCAGTCTTGACGTCCATCTGAAATAACTTGAATCCCTTGTGCGCGGCAAAGGCAATAAGAAGACGAACGGCCTCAATTCTAGTAACAGGAGCAAAGGTTTCATCGTAGTCAATGCCTTCCTCTTGCTTGAATCCTTGAGCCACCAGTCTTTCCTTGTTCCTTGATACGCGTCCACTTTCATCAAGCTTATTTCTAAACACCCAGCGCGTCCCTATGATGTTTTTGCCTTTTGGATGAGGGATGAGGGTCCAAACTTTGTTCCTTTCAAACTGGTTAAGTTCTTCCTGCATTGCTTGAATCCAATCAGCGCCCTGGAGTGCTTCTTTGATGTTCTTTGGTTCAACCATAGACACAAAGGCATTGAATGCACAAAAAGCCAAATTTGCACTCTGGGACTTGCTTACAGCTGATCTGGTTTAAACTCCTTGAGAGATATCTGAGACAATTTGAGAAGATGGGTGGTCCCTAGAGAAGCGGGACTCCCTTTGAAACAATTGAGCAAATCTTGGATCAATCTCTCCATCAGAATCATCACTATTATCTTGAGCATCGTCCTCAGTGTGTTCCCCCTCAGAGAGAGCGTCCACACCATGACGTTGCTCACCTTGTTGACTTGATTCTGCCACATCTAGTTGAACTGGGGATTCACTACGAGAGGGAACTCCCTGAGCAACACTAGAAGCGTCCACTAAGACTTCTTCAGGATTTGGAGAAGCGTCCTTAGGAACATAGTATTTTCCAGAGGACCATTCTTCAACTTCGTCTTCAGAGTCGTCCTATTGTTGTGAGGAAGAGCGTTCTTTCTTACTTGGTTTTGCTTTATGAGAAGAACTCTCTTTGAACACAACATGAATACTCTCCTCAAGCTTAAGAGTCCTTTTGTTGAAAACTCTATATGCTTTGCTTGTGGGGGAATACCCAAGAAATATGGCTTCATCACTTCTTGCATCAAACTTTCTAAGTCTTTCTTTGTCGTTGTTGTGGACAAAGCACTTGCAACCAAAGACTCTGAGATAATCAATGCGAGGCTTCCTTCCATTCAACAACTCGTAGGACGTCTTCTTCAGTAGAGGACGGATCATGGCACGATTAATGATGTAGCATGCTGTAGCAATAGCTTCCGCCCAAAAGTGCTTGGGGACGCCATTTGCTAGCAGCATAGTCCTTACCATATCCTCAAGCGTCCTATTCTTTCTTTCCAAAATGCCATTTTGTTGAGGAGTCGTTGGAGCTGAGAAGTTGTGCGAGACGCCATGTTGATCACAGTAGGCCAGGAACTCTAAGTTTTGGAACTCCGTCCCATGGTCTGATCGTATGGCTTTGAGAGGCGTCTCAAGAGCAACTTCCACTTGTTTGATGAAGACTTTGAATGCGTTGAAACAATCTGCTTTTGACACCAAGAAAAGAACCCAAGTGAATCGAGAAAAATCATCTACGAGAACGTACATGTACCTCTTTCCACCGTAGCTCAGCGTCTTCATTGGTCCACAAAGATCCATGTGGAGAATTTCCAAAGGCTTCTTTGTACTGACTTCATTTTTGGACTTGAACGATGTTCTTGTTTACTTCCCTTTGATACAGGCTTCACAATGTTCAACTTTCTCAGGATCAATTCAGGGAAGTCCTTTCACAAGATTTCTTTGGTGTAGCTTAAGGATTGTGCTTAGTCCAGCATGGCCAAGACGGCGATGCTAGAGGTCAGCGTCCTCATTTGAAACAAATAGGCACAATTCTGATTTAGGCTTGAACTCCTGGTTGAAGATGTAGACATTGTTCTGGCGTACTCCTTTGAGAACAACTTTGTTGGACTTCTTGTTGATAACTAGGCATTCCTTTGAGTCAAATGTGACTAGGTTTTCACCTTGATCACACATTTGAGAGACACTTAGGAGATTGAAATCAAGTCCTACAACAAGACTAACATTTGATGCTTTGATGGACGAGTTGAGAATGGCAGTTCCCGTCCCTTGATCTTTCCTTTGCCCTTGTTGCCAAACGAGACAGTTCCTCCCGTGGCACTACTTTGGATAGAAGAGAGATGGATCTGGCTTCCTGTCATGTGATTTGAGGCGCCACTATCAATGATCTATGGGCGTCCCCTCACTTCAACGTGCCAAAACAAAGTTAGTGTTTGGTGACCCAGGCAAGGTGTTCCTTACCTGGTTCGTTATAGTAATAGAACTTTGGTTCTGGCATATAGTCATTTATATTAACATCATTTGAAATAGCATGCTTTCGGAAAGAGATTCTAGAACGTCTAGGACGCCTAGTGTTAGCCTTAGGAACGGACTTATCATTTTCAATGTTAGTCCTAGCATCTTTTCCCTTTTTAAGATCTTATTTCAACTTTAAGCAATCATATTTGTAATGACCACCTTGTCCACAGTGCCAACACGTACTATAGTAATCACCAAGGTAATATTTCCTATTGGGACACTGGATTCCATTTTTCTCCATCTTTTGGGGATCACAAACTCTTGAACCTTTCCCCTTTGCAATGTTCTTGTAAATTTTATGACTCGTAGAGTTGGTATAGTAGTCCTTCTGTCCTTTGTCTCCACTTTCTAGGACTCTTATACGCTCAAGAAGGTTCTTCGTTTTCTCCCTTTCTAGTTCAAGTTCTGAAGTTTTGCTAGTCTCAAAGTCGCTTGGGAGAGAGTTCCTAGAGTCAGATTCATAACCTAGTCCCCTTTTGGCTGGGACAAAAACTATAGGTTTGACTTCTTCTATCATAGGACTCTTTTCTAGCACCTTAACCTCATCTCTAAGCTTAGCGTTCTCAAGTTTGAGACACATCACTTCAGTTTTTAGAGGCTTAGTTTCTTCACATGAGAACTCTAGTTGAAAGGTCATAGTACTACAGTTTTCACATTCAACCACAATATAGATACGGAGAGCCTTGTGAAGGAGAGCAAGTTCTTCATCTTCATCAAGTACTTCCTTTGACTTGCTTTCTTTCTCCTTCAAAGCTTAAACGCGCATCTTTTCACGGTTCTCATTCTTGTTAGCTTCCACCATCAATGCCAGTTCTCTTTGACGACGTAAGTACTCAGCGTACTCAGGTGTTGTTGTTGCCAAAGCAAGGTCTGTTTGTGGGTTCCGTCCTAGTTCAGCCATATCAGAGTTCCTTCTAGCTTCGTGCTGTCTAAGCTTCCCATAGATCTCCTCCATGTCAAGCGTTTTGTTAGCTTGATTTTCCTTGAAGGTAGTTCTATCGAAGTTCCAGATTCCTGTAAGTCCATCAATGACCGCTTGAACTCTGTTTCTCATTGAAACCTCAGCTTCTAGAATACCCAAGTTCTTCATCTTGGTGACAAAAGATTCAAAACGGTATGAGTAGTCCTTAATTGTTTCATTGGGCAGCATCGTGAAGGCATAGAACTCTTTCTTGATTTCCATCTGAACGTCCTCCTTCATCTCAGCAGTTCCCACATGGAACTTCTCCAGAGCTTCCCACTGTTGCTTGGCAGATGCCAAATTGCTACCTCTGGTGGCATCCCTTTCGCAGAGGGACGCCTGAAGGAAGCAAATTGCCTTAGCATTGGTTTCCATTAGCTTGAATTCCTCGGGACCCCACTCGTCTACCTTGTCATCTTTGTCAGCAGGGACTTTGAGGTCGCCCTTCATAATAACCTTCCAGCATTGGTAGTTCTGGCTTCTGCAGAAATTTTCAAACCTAGTTTTCCAGCGGTTGAAGTTGCCGTCCGTTAGGCGCGGAGGCTTCACAAAGAAGATTCCAATTGGTTCCATGTCCATCTTTACCTGCAACTCAGTAAGAATCTAGAGCGCCTGCTCTGATACCAATTGTTGGATCGTTAGTAACTAGGGGACGTCTTTTACTTTGGTAAAGGCGTCCTTTGGTCAGGCGTCCCTACGAGGAGTAGGGGCGTCCTTTGGTTGTGCAGCGGAATTAAGTACTAAACAGGTAAAAAGTGAACACAGTGATTTATAGAGGAACCACTCAAGACCAAGTAGTCCTTGAGAGTAAACCTCTACCTCCTTGGAGGATTTTTGAATAGCTTTTTCCTTTATATTAAACGTCCTTACAGTTGTACCGGCGAGTCTTTACAGTTCTCTAGCACTTAGCGTTCTTCCTAAGTCCACTAGTAAAGGACTCCTCTAAGCCTACAACTTAAGCGAGTTTAATCTTATAAAGGACTCTATCCCTACGTCCTACAGTACGTCATAGGACTCTCTCTTTTCTTTTTGGGTTTTTCTGAGTACAAACAATTTGTGTTTTGGGTCACAAATCTCACTCGATCTATCACAAGCCTAGAACTGTTCTTGGGTGTTCTTGAGCTTGTTCTTCGTGTTCTTGAGTGAGTCGCTTTCCTCCAATTCTCTCTAAATATTCTCTGAAAGCGTTGATGTCACAATAAATGCCTTGGGCTATTTTTAGGACTTGGGGAAGGGCGTCTTTCCTCTTCTGACGATCATGCCCTTCATGGACGTGGCTACAGGATCTTCCTCCACGAGTATGGCGGTGATGAGGAAGCTTCCTGTATCCAGCTGCATGTGATGGACTCCGCTACAGGATCTGCCGCCACGTGTTGATGAACTCTGCTACAAGATCGTCCGCCACGTAGTGTTGGACTCTGCTACAAGATCAGTCTCCATGTGTCCTTGGATGATCAAATGTTGTCGAGTGATGTCATCCTATCGGCTAGTGAGTAAGGACGCACTACTTGCGTTCCAACTTGCTTGGGACTGCGTCCTTGCTCAAGTAGACTCTTGTTGGTCCTCACTTCCTAGTAGCTGGCGTCCCCAATCCTAGGAAACGCTCACACACTTGTTGTCCTTTTTGTTATTTGACGTTCCTGAACACTTGGACAAATTTATTAGAATCAAAGTGAGTTTGTCATATCAAAACTAAGGGACGGTTTGTGTGTGCACACTATCAAGTACGCAAGCGTCCTTGATAGCGTCCCAACACCAGCTGTGTGTGATGGACTCCGCTATAGGATCTGCCGCCACGTGTTGATAAACTCTACTACAGGATCGTCCACCACGTAGTGTTGGACTTTGCTACAGGATCGGTCTCCACGTGTCCTTGGATGATCAAATGTTGTCGAGTGATGTCATCATGTTGGCTAGTGAGTAAGGACGTACTGCTTGCGTTCCTACTTACTTGGGACTGCGTTCTTGCTCAAGTAGTCTCTTGCTGGTCCTTACTTCCTGGTAGTTGGCGTCCCTTAAGCCTAGGGAACACTCACACACTTGTTGTCTTTTGTCATTTGGCGCTCCTGAACACTTGGACAAATTTATTAGAATCAAAGTGAGTTTGTCATATCAAAACTAAGGGACGGTTTGTGTGGGCACACTATCAAGTACGCAAGCGTCCTTGATAGCGTCCCAATAATTTCCCCCTTTTTGATTATGACAAACTCCGCAGCAAAATAGTTTTGGTATTGGAACTTAGCATGCATGAAAACTTAGAAACGTCCTCTAACACTTAGAGAAATTTCAGTAGTACAAGTTTACTTTCTTTGATTCTCTAGCATTTGGATTTTAAGGAGAGAGTCGTGTCCTAGAATACTTTCTAAGCGTCTTCTTGTTTATTCTAGCATGGTGTTCTTTAGACTTTTCACTTAATAGTTCCCCCTTAAGACTTGCTTATTCTATATAACTATTTTATAGCGCATCTCTACAAAACTACACTTCCCCCTTTTGGCATCATCGAAAAGGATAACCAGTGATAACGACGTTAGCACAAAAACACAACTATGGCCTTGTTCGGTGCACACCGGATGATTGGAAATAATAGCTTTTTTTCAGCTTTTTTTTAATAAGGGCTTATGGAAAATGGAGAAATGGGTGGGAAGTGTGAGAGAGAAAAGCAATAATGACAAACACAGCTTTTTGAAAAAAAGATCTTAAAATAGATTATTTTGAATTAGTTGGTGTAGCCGAACAAGGCCTATAAGCAGTGGAACGCATAAACAAACACATGCAAGCAAACAGTGGAAATGCCATTCAATGAAAATAGAATAAATGTCATTACAGACCAAGTGTTTGCAAAATAAAAGAAGCAAAAGCAAAACAATGAGGGATAAACAGGTAGGACGGCGATCACTGAGGGCGGCTTTGGTCTTGGTAGAACTTGAGAAGCTTCTCATGAAGTTCCGCAAACTGAGTGAATGCTGAGGATAAGTCCTTGAGAGAGTTTAGAATCAGACACTGTTTATGAAGGATGGCAGCCATGAGCTCAGAGGGAGGGTGTTGTTCAGGATGAGCCGGGGCAGGAATGGGCGCGGGACCAGAGTTGGAAGAGGGGGCGTCCACATGAGGCAGGGTGGTAGGAGGTGAAGAAGCCATCAGCATTTGATCAAGAGCTGCAAAATTGACAGCTTGCTCTTCTTCAAGAACGGTCTCTTGATGCATTGAGGCAAGACGCGCTTGTTCAGCTTCCATAGCAAGGTGTTCTTGCTCTGCGTTCTTCCGTGCTTCCTCTGCTTCAGCTTCTAACTACTTCTTGACAGAAGGTAGTTCCTCATTATGCCTAATTTTGAGCAGTCCTCTCTTCTGATCCCAGTTGAGTCCCAGCATTTCAGTTTCAGCAGACTCATCATAGGCATTTTGGGAGTTGAGAATCAGCTTTACTAGACCAGGGTACGGTAGAGCGTGTCGCTTCCTCCGACACTTAGCCATATGTTACATTGCAATTCTGGCAAGGTTGATGGGTGGCGTTGGAGAAAGGCGTCTATCAAGATGATATCATGCGTTTGAACTACAGAACGCTTCTCTTGCCTGGGAAGGACGGCGCGGCAGATAAAATAATGTGCAATGGCGCAAACTTTGCTCAACACATGAGCAACCCTGTCCATCCTATAAGGTCTCTTTCCTTGGAAGACTCTCTCAAGCAGCGCCACTTCTTCATCGTCCGTCATTTCAAAACCATTCTCTGGAAGAGAATTTAGTGCATTAGACGGAGGCTTTTCAGTGCTAAGTCCCATGAAGGCGCGGACTTGACGTTCAGTGACGGATGCTTTCTCATCGTCTATCTTGAAGTGTAGAGAGCCGTCCTTGGACTTGTAGCGAAGGCTTTTGTAGAACGCTCGGACCTGTTCTTTATCGACTTCTTTTGGCGCAGGCCCAACGTTCAACCAGCCTTGAAATCTTAGAAGCTCAAGGAACTCCTTCACTTTCTCATCATTGAAGGACGAGAGCCATTCTTCCGAGTAGACCAAGGGTCCAAGAACGTTCACGGGCTCGCCATCGTCCTTTCTTCTTTTCTTACCCTTTGGGGACTCAGAGTCCTCATCATCTGAACTTTCCTCATCAGCATCAGCGTTCTCAGATTCATTCTCATCAGCGTCCTTGGTAGGAGCGTTCTCAATGCCTTGTGCTGGATCATCATTGCCACCAGCTGCGGCCTGTTCGGTTTCTGAGGGACCTTTGCCTTAGGACGTCTCACCTGCGTCCTGAGCCTCTGTTTGTTTCTCTTGGGTAGGCTCAGCGTCCTCAGGGAGATGAGATTCTGTTTGAATTGTGGGGTGATGTCTCTCGTTTTGGTGGTGTTTTAGTAGTTAAATTCTCTTGTAAATATGTGTCTTTTGTTCCTTTCTTTGTTAGTTTTGTCTCGTTCTAGCTTAGTTCCCGATTTTCTATGAGATTCGGAGACTATGCGAATTTGTGTGTTTTGTAGGTAAATTGGCGCGTTTGAGGACATTTTGAAGGAGTTTCTAAAGAGAGGCAAAGCTCGGGAGCAAAGAAGCGGAAGAGCCATGCAAAGAACGAAGAGGAACTCAAGGAAAGCCAAGAAGAGAAGAAGATCGAGGCCCTGGAATGATGTACCAAAAAGTCGGGCCCGAGTTAGAGCATTGGAGGCTTGGACCGACATTGGCAATGTTCGGCCCGAGGTCCATGCGCCTCGGTCCAAGTCGGCTAAAAGAGGATTGGGCTCTAAGGCACATTATTTGTGATCTACCACTTTTGCCCTTCTTCTAATTTTGCAATTCCTTGGTCCCTAATCATGAGGGAGGATAATTAGAGAGGAAGAACAATTAGGAAAAAAAAGAGGTCCACATCTAATCACTCTCAAAAGGCTCAAGGAAGACTTGGAGAGCAAGGAGGAGGAAGGAAGAGGAGAAGAAGAGAGAAATTGGTGGAGACTAGGAGAGGATTAGTGAGTTTGAACTTGTTTTGCTTTGGTTTAGTGGATTTGAGATTTGGATCTTGTGAACCCCTTTGATTTGAATGCAATTTAGCTTTGATTTTAGTTTGATGATTGAGATTTGCTCATTTTGTCTATTGATTGCTTTTTACTCTTACTTCATGGAGTAGATTCCATAGTCTTGGGCTATGGGGGAAACCCCTAGCTAGGATTGGGTGCGAACCCCCAATTCCATAGCCTTGAGTGCTTGATCTAGGAATCCTCTCTACATGAGCTTCAATCCTTTAGGGGAAACAAAGGATCAAGGGCTTATGATTGGTAAGACTGAGCGGAAGCATCTCGAACCCAACACTTGACCTTGCATCGAAGTGGGAGCGGGAGCCTCCCATGGTCGATGTGTAGAGTGGAGGGATCGAAGACTAACAACCTCGATCTCACGAGGATCAACACTTATTGGCTGAATTGGGGTGGAATCACCCAAGTCTAGTTAGGGAAGGAACCCAAAAACCCAAGACCGATCTACTATTTTTGCCTAGTTCGAGTTACCCAGTACATCGGGCCCGACGTTCCCCGTGTCGGTCCCGTGCAAACTAACCTCGATCCACCTCGGGCCGAAGTGACATAAGTCGGTCCCGAGTTGATCTGTTTGATTTTCCTTGTTTTTGCCTTTCTTTTCCCCTTTTGAGTCTTTTTGGTACACTCAACGCACGAACTCCCGTGTGTTCGACACCCTACCCTTATACTACAATAGGGTTCGGTTTATAAATTTAAATTTTGACCCTCCGATCCGGAATCCATCAGAATTTTGGCGCCGTTTCCGGGGAGTTCTATTTGTTTGAGGTACCATCTTTGTTGAGTCTTTGAATTTGTAGTGATTTGGGTCAGGGACTAGCCCAAACCCCTTGTTTGTTTTGATTCGGTTTTCTTTGTGTCTTTGGTTATAGGTGTATGCGAGCTCGTTCCGTTCGAGGAACATTTGAGTTTGCCTTGTTTAGTAATCCGGAGAGCATTATCAAACAAGCTCGAAAGAAGAAGAGAATGGAGAACCAAGCACTACGTGATGAGGAGGTTGATAGGATGAGGGCCGACATGGCCCGTATGCAACTTGAGATGGCGAACCGAGATGCCGAAGCTAGGAGAGAGCGTGAGCAAAGGATGAGATTGGAGGCTCAAATTAACACCCAACCCCGGAATGCAAGACAATACATGCATCCGGAGTTGAAGATGCCGGAGCCGGCCATTGTCTTTCCGGAGGTTGCAAAGAACTTTGAGATCAAGACTCAATTCATCTCACTTATCAAGACAGACCAATTTCAAGGGAGACCGAATGAGTGCCCGATCGTGCATGTGCAGCAATTCAAGGATCTATGTGAGACCATCTCGACGGATAAGGAGACACTTGAGTACGTGCTACTCAAAGCCTTCAAGTGGTCGTTGGGAGGAAAGGCATTACATTGGTTGGAGAGCCAAGCACCTCGATCCATCACATCATGGAGGGCTCTCAATGAAGTATTTTTCATGAAGTTCTTTCCTCCAACCAAGACAATGGAGCTTAGAAGGAAGATAGCGAGCTTTCAACAAGGAGCCCACGAGCCACTCTTTGAGGCTTGGGATCGGTTCAAAGAAATGTTGAGGCAATGTTCAACGCATGGGCAACAACCTTATGTCCTTCAAGACATATTCTTCCAAGGAATCAACCCCGCCACCAAGGACAAGTTGAACCTTCACACCGATTGTGGGTTCATTGATTTGCCACCGGAGCAAGCATGGGAGTTGCTTGACAAGCTCTCCGACTACGAAGCAATGTACGGAGTGAGACAAGTCAACAAGGAGGCAAGAGTCCATGGAGATGGTGCAAAGAGGCTCTACGACCCGAAGAATGAAGAGGTTGATAAGGATGTGAAGATTCAATTCCTTGAAGATGAGGAGGCAAATGAATCACCTCAAGCAAACCACAAGAGCATGTGAAGAATGTGGTTCTTTCAAGCATGGAGCTCAAGAGTGTCCCAATGAACGCCAAGTTCGTTTGGCCGAGCAAATCGAGGAGGCACACTATGTTCAAAGGAACTATGGAGGAAGAGCTAACTTCAACAATGGAGGGATTGGAAGGTGGAACCAAGGCCAAGCTAATGGCTACAACAACAACTACAACCAAAACGAGCCAAGGGCCCAACCACCACCATACCGACCTCTGGGGTTCTATGAGCAAACACCATAATGGGCTCAAGACTTGAAGAATCAATTCACCAATATGGAGAGAAGAGCTGATGAAGTGAGCACCCAATTCAAGGCATTTGGTGTATGGAGAAGACAAGTGGACAATCAATTTGTTCACATGGAGAACCAACTTCCGAGAGAGGAAAGGAAACTCCCGGGCCGACCCGAGGAGAATCCCCGTGCCCCACAACAACAAAATGAAGTTCGAGCCATAGGATTAAGGAGTGGACGGAGTTTGCCCGAGCCACAAGTGCCAAGGACAAGAGAAGAGAGTCGGACCGAGTTGCCCAATAACTCGGGTCCGACGTGCCAAGACGTCGATCTAGAACACAGAGGAAGTCCTCTGACCCAGACCGAGGAGGAGTTGAACTCGGGCCCGACATGCCCTGTAGTCGAACCGACGTTCCCAGATTTGCCCTGCCCTAGGACCGAGGTTCCGCACATCGGACCCGATGTCGATCCAAAGTCGGTCCAAGCTGAGAATGTTGAGAATAGTCCAAGACGGTCCAAGGAAGAGGATTCAACCAAGACACAAGGTGGCACAACTCTTCCTTACCCATTGAAGAAGCCCAAGGAAGTTATGGAGGGCAAGTTTAAGAGGTTCTTGAAGCTCTTGCAAGGTTTGAACATCACCATACCATTCACCGACGCTCTAAGTGAGATGCCATCATATGCTATGTTCTTGAAGGAAATTTTGAGCAAGAAGAGGTCGATTGTGGAGATGCAAGACGAGGTGAAAATCTTGGAGCTACCTAAAAAATTGGGTGATCCCGGGAGATTTGCAATAACCGTGGGGATTGGATCCCAAAACTTAGAGGCCCTTTGTGATTTAGGAGCAAGCATATCGGTTATGCCCATGAGCATATGGAGAAGGGCTAACCTCGGTGATATAGAACCGGTAGACATGAGTCTTACTATGGCCGATGGTTCATCCACAAAGGCCACGGGAATCTTAGATGATGTCCCGGTTAGAGTTGGGAGGTATTTTGTCCCCGACGATTTCGTGATCCTTGACATGAAAGAAGACCCATTGGTACCCATTATTCTTGGAAGGCCGTTTCTAGCCACGGCGGGTGCCAAATTCGATGTAAGGAATGGAAAGGTGACTTTTCAGATTGGCGCGGATAAGGTGGAGTTTCATTTCAACAAAGCTCTAAATGAACCGGATGCTTTGGCAATCTTGAAATTGGAGGAAAGTGCCAAGCGTAAAAGAGAGAAAGTAGAAGCCACAAGAGAGGAAGAAGCACCTTTGATGAGTCATGATATGGTCAATGTTCAAGAGCAAGAGAGAGAGTTGCTAGATTCATTTGAGCACCATGAGGAGCCAAGAGGGGATGATAGTCCAAAAAGCCATGAAGAGTATCCTTATTTGTATCCTTTTGATGTGGGAGACTCATATATGTGTTTAAGTGACTTGAAAGAGGATCTAGAGGATAGTTTCATATGTTTGAGTGATTTGAAGGAAGATTTGAGTTATAATATCATTGAATCCCCTAGAAATTCTCTAGATGTTTGTGATATAGGGAATGAAGATCAAGTTGAGAAGGAGCAAGAGATGCAACCCTACACTTGGAGGAGAAAAGTGAAGGAGGATTTGGAGGTCACGCCTACATCAACCACAAGTGGTGGTTTTATGGCTATGAGGGGCGTGAAGATGAACATGACTATGGTGATCAATTCACCATTTTTCACCCTCCATGAAGGTTGAGGTTAGAAGTCAAGCTAGTGACTTAAAAGAAGCGCTCCTCGGGAGGCAACCCGAGCTTAGTTGGTTTAATTTTCGTAGTTTCTAGTTTGTTCTTCTTGTCTTAGCTTAGATTCTTTCTAATCTCTCCTTAGCATGTGTTTTGTGGAATTGTGTGTTAAGTGAACTTCATGATTAAGTGTGGAAGTAGTGGAAATAATAAAAGGACATGTGGGTAGAGATTTGCCAAGAAGATGAGAATTTTAGGAAGCCAAACCGAGCTGGATCGAGGTACCCAGGACCTCGGGCCCGACGTTGGCATTGTCGGACCGACTTAGCCGGTCAACCTTGGTCTTGATTTTGAGGAAATGCCCGTTATACCCCTCTGACCTAACTTTGTCTCTTACCCATTTAAAGCCTTCTTTCCCATACCTACCACCCATCACCTTCATAACCACCTTCCCAAAATACCAAGCTCCATTCTAAAACCCCCAAATCGATCCCCACCTCCATCACACTCGATCCCCAAGCAAACTTCACAACAATCTCGATCCAACACCCTAGCCATCCCCAAACATCGATCCAAAAGCAAAGAAATCCCTAAACAAAGTCCCATTGTTCTTCATCCTTTTTCTAGATCTAGAAGGAGAGTTTGAGTTCTAAGAAGTTTGATTGCTAGCAAGTCTTTGTTTCTTCAAATTTGGTATGTGGATCTCAATCTCTACTTGATTCTTTGTGAATTCCAAGCTTTTATTGTTTGAATTGAGATTTGCCATGATTGAATGAGCTTAGATCTTGAGCATCCATGGTGATTTGCATGAATAGTGGAATTTGTTCTCAATTGTTGATTATGTATGTTAGAACCTACTTGGAACTTCGATTGATGATGAGAAATGGTTGATTTCGGATTTTAGGAGCATGATAGAGTGATTTTTGGGTGAAATAGGTAGAGAAGTCGAATTGAGAGTCGGACCGAGATACCCAGATCTCGGGTCCGACGTTGCAAAGTCGGTCCAAGACTCGGACCGAGGTTGAGAACCTCGGGCCTGACGTCTTGTGTTGGTTGGTCCTAGTACTATTTGGCTTTCTCTTGTGTGAGCTTTAGGATTCATGTGCTTGATTGTTGGTTAAGGCTTGTTTATTATGATATATATCATCTAGCTTGACCATTGTTATGTGATCCTTTATTCATACATGTTGGATTTTGTGGATAAGTGTCTAGAAGACAAGTATGGGGGTCATTATCTTGTGTGATAAGTTGTTAGTTGTGAAAGCATGTGATTTTGTTGATGTTGTATAGATCTTATCTTGTAGTTCTTTGCTTTGAATGTGTGTAGGTACCATGACAACCCGAGCATCTTCTTCAAGAATGGAGAGACCAACAAAGAAGTCTAAGAAGTCGAAGAAAGTGCAAAGGATGGATGATGTGCACTTTGAGGATGATGATGTTGCTCGGAGTTATGAGCGATACATAGGTCTATCTCACCACACAAGGTGGGTAGATTGGGAATCAATCAAGAAGATGAGTATGGATGAGGCTCTTACCCGGTGCTACAACAATATTGGGCTTAATGTGATGCTAAGATGGAACAACACTCACTATCCGGCCTTGACCTCGGAATTCATGGCCACTTTCAAGTGCACTTATGAAGGAGTTGAGAGCGAGGGCATGATCTCCTTCCAATTGGGCAATGAGGCGCAAGAGTTCTCTCTTAAGAATTTGGCGGTTTACCTTGGATTTCCTTTTGCAAGAGATGAGGCCTTTGTAGACAATGACAAGGTGAACTATCTTTGGAAGTATGTAGCGGGCAAAAGCGAGATGAGGAAAGGAGCCTCAACCAATGAGATAGGAAGTCCACTCTTCCAAGTCATGATCCGTATTTTGGGGTGCACAATCCTTGCCCGACACGAGCTTAGCAAGCCGATGCTTGAAGAAGCCATGTTGCTCTATGAGATGTTGTTTCAAAATGAGAAGCCGATGAACCTCACGTGGGAATGGGTGAAAATGGTGAGGGACTTCCAAAGCTCATCATGGATTTACTTTGGAGGTATGATTGCTCGCTTGGCCCACGCCCTTGAAGTTGATTTGTCCAAGTATACGCCGGCCACGAATGGTGTAGAGTTCATGGATCTTAAGTATTTCAAGAAAGCCAACATCATCAAGGAAAGGGTTGTTTTCGGCATCATCGACCAACTTGTGCCTCACTCCAACTTTGACAAGGTGCAAGTTCCTTTGGGGCGTCGTCTCTTCGATCTCACATGCTACTATAATTGGTTTCAAGAGTGGGCGGGAAAAGAGAATCCTTATCGAGATCCGGAGGGGACACTCGAGTGTAGAACACGTGCACAACACATTCGTTTCACTACTCCCCAATCTTCTTCGGACACCGAAGATGAAGAGCCCAACCAATTTGAGTTTGCAAGAAGAGAGGCCATGGATGTTGACTCGCCTCAAGAAGAAGAAGATGACGGATACCGCAATTTGCTCACCGACCATGCTCCGACACTACTGGATCGAGATGCCGGGCACCTCGGGCCCGACGTCCATCAACGTCGGTCCGACACATTTTTGCCCGATCCGGTTCCAAGACAAGAGCAACCGCATTTCGGTGGATACGAAGGGTATGCCCAATCGTACGTGATGGGGTGTCGTCCGGATCGGATGATATCAAAATTTAAATTTATAAACCGAACCCCAATTGTAGTATAAGGGTAAGGTGTCGAACACACGGGAGTTCGTGCGTTGAGAGTACCAAAAAGACTAAAAAGAGGTAAAAGAAAGGCAAAAACAAGGAAAATCAAAGAGAACGCCTCGGACCGACACAGGTCACTTCGGTTCGAGGGTGGATCGAGGAGAGTTTTGCACGGGACCGACACACACAACGTCGGGCCCGATGTACTGGGGAACTCGGTCTTGTACAAATGGTAGATCGGTCTTGGGTTTTTGGGTTCCTTCCCTAACTAGACTTGGGTAATTCCATCCCAATTCAACCAATAAGTGTTGATCCTTATGAGATCGAGGTTGTTTTGCCTCCGATCCCTCCACTCTACACTTCGACCTTAGGGAGTTTTCACCTCCCTCGAAGCTAGGTCTAGTGATGGGCTCGAGATCGCTTTCGCTTACTCTTACCAACCACAAGCCCTAGATCCCTTGTTCTCACAAGAGAATTGAAGCTCAATGTAGAGAGGATTCATAGATCAAGCACTCAAGGCTATGGAATTGGGGAATCACACCCAATCCTAGCTAGGGGATTCCCCCATAGCCCAAGACTATGGAATCTACTCCATCAAGTAAGAGTAAAAAGCAATCAAACGGCAAATCAAGCAAATCTCAATCATCAAACTCAAATCCAACTCAAATTGCATTCAAATCTAAAGGGGTTCACAATATCCAAGTCTCAATTCTACTAAACCAAAGCAAAACAAGTGCAAACTCACTAACTCTCTCTAGCTCTCCACCGATCTCTCTTCTCTTCTCCTCCTCCTTTCTCCTCCTTGCTCTCCAAGTCTTCCTTGAGCCTTTGAGAGTGATTTGGTGTGTGGATTGTTGTTAGATGCTCTCTAAACACCTTTAATTATCCTCCCTGTTGGATTGGGGACCAAGGAATTCCAAAATTAGAAGAAGGACAAATGTGGAAGATCACAATAATGTGCCTTGGAGCCCAATCCTTTCTGTTGGATCGTAAGTCTGTTAGTGAGGGCGTCCTTAAATGAGTTAAGGGCGTCCTTAAGTGCAGCGGAATTTAGACTTAACAGGAAACGCAATGAGATAATGGACACGAGTATTTATAGAGGAACCCCAATAAGACCAACTAGTCTTATGGGTAAACCTCTACCTCCGCTTGGAGGATTTTCAATAGCCGTCCTTATCTTATTAAGAAAGAGTCCTTACAACTTAGGCGAGTCGTTACAATTCTCTGAGCTAAGCGTCCGTCCTTAGCCTCACTAGTAACACTCATTTCCACCTAACAATGTAACCTAACTCTCTTAGCTATAAGGAAGCTATCACACACGTCTCTCACGGTTCGTTGTGAAAGACAAACTACAACTCTAACTATTTTGTGGTTTGTTTTGGATTTGATGTGGTTGGACTTTCTTTCTCTTGCTTCAAGCTCACTTGATCTTCTTGATCTTCGTTCGTGTTCTTGAATGCTTCGGGAGAGCTTGAGAGAAAGTCTTCAAAGTCCACACCGCTATGCATACCCTTGGGGGGGTATTTATAGCGGAAGTGGTTCTTGTCCTCTAGCGTCCTCTGATGCTTGGCAGGATCCTTGATCTTCCATCAACGGTGCGATGAGCATCTTGAGGAAGTCAACTTTGTTGACGCTTGGGAAGCTTCCGCGTGGATAGGGGACCATCGCTGGGAAAGCGACATCTTTGGAGTTGTCTACACGTGCCCAGACAAGGGAAGCTTCCTTCTGAGGACTACGGCCAAACGTGATGTAATCATGTTGGGGCGGCCTTGATTTCAATTTGAACTTCGTCCGTCTTTTGGCGCGCGTCCCTTCTTGATGAGGACGCCATCCTATCTACGCAGGAACTTGGCCAATTACGTTTAGCTTTGGAAGTTCTGATGAAGTGCGTCCCTACAGCTTAGGGACTGCCATTCACTTGTTGTCCTTTTCACTCATGTGCGTCCACTGGACCTTACCTGAGATCAACACTTAGACAACTTGTTAAATACATTTGAGTTTGTCATTATCAAAACAAGGGACGATCATTATTGGTTTAGATATTAATGACTGGCGTCCTTAATATCGTCCCAACACTTTCCCTTGCCGACTTGGATCGATGCGGAGGCACCTCGGGCCCGACGTTGCCAACGTCGGTCCGAGCCTCTGAAGTGCCAAACTCGGGCCCGACTTGGTAGAACATCGGTGATGTGATCGTGCCCGGGCCTAAGGGGGGTCGAGCCCGAGCCACTCGCCCTCACGCCTCTCGGCGCCGGTGCCTCATCGAGGCACCCGTCCCGCGGCGTCGGTGCCTCTCGTGGGCACTCGCGTCTTCGGGCCGGTGCCACTTTTAGGCGCCCATCTACATCGCGCTTTGGGCCTTTTTCTAAGGCAATCCAAGCAAGGAAGATCACAAAGTTCAAGAACAAGTTGGGCCGGGCTAGGTCTCCACAACGAAGTCAAGAATAAGCCCAAGCCCAAGTCTCCACCGTCATTCACCTCAGCCCAAGTCTTCATTTTTTAGATAGATTAAGATTAGGCTTGAACCTGAATTGAGAGACTTTTTGTCCCGTTCTAGGTTTTGGGCTTTCCCGGCTTGTGGGACTCAAGCCGTAGGGCTCTCGTGAGACTCGAGGGCCGGATGGCGGGCTATGGTTCGTGAGACTCGAACCTAGGCCTCGCCGTTCTTATTTTTCAAACCAACCATGGCCTTTGGGTAACCAAAGGCTCGGAGGACGGTTTGACTCGTGAGACTCGAGCCTCACCTCGTTCTCCTTAGGCGTTCATACTTGGTTCACACCGAGTGTGTTCGTCTACCTATCCTTAGGGCCACTTGGGTTGTTAGTGTTTGGTTCCGCACCCCTTGTTTCCCTTAGTCAATCCCTCTCGGTGAGTGGACCGAAGTGAGGGCTCGACTACTTATCCCTTATTAATAAAAAGCCTACAAAAAGAGTTTGATGAATCAAGAAATTCCACACGTCCGAAATGTTACAATTTCTTTCGAATTTTACAAGATTGAGCGCGAGCTCACGACCTAGACGTTTCCACGCAAGCCCATGAACTCCCTCGAGCCAGAATCGAGTCCGATCCTAAGGCGAATCACATCAATCGGTCCTGGCCTCGATCCTCCTCTTTTCTTGGTCTTCCTTGAGTCTTTCTTCAATCTTTGCATGGCTCTTCCGCTCCTTTGCTTCTTAGCTCGACTCCTCTTTAGAAACTCCTCCAAAACATCCTCAAATGCGCCATTTTACCTACAAAACACAACAAACTCGCATAGTCTCCGAATCTTATAGAAAACCGGGAACTAAGCTAAAAAGGGACAAAACTAACAAAGAAAGGAAGAAAAGACACATATTTACAAGGGAAATTAACCACTAAAACACCACCAAAATGAGAGACATCAGAATACCCCATACTTAAACTTGCTTGTCCTCAAGCAATAACAATGCAAACAAGACCGAAGCACAATCTTCAAGTAAAGCCTCATATGAAAAATCAAGTAAGAACAAGTGATAGACATGCTAGCAAGATTACATCATTACACATGATCAAGTATTCATAGGAGTAAAGTTAAATGCAACCAAACCTCACTTTAGGAATGTGGAAATGTGTATCACTCATCATGTGTTTAGGTTTAACAATGAACACTCATACTCAAGAATCATGAAAGTAAAGACTTTACTATTGAAGCTAATATCACCAATTCCTCCACCTAGAGATGCCTATTACAATGCACACAAAGAATATGAACTTGGCTCAATGGAGGTCCTCAAAGAGGTTCCATTCGGCCGGGTTGTAACGGGGCTTTTGGTATTTCTCAAGGTGGGAATCATTTTGGTCTTGTGGTGCTTACAATGGGGATTGAACTTTCTAGTCTCTCACCAACTTCACCAAATTTTTTTTCACTTTCAACTTCACTCATCCAAAAGACTTTCATTTTTCTCTTCTTCAACCCACTTTTCACTTAACATTCCACTTCATCTTTGCACTACACTTTTTGTTGGATTTTTTTCTCACTTTTTCACTAGGATCGACTTGCACTACACGTCGGGCCCGATGTGCACTTTAACTCGGTCGGTACCCGTTTTCTTCACTTAAGCATTTTGCTTTCAATCCACTACTTTTCCAACTTTTCTTTTCTTTCTTTTGCACTTTAAGCTTCACAAAGATGCACTACCCACTTGATTTTGCAACTCCATTCTTTGCCCTTCACCAAAAAGAATCTCAACTCTCTAAATACATTCCAAAACCTCTCACTAAAGTCCAATCCCATAAGGGTCAAGTCATATAGGCTAGGAATCATATTTTCGAGGAGTTTCAAACAAAGGTCTAAGGCTAAAACGGGGCTACAAACAACGGTTTATCTTCAAGGTAGGATATGGAACATTTTGTGACTAAATGAAATAAAGTTCAAATCAATGTGACAAAGCATAGAACAAATCTCATATTGGTCTTGGAAAATAGATAAACACCTCAATAACAAGTATTAGTTAGCATGCTTGAGCTATTTCACACAAGAAAATGAGGGATATGCAATATGAACAAATATCCCTAAATTGGCCAAAAATAATCTCACAAGGTTCACTCTAGCTTAGTTGCATCAAAACTCATCCAAGAAGTCATGTGCTCAATAAAAACATGCAAGATATCACATCACATCAAAAGCAACATCCATTTAGAGGCTAAACTATCCAAAAATATGCAAATGAATTTACATGCTCACATCATCATTAGCCTTCATTTGGACCCATCTTAGATGTCCAAATGAAGGCTAATGATGATATGAGCATGTAAATTCCTAATCATGTGTTTAGGTTTAACAATGAACACTCATACTCAAGAATCATGCAAGTAAAGACTTTACTATTGAAGCTAATATCACCAATTCCTCCACCTAGAGATGCCTATTACAATGCACACAAAGAATATGAACTTGGCTCAATGGAGGTCCTCAAAGAGGTTCCATTCGACCGGGTTGTAACGGGGCTTTTGGTATTTCTCAAGGTGGGAAACATTTTGGTCTTGTGGTGCTTACAATGGGGATTGAACTTTCTAGTCTCTCACCAACTTCACCAAATTTTTTTTCACTTTCAACTTCACTCATCCGAAAGACTTTCATTTTTCTCTTCTTCAACCCACTTTTCACTTAACATTCCACTTCATCTTTGCACTACACTTTTTGTTGGATTTTTTTCTCACTTTTTCACTAGGATCGACTTGCATTACACGTCATGCCCGATGTGCACTTTAACTCGGTCGGTACCCGTTTTCTTCACTTAAGCATTTTGCTTTCAATCCACTACTTTTCCAACTTTTCTTTTCTTTCTTTTGCACTTTAAGCTTCACAAAGATGCACTACCCACTTTATTTTGCAACTCCATTCTTTGCCCTTCACCAAAAAGAATCTCAACTCTCCAAATACATTCAAAAACCTCTCACTAAAGTCCAATCCCATAAGGGTCAAGTCATATAGGCTAGGAATCATATTTTTGAGGAGTTTCAAACAAAGGTCTAAGGCTAAAACGGGGCTACAAACAACGGTTTATCTTCAAGGTAGGATATGGAACATTTGTGACTAAATGAAATAAAGTTCAAATCAATGTGACAAAGCATAGAACAAATCTCATATTGGTCTTGGAAAATAGATAAACACCTCAATAACAAGTATTACTTAGCATGCTTGAGCTATTTCACACAAGAAAATGAGGGATATGCAATATGAACAAACATCCCTAAATTGGCCAAAAATAATCTCACAAGGTTCACTCTAGCTTAGTTGCATCAAAACTCATCCAAGAAGTCATGTGCTCAATAAAAACATGCAAGATATCACATCACATCAAAAGCAACATCCATTTAGAGGCTAAACTATCCAAAAATATGCAAAGGAACTTACATGCTCACATCATCATTAGCCTTCATTTGGACATCTAAGATGGGAATTCCTAGTCCAAAATAAAATCTTTTTGTTGTTTTTCACACCATTTTTCGAATTTTTATAGAATTTTTCGAAAATTTTCTCAAACAAAACAAACAAACTCATCCATACATGCCATCAAACTCAATCATCATTCATTCATCACATCTCATGCCACTATCCAAAAGAAAACATCCCTTAACAAAACAAGAGAAAAACAAGAAACCTACACATGAAACTATGAGCTACTAACCCACCCCATACTTAAAATTTTGATGTCCTCATCAAAACAAAGAAACCAAAACTCAAAAGTAAAGAGAAGAGTCAAGAAAGCTCACAATTTCTTATTCTTGAATGGCATGTTGAGGCTTAGTTCGCTAGAAGGAGAGCCAATGAGGCCCTTACTTCATTTCTTGGGTCAATCTTATCATAGAACTTAATTACTCGATGACCATTCACTCGAAAAATCTATCCATCTTCGCTAACCAAATCGGCCGCTCCTAGAGAGTGTATCTTATGCACCACAAACGGTCCACTCCACCTTGTTCGAAGCTTTCCGGGGAAGAATCTAAGTCTTGCATTGAAAAGAAGGACCTTGTCACCAACTTGATAGGTTTTTGGAATCAATTTCCTATCATGCCACCTCTTGGTCTTCTCCTTATACAAATTAGCATTCTCATAAGCTTTCAACCTCAATTCCCCTAACTCGTGGAGATCTAGGAACCTCTTTTCTCCGGCCAAGTTTACATCCCAATTCATCTCTTTGAGAGCCCACTTGGATTTATGCTCCAACTCCACCGGAAGATGACATGCCTTTCCATATACTAGATTGAAAGGTGTAGTCTCCAAAGGTGTCTTGTAAGCGGTTCTATAAGCCCAAAGTGCATCATCAAGCTTAGATGCCCAATCTTTTCTTGACTTAGACACCGTCTTCTCCAAGATGGCCTTGATTTGACGATTTGAAACCTCAACTAGCCCACTTGTTTGAGGATGATAAGGAGTAGCAACTCGGTGAGACACCCCATACTTAATCAACACATTCTCAAAGCATTTTTCTATGAAGTGAGGGCCACCATCACTAATGAGAACTCTTGGCACACCAAATCTAGCAAAGATGTTGCTTTTCAAGAACTTCATCACAACCCTTGCATCATTGGTCCTTGTTGGGATGGCTTCCACCCACTTAGAGACATAATCCACGACCACCAAAATGTATTTGTATGGGCCCGACGTGGGGAATGGTCCCATGAAGTCGATCCCCCATACATCGAAGAGCTCTACCTCTAACATTCCGGTTTGTGGGGTCTCATTCCTCCTTGACAAGTTCCCCTCTCTTTGGCACTCTTGAGATCTCTTGCCACTCATTAGCCCTTCATCCGCCCTTACATTATCTATTTCCACGCCATCTTCCATCTCAATCATGTACTCCATGGGCAATCGAGATAGATGATCGGCCACCAAATTCTCCGAACCCACCTTATCCTTGATCTCAAGGTCAAACTCTTGAAGGAGAAGCATCCATCTCAAAAGCCTTGGTTTTACATCTTTCTTTTTCATGAGGTACTTGATTTCCGCATGATCCATATAGACTACCACCTTAGATCCCACAAGATATGATCGGAAATTTTCAAATGCAAACACCACCGCAAGGAATTCCTTTTCCGTCGTTGTATATTTGCATTGAGTTTCATCCAAGGTTTTACTTGCATAATAGATGGCATGCAACTTTCCCTCTTTTCTTTGCCCAAGAACGGCTCCCATGGCAAAATCACTTGCATCACACATCACTTCGAAGGGAAGATTCCAATCGGGTGACGCCATGATAGGTGCCGAAACCAAAGCATCTCTCAACCTACAAAAAGCACTCATGCAATCCTCGGAAAATTCGAAGGGAACATCCTTCATTAACAGGTTAGACAATGGTTTTGAGATCTTAGAGAAGTCTTTGATGAAGCGTCTATAAAAGCCCGCATGACCTAAGAAACTCCTAACATCACGCGCACAAGTAGGTGGGGGAAGTTTTTCAATTATCTCAATCTTGGCCCTATCAACTTCTATTCCTCTACTAGAAATGAGATGTCCTAGAACTATTCCCTCCTAACCATGAAATGACATTTTTCCCAATTAAGCACAAGGTTAGTCTCCTCACATCTAGCTAACACTCTATCCAAATTAGCCAAACAAGCATCAAAAGAGGAACCATAGACTGAAAAATCATCCATGAATACTTCCACTATTTCCTCTACCATATCGGAGAAGATAGACATCATGCATCTTTGAAACATTGCCGGAGCATTACACAAACCGAAAGGGATGCGTCTATAGGCAAAGGTTCCATAGGGACATGTAAAAGTCGTATTCTCTTGATCATCGGGGTGAATAGGAATTTGCCAAAATCCACTATACCCATCAAGGTAGCAAAAGTATTCATGTTGTACTAATCTTTCAAGAACTTGGTCAATAAAAGAAAGGGGGAAATGATCCTTACGAGTACCACTATTCAACTTTCGGTAATCAATGCACATGCGCCATTTTGTAGTGGTTCTCGTAGGAATCATTTCTCCTTTCTCATTTTGCACTACGGTCAATCCACCCTTTTTAGGAACTACATGCACGGGACTAACATATTTGCTATCCGAAATTGGGAAGATGATTCTAGCATCCAATATCCTAAGTATCTCACTTTTAACCAGATCTTTCATATTAGGATTTAATCTTCTTTGGGGTTCAATAGTGGGTTTATGGTTGTCCTCCATGTAGATCCTATGCATGCAAATTGATGGTGAGATTCCTTTTAGTTCCTCTAATGAATACCCTAAGGCTCCTCTATGCTTCCTTAAGACCGCTAACAACTTAGACTCTTCCTCATCATTCAAATTAGCATTCACAATTACGGGCAATGAAGAGTTAGGACCAAGAAAGGCATACCTCAAGTCCTTTGGAAGCTCTTTTAGTTCATGAGATGGTTCCGGTGGTGCTTGGGTTTCCTCCATTTCGGCCTTGAACACCTCCAAGTAAGACATTCCACTCTCCACTTTCTCATCTTCCTCTTGGTTAGCAACCACCCCTTCATTCTTCACTTCAACTCCATAGGGTGGTGGGATGGCTTTCAACTCTAGCTTCCTTATACTTGGCTTGTTGGATATGGCTTTCCATTGCACTCCTCTTGGAAGAAATTGGATCATCTTGGCCTCTCTATGCAAAGCCTCCTTCGAAGTTGGTTTGAAGGAGAAATCGAGCTCTACTCCTCCAAATTCAAGGGACAAGTGACCTTTCTTCACATCTATAACGGCTCCAACCGTAGCAAGGAATGGCCTTCCCAATATGATAGGCTCGCCCGGCACTTCAAGCATATCAACCACAGCAAAGTCCGCCGGGACGTAGTGTCCCTCCACACATACCGGATAGTCCTCCACCACTCCAATCGGCTCAATTGATGTTCCATCGGCTATAGTTAATCTCATGTTAACCGGGGCAATGAGTCCCATGGCAGTAGACTTCCATATGGTGTATGGTATAACACTAGTACTTGCTCCAAGATCACATAAAGCTTGAAACTTCCGCGACCTAATCCCCACGGTAATGGCAAATCTTCCGGGATCACCTAACTTTTGAGGTAGCTCCAAGATCTTGACCTCATCTTGCATCTCCACAATTGACCTCTTCTTGCTCAAAATTTCCTTCAAGAACTTTGCATAGGATGGCATCTCACTTAGAGCATCGGTGAATGGGATGGTGATGTTCAAGCCTTGCAAGAGCTTCAAGAACCTCTTAAACTTGCCCTCAACAATCTCCTTGGGCTTCTTCAATGGGTAAGGGAAGAGTTGTGCCACTTTGTTTCTTGGTTGAATCCCACCTCCTTGGACGATCTAGATCTCTCTCAAACATTTTCAACTTGGACCGACTTTGGAGTGACATCGGGACCGACTTCTGGAACCTCGTCCAGGGGCAGGGCACATCTGGGAACGTCGGGCCGACTACAGGCATGTCGGGCCCGAGTTCTGCTCCTCTTGGTCTGGTTCAGGGGACTTCTCCGTCTTCTGGATCGACATCATGGCACGTCGGGCCCGAGTTACTGGGCAACTCGGTCCCGACTCTCTTCTCTTGTCCTTGGAATTTGTGGCTCGGGCAAACTTCGTCCCACTCCTCAATCCTATGGCTCGAACTTCGTTTTGTTGTTGCGGGTGATGTCTCTCATTTTGGAGGTGTTTTAGTAGTTAATTTCCATTGTAAATATGTGTTTTTCATTCCTTTCTTTGTTAGTTTCGTTCCTTCTTAGCTTAGTTCCCGGTTTTCTTTGAGATTCGGAAACTATGCGAGTTTGCTTTGTTTTGTAGGAGAAATGGCACAAATGAGGACATTTTGGAGGAGCTAATGAAGGAGCCTAATCAAGGAATGCAAGAGCCAAGCCAAGAATGAAGTGGAACCGAAGGAAACCAAGAAGAAGACAAGGATCGAGGCCCAGGACCGAGTACCACCATATCGGGCCCCGAGATCGAGCAACCAGAGCCCAGGACCGACGTTCCCAACGTCGGGCCGAGGTCCCCAGCGTGTCGGTCCAAGTCGGCATTTGAGAGGATTGTTTCCCCAAGGCATATTTTTAGTAACTTTCCACATTTGCCCTTTTCTAAATTGGGAATTCCTTGGTCCCCAATCAATAGAGTAGGATAATTAGAGGTGATTAGGAGATAGAAAACACAACCCACAACCAAATCACTCTCTAAAGGCTCAAAGGAAGACTTGGAGGGCAAGGAAAAAGAGAGGAGGAGGAAGAGAAGAGAAGATCGGTGGAGAAGAGTAGAGGATTAGTGAGTTTTGTACTTTGTTTTGCTTTGATCTAGTAGAATTAAGACTTGGATTTTGTTGACACTTTGAATTTGAATGCAATTGGAGTTTGATTGGATGTTGATGATTGGGATTTGCTTGATTTCCATTTTGATTGTGTTTTTCTCTTACCTTATGGAGTAGATTCCATAATCTTGGGCTATGGGGGAATCCCCTAGCTAGGATTGGGTAGAAAACCCCAATTCCATAGCCTTGAGTGCTTGATTTGTGAATCCTCTCTACATTGAGCTTCAATTCTCTTGTGAAAACAAGGGATAAAGGGCTTGAGATTGGTAAGAGTAAGCGAAAGCAATCTCGATCCCATCACAAGTTCCTAGCATCGAAGGTGAGTTAAAACTCCCTTGGGTCGAGGTGTAGAGTGGAGGGATCCGGGGCTAGCAACCTCGATCTCACAAGGATCAAACACTTATTGGCTGAATTGGGGAAGAATATCCAAGTCTAGTTAGGGGTGTAACCCAAAAACCCAAGACCGATCTACTATTTGTGCAAGACCGAGTTACCCAGCAAGTCGGGCCCGACGTGGTGTGTGTCGGTCCCGGTCAAACTCAACCTCGATCCACCCTCGGACCGAAGTGACTTGTGTCGGTTCGAGGTGATCTCTTTTGTTTTCCTTTGTTTTGCCTTTCTTCCATCTTTTCTTAGTCTTTTCGGGTACTCTCGACGCACGAACTCCCGTGTGTTCGACACCCTACCTCTTTACTACAATTGAGGTTCGGTTCTATAAATTTAAATTGTGAGACCCTCCGATCCCGGACCGATCAGAATTTTTGGCGCCGTTGCCGGGGAGTTCTATTTGTTGAGGTACCCTCTTTGTTGAGTCTTTGATTTTGGTAGTGATTTGGGTGAGGGACTAGCCCAAAACCCCTTGTTTGTTTTGATTCGGTTTTTGTTTGTGTCTTTGGTTGTAGGTTCATGCGAGCTAGTTCCGCCCGAGGAACTCTTGAGCTCGATTTTGTGTGTGACCCGGAGAGTATTCTAAGGCAAGCCCGAAAGAAGAAGAGGATGGCAGACCAAGCCCGTGATGAGGAGTTTGAGAGGATGAGAGCCGACATGGCTCGAATGCAAATTGAAATGGCGAACCGAGATGCCGAGGCCAGTAGAGAGAGGGAGCAAAGGATGAGATTGGAGGCTCAAATCAACACCCAACACCGGAATGCTAGACAATACATGCATCCAGAGTTGAAGGTGCCCGAACCGGCCATCGTCTTGCCGGAGGTGTCAAAGAATTTTGAGATAAAAACTCAATTTATCTCACTCATCAAGAGAGAGCAATTCCAAGGGAGACCGAACGAGTGCCCGATCGAGCATGTCAAGCAATTCAAAGATCTATGTGAGACCATCTCGACGGACGATGAGACACTTGAGTATGTGCTACTCAAGGCCTTCAAGTGGTCTTTGGGAGGCAAAGCTTTGCATTGGTTGGAGAGCCAAGCACCTCGTTCTATCACATCGTGGAGGGCTCTCAATGAAGCATTCTTGATGAAGTTCTTTCCGCCCACCAAGACGACGGAGCTAAGAAGGAAGATAGCGAGCTTTCAACAAGGAGCTCACGAGCCACTTTTCGAGGCATGGGACCGGTTCAAAGAGATGTTGAGGGCATGTCCAACGCATGGGCAACAACCTTATGTCCTTCAAGACATTTTCTTCCAAGGAATCAACCCCGCCACCAAGGATAAATTGAACCTCCATACCGATTGTGGGTTCATTGACTTGGCTCCGGAGCAAGCATGGAAGTTGCTAGACAAACTCTCGGATTATGAAGCTATGTATGGTGTCAATCAAGTGAGCAAGGAAGTGAGAATCCATGGAGAAGGTCCGAAGAGGCTCTACGATCCCAAAGGTGAAGAGGTGGACAAAGATGTAAAGATCCAATTCTTGGAGGATGAGTTGAACAAGATGAAGAGGCTCTATCACCAAAAGCAAAACACAAGAGCTTGTGAAGAGTGTGGTTCTTTGAAGCATGGAGCCCAAGAATGCCCAAATGAGCACCAAGTCCGGTTGGCCGAGCAAATTGAAGAGGCCAACTATGTTCAAAGAAACTTCGGAGGGAGATCCAACTTCAACAACAATGGAGGAAGGTGGAACCAAGGCCAAGCTAGTGGCTACAACAACAACTTCAACCAAAACGAGCCAAGGGCCCAACAACCACCATACCGACCTCCGGGATTCTATGAGCAAACTCCACAATGGGCGCAAGAGATGAGAGGCGAGTTCAAGGACTTGAAGAATCAATTCACCAATGTGGAGAGAAGAGTTGATGAAATGGGTGCTCAATTCAAAGAGTTTGGTGTATGGAGAAGGCAAGTGGACAACCAATTTGTTCACATGGCGAATCAACTTCCACGAGAGGAAGGGAGACTCCCGGGCCGACCCGAGGAGAATCCCCATGCACAACAACAACAAAATGAAGTTCGTGCCATAGGATTGAGGAGTGGACGGAGTTTGCCCGAGCCACAAGTTCCAAGAACAAGAGAAGAGAGTCGGACCGAGGTTCCCAGCACCTCGGGCCCGACGTACCCAGACATCGATCCGGTGAATGAAGGAAGTCCCATGAAGTGGACCGAGATACCCAGCAACTCGGGCCCGACTTGCCCTGAAGTCGGCCCGACTTGCCCTGAAGGAGGCTCGACGTGCCCAGAAAGCCCCTGCCCCCGGTCCGAGATACTTGACGTCGGTCCCGACGTTGATCCAAAGTCGGTCCAGGCTGAGATCATGGAGAGAAGCCAAGATCGATCCAAGGAGGTGGATCCAAGCAAGAAGCAAGGTGCCACTACTCTTCCATATCCAATGAAGAAGCCCAAGGAGATTGTTGAGGGCAAGTTCAAGCGGTTCTTGAAGCTTTTGCAAGGCTTGAACATCACTATTCCATTCACCGATGCTCTAAGTGAGATGCCATCTTATGCAAAGTTCTTGAAGGAAATCTTGAGCAAGAAGAGATCAATTGTTGAGATGCAAGATGAGGTGAAGATCTTAGAGCTACCTCAAAAGCTAGGTGATCCCGGAAGATTTGTCATCACCGTGGGTGTCGGACCAAAGAAGTTTCAAGCGTTGTGTGACCTTGGAGCAAGTACTAGTGTGATACCATACACCATATGGAAGTCTACCGCCATGGGACTCATTGCCCCGGTTAACATGAGGTTGACCATAGCCGATGGGACATCGATTGAGCCAATTGGAGTGGTGGAGGATTACCCATTGTGTATAGAAGGGCACTATGTCCCCACGGACTTTGTTGTGGTTGACATGTTAGAAGTGCCGGGTGAGCCTATCATCTTGGGGAGACCATTCCTAGCTACGGTTGGAGCCGTCATAGATGTGAAGAAAGGTCACTTGTCCCTCGGATTTGGAGGAGTAGAGCTCGATTTCTCCTTCAAGCCAATTTCAAGGGAAGCTTTGCATAGAGAAGCCAAGATGGTTCAATTTCTTCCAAATGGAGTGCAATGGGAGGCTATATCCAATAAGCCAAGTACAAGGAAGCTAGAATTGAAAGCCATCCCACCACCTTATGGAGTTGAAGTAAAGAACGAAGGGATGATTGCTAACCAAGAGGAAGATGAGAAGGCGGAAAGTGGGATGTCCTACTTGGAGGTATTCAAGGCCGAAATGGAGGAAACCCAAGCACCACCGGAGCCTTCACATGTGCTAAAGGAACTTCCAAAAGATTTGAGGTACGCCTTCCTAGGCCCTAACTCTTCATTGCCCGTAATTGTGAATGCTAATTTGAATAAAGAGGAAGAGTCTAAGTTGTTAACGGTCTTAAGAAAGCATAGAGGAGCTTTAGGGTATTCATTAGAGGAACTTAAGGGAATTTCACCATCAATTTGCATGCATAGGATCTATATGGAGGACAACCATAAGCCCACTATTGAACCACAAAGAAGATTGAATCCTAATATGAAAGAAGTGGTTAAAAGTGAGATACTTAGGATGTTGGATGCGAGAATCATCTTCCCAATTTCGGATAGCAAATATGTTAGTCCCGTGCATGTAGTTCCTAAAAAGGGTGGATTGACCGTAGTGCAAAATGAGAAAGGAGAAATGATTCCTACAAGAACCACTACAAAATGGCGCATGTGTATTGATTACCGAAAATTGAATAGTGGAACTCGTAAGGATCATTTCCCCCTTCCTTTTATTGACCAAGTTCTTGAAAGATTAGCACAACATGAATACTTTTGCTGCCTTGATGGGTATAGTGGATTTTGGCAAATTCCTATTCACCCCGATGATCAAGAGAAAACGACTTTTACATGCCCCTATGGAACGTTCGCCTATAGACGCATGCCTTTTGGTTTGTGTAATGCCCCGGCAACGTTTCAAAGGTGGATGATGTCTATCTTCTCCGACATGGTAGAGGAAATAGTTGAAGTATTCATGGATGATTTCTCGGTCTATGGTTCCTCTTTTGATGCTTGTTTGGCTAATTTGGATAGAGTGTTGGCTAGATGTGAAGAGACTAACCTTGTGCTTAATTGGGAAAAATGTCATTTCATGGTTAAGGAAGGAATAGTCTTAGGACATCTCATTTCTAGTAGAGGAATAGAAGTTGATAGGGCCAAGATTGAAATCATTGAAAAACTTCCCCCACCTATTTGTGTGCGTGATGTTAGGAGTTTCTTAGGTCATGCGGGCTTTTATAGACGCTTCATCAAAGATTTCCCTAAAATCTCAAGACCATTGTCTAACCTGTTAATGAAGGATGTTCCCTTCGAATTTTCCGAGGATTGTATGAGTGTTTTTTGTAGGTTAAGAGATGCTTTGGTTTCGGCACCTATCATGGCGTCTCCCGATTGGAACCTTCCCTTCGAAGTGATGTGTGATGCAAGTGATTTTGCAGTAGGAGCCGTTCTTGGGCAAAGAAAGGAGGGAAAGTTGCATGCCATCTACTATGCAAGTAAAACCTTGGATGAAACTCAATGCAAGTACACAACTACGGAAAAGGAATTCCTAGCGGTGGTGTTTGCATTTGAAAAATTCCGGTCATATCTTGTGGGATCTAAGGTGGTAGTCTATACGGATCATGTGGCAATCAAGTACCTCATGAAGAAGAAAGATGCAAAACCAAGGCTTTTGAGATGGATGCTTCTTCTTCAAGAGTTTGACCATGAGATCAAGGATAAGGTGGGTTCGGAGAATTTGGTGGCCGATCATCTATCTCGGTTGCCCGTGGAGTATATGAATGAGATGGAGGATGGTGTGGAAATAGATAACATGAGGGCGGATGAAGGACTAATGAGTAGCAAGAAGGAAAGAAAGGATGGATCGACTAAGGTGGAGAGTCGGGCTCGAAGTATGGGACATCGGACCGAGGCACCCAGTACCTCGGGCCCGAGGTCTTCGACGTCGGTCCTAGGAGAGATGTGCACTTGTTCGACCCGATCGATGTCTCCACATGTCGGGCTCAATACCTTGCAATGTCGGTCCACGAATTCAAGTAAGATTCTCCACTCGGTTTCCATTCCTTCTCGTCCTAAATTGGTTAAGACTTCACCTCCTACTTGTCTTCTATCTATTTAGACCGTGAAACGAGGGGTTACCCCTTGGTTTGCGGATTTTGCTAACTTTGTTGTAGGGGGAGTGATCCCACCAAATTTGTCTTACTCGGCTAGGAAGAAATTCTTACATGATGCTAGGCAATATTATTGGGATGATCCGTACCTATACAAGGAAGGGAGCGATAGAATCTATAGACGGTGCATTCCAAGTGAGGAAGTTGAAAGTGTCATTCGTCATTGCCATTCTTTGCCAACCGGAGGGCATGCTAAGAGTTCAAAAACGACGGCCAAAATCCTTCATTGTGGTTTCTATTGGCCAACCATGGTTAAGGATGTTCATGAGTATGTGAAGAGATGCGAGGGGTGCCAAAGAGAAGGAAATTTGTCAAGGAGAAATGAGACTCCACAAACCGGAATGCTAGAGGTGGAGCTCTTTGATGTATGGGGGATCGACTTCATGGGACCTTTCCCAACATATTTGCTAGATTTGGTGTGCCAAGAGTTCTCATTAGTGATGGAGGCCCTCACTTCATTGAAAGATGCTTCGAGAATGTGTTGATCAAGTATGGGGTGTCTCACCGAGTTGCTACTCCTTACCACCCTCAAACAAGTGGGCTAGTGGAAGTCTCCAATCGTCAAATCAAGGCCATTTTGGAAAAGACGGTGTCTAAGTCAAGAAAGGATTGGTCATCTAAGCTCGATGATGCACTTTGGGCTTATAGAACCGCTTTCAAGACGCCCCTAGGGACTACACCATTCAATCTAGTCTATGGCAAGGCTTGCCATTTGCCGGTGGAATTGGAGCACAAATCCAAATGGGCTCTCAAAGAGATGAATTGGGATATAAATCTCGCCGGAGAGAAGAGGCACCTTGATCTACATGAGTTAGGAGAGTTACGTTTGAAGGCCTACGAAAACGCCAAGTTGTATAAAGAGAAGACTAAAAGGTGGCATGATAGGAAGTTGGTCCCAAAAACTTACCAAGTCGGAGACAAGGTTCTTCTCTTTAATGCACGACTTCGGTTCTTTCCGGGTAAGCTTCGAACAAGGTGGAGCGGACCGTTTGTGGTACATCAAATACTTTCTCAAGGAGAGGTCGATTTGATAAGTGATGATGGAAGGATCTTTCGGGTAAATGGTCATCGGGTGAAAAAGTTTTATGATAAGATGGACCCAAGTGAAGAAGTAAGAGCCACATGGGCTCTCCTTTTGGCCAACTAAGCCTCCACATGCCATGCAAGAATAAGGAAATTGTGAGCTTTCTTTACTCTTCTCTTTACTTTTGAGTTTTGATTTCTTTTGATGAGGACATCAAAATTTTAAGTATGGGGTGGGTTAGTAGCTCATAGTTCCATGTTTAGTTTGTGTTTGTTTATGGGATGTTTCATTTTGGATAGTGGCATGATGAAGGATGTTGCATGAATGATGATGATGTTTGATATGGTATGAATGGATGAGTTTGTTTTATTTTTGAGAAAATTTTCGAAAAAATTCATAAAAATTTGAAAAATTTCGGTTGAAAATGACAAAAAGATTTTGTTTTGGACTAGGAATTCCCATCTTAGATGTCCATATGAAGGCTAATGATGATGTGAGCATGTAAAGTCCTTTGCATATTTTTGGATAGTTTAGCCTCTAAATGGATGTTGTTTTTGATGTGATATGATGTCTTGCATGTTTTTATTGAGCACATGAGTTCTTGGATGAGTTTTGATGCAACTAAGCTAGAGTGAACCTTGTGAGATTATTTTTGGCCATTTTAGGGATGTTTGTTCATATTGCATATCCCTCATTTTCTTGTGTGAATTAGCTCATGCATGCTTAGTAAAACTTGCTATTGAGGTGTTTATCTATTTTCCAAGGCCAATATGAGATTTGTTCTATGCTTTGTCACATTGATTTGAACTTTATTTCATTTAGTCACAAAATCTTCCATATCCTACCTTGAAGATAAACCGTTGTTTGTAGCCCCGTTTTAGCCTTAGACCTTTGTTTGAAACTCCTCAAAAATATGATTCCTAGCCTATATGACTTGACCCTTATGGAATTGGACTTTAGTGAGAGGTTTTGGAGTATATTTGGAGAGTTGAGATTCTCTCTGGTGAAGGGCAAAAGAAATGGAGTTATAAATCAAGTGGGTAGTGCATCTTTGGTGTGAAGAAAGAAAGAAAAGTTGGAAAAAGTAGTGGATTGAAAGCAAAGTGCTTAAGTGAAGTAAAAGGGGTACCGACCGAGGATAAGTGCACATCCGGCCCGAGTTGTAGTGCAAGTCGATCCTAGTGAAAAAAGAATGTGAAAAATCCAACAAAAAGTTTAGTGCAAAGATGAAGTGGAATGTTAAGTGAAAAGTGGGTTGAAAGAGAAGAAAAGAAGAGAAAAATCAAAGTCTTTTGGATGAGTGAAAGTTGAAAGTGGAATAGTTTGGTGAAGTTGGTGAGAGACTAGAAAGTTCAATCCCCATTGTAAGCACCACAAGACCAAAATGATTCCCACCTTGAGAAACACCAAAAGCCCCATTACAACCCGGCCGAATGGAACCTCTTTGAGGACCTCCATTGAGCCAAGTTCATATTCTTTTGTGTGCATTGTAATAGGCATCTCTAGGTGGAGGAATTGGTGATATTAGCTTCAATGGTAAAGCCTTTACTTGCATGTTTGTTGAGTTTGAGTGTTCATTGCTAAGCCTAAACACATGATGAGTGATACACATTTCCATATCCCTAAAGTGAGGCTTTGTTGCATTAGACTTTATTCCTTGAACACTTGATCATGTGTAATGATGTAATCTTGCTAGCATGTCTATCACTTGTTCTTACTTGTGTTTTTCATATGAGGCTTTACTTGAAGATTGTGCTTCGGTCTTGCTTATATTGTTATTGCTTGAGGACAAGCAAGTTTAAGTATGGGGTATTTTGATGTCTCTCATTTTGGAGGTGTTTTAGTAGTTAATTTCCATTGTAAATATGTGTTTTTCATTCCTTTCTTTGTTAGTTTCGTTCCTTCTTAGCTTAGTTCCCGGTTTTCTTTGAGATTAGGAAATTATGCGAGTTTGCTTTGTTTTGTAGGAGAAATGGCACAAATGAGGACATTTTGGAGGAGCTAATGAAGGAGCCAAATCAAGGAATGCAAGAGCCAAGCAAAGAATGAAGTGGAACCGAAGGAAACCCAAGAAGAAGACAAGGATCGAGGCCCAGGACCGAGTACCACCATGTCGGGCCCGAGATCGAACAACCAGAGCCCAGGACCGACGTTCCCAACGTCGGGCCCGAGGTCCCTAGCGTGTCGGTCCAAGTCGGCATTTGAGAGGATTGTTCCCCAAGGCATATTTTTAGTAACTTTCCACATTTGCCCTTTTCTAAATTGGGAATTCCTTGGTCCCCAATCAATAGAGTAGGATAATTAGAGGTGATTAGGAGATAGAAAACACACCCACAACCCAAATCACTCTCTAAAGGCTCAAAGGAAGACTTGGAGGGCAAGGAGAAGAGAGGAGGAGGAAGAGAAGAGAAGATCGGTGGAGAAGAGTAGAGGATTAGTTAGTTTTGTACTTTGTTTTGCTTTGATCTAGTAGAATTGAGACTTGGATTTTGTTGACACTTTGAATTTGAATGCAATTGGAGTTTGATTGGGTGTTGATGATTGGGATTTGCTTGATTTCCATTTTGATTGTGTTTTTCTCTTACCTTATGGAGTAGATTCCATAGTCTTGGGCTATGGGGGAATCCCCTAGCTAGGATTGGGTAGAAAACCCCAATTCCATAGCCTTGAGTGCTTGATTTGTGAATCCTCTCTACATTGAGCTTCAATTCTCTTGTAAAAACAAGGGATAAAGGGCTTGAGATTGGTAAGAGTAAGCGAAAGCAATCTCGATCCCATCACAAGTTCCTAGCATCGAAGGTGAGTGAAAACTCCCTTGGGTCGAGGTGTAGAGTGGAGGGATCCGGGGCTAGCAACCTCGATCTCACAAGGATCAAACACTTATTGGCTGAATTGGGGAAGAATATCCAAGTCTAGTTAGGGGTGGAACCCAAAAACCCAAGACCGATCTACTATTTGTGCAAGACCGAGTTACCCAGCAAGTCGGGCCCGACGTGGTGTGTGTCGGTCCCGGTCAAACTCAACCTCGATCCACCCTCGGACCGAAGTGACTTGTGTCGGTCCGAGGTGATCTCTTTTGTTTTCCTTTGTTTTGCCTTTCTTCCATCTTTTCTTAGTCTTTTCGGGTACTCTTGACGCACGAACTCCCGTGTGTTCGACACCCTACCTCTTTACTACAATTGAGGTTCGGTTTTATAAATTTAAATTGTGAGACCCTCCGATCCCGGACCGATCAGCGGGGCACGGGGATTCTCCTCGTGTCGGCCCGGGAGTCTCCCTTCCTCTCTTGGAAGTTGATTCGCCATGTGAACAAATTGGTTGTCCACTTGCCTTCTCCACACACCAAACTCTTTGAGTTGGGTGCCCATGTCATCAAATCTTCTCTCCATGTTGGTGAATTGATTCTTCAAGTCTTGAGCCCATGGTGGTGTTTGTTTATAGAATCCCGGAGGTCGGTATGGTTGTGGTTGGGCCCTTGGCTCGTTTTGGTTGTAGTTGTTGTTGTAGCCATTGGCTTGGCCTTGGTTCCACCTTCCATTCCCTCCGTTGTTGAAGTTGGCTCTTCCTCCAAAGTTTCTTTCAACATAGTGTGCCTCCTCAATTTGCTCGGCCAACCGAACTTGGCGCTCATTGGGACACTCTTGGGCTCCATGCTTCAAAGAACCACATTCTTCACATGCTCTCGAGGTTTGTTGGAGATGACTCATCTTCCTCCTCATCTTGTTCAACTCATCCTCAAGGAATTGGATCTTCACATCTTTATCCACTTCTTCACTCCTTGGGTCGTAGAGTCTCTTTGCTCCATCTCCATGGACTCTTGCCTCCTTTTTCACTTGACTCACTCCGTACATGGCTTCGTAGTCGGAGAGTTTGTCTAGCAACTCCCATGCTTGCTCCGGTGGCAAATCAATGAACCCACAATCGGTGTGAAGGTTCAACTTGTCCTTGGTGGCGGGGTTGATTCCTTGGAAGAATATGTCTTGAAGGACATAAGGTTGTTGCCCATGCGTCGGACATTGCCTCAACATTTCCTTGAACCGATCCCAAGCCTCAAAGAGTGGCTCGTGGGCTCCTTGTTGAAAGCTTGCTATCTTCCTCCTAAGCTCCGTCGTCTTGGTAGGCGGAAAAAACTTCATCAAGAATGCTTCATTGAGAGCCCTGCATGATGTGATGGATCGAGGTGCTTGGCTCTCCAACCAATGCATTGCCTTGCCTCACAACGACCACTTGAAGGCTTTGAGTAGCACGTACTCAAGTGTCTCATCATCCATCGAGATGGTATCACATAGATCCTTGAATTACTTCACATGCTTGATTGGGCACTCATTCGGTCTCCCTTGAAATTGATCCCTCTTGATGAGTGAGATGAATTGAGTTTTGATCTCAAAGTTCTTTGACACCTCCGGCAAGACAATGGCCGGTTCCGGCACCTTCAACTCCGGATGCATGTATTGTCTTGCATTCCGGGGTTGGGTGTTGATTTGAGCCTCCAATCTCATCCTTTGCTCACGCTCCCTCCTAGCCTCGGCATCTCGATTTTCCATCTCAAGTTGCATTCGAGCCATGTCGGCCCTCATCCTATCAACCTCCTCATCACGGGCTTGGTTCTCCATTCTCTTCTTCTTCCGAGCTTGTTTGATGATGCTCTCCGGATCACACACAAAGTCGAACTCAAGTGTTCCTCGGACGGAACGAGCTCGCATACACCTATAACCAAAGACACAAACAAAACCGAATCAAAACAAACAAGGGGTTTGGGCTAATCCCTCACCCAAATCACTACCAAATCAAAGACTCAACAAAAGATGGTACCTCAAACAAGTAGAACTCCTCGGCAACGGCGCCAAAATTCTGATGGGGTGTCGTCCGGATCGGATGATATCAAAATTTAAATTTATAAACCGAACCCCAATTGTAGTATAAGGGTAGGGTGTCGAACACACGGGAGTTCGTGCGTTGAGAGTACCAAAAAGACTAAAAAGAGGTAAAAGAAAGGCAAAAACAAGGAAAATCAAAGAGAACGCCTCGTGTTGGATCGTTAGTACTGAGGGACGTCCTTTACTTTGGTAAAGGCGTCCTAAGGTCAGGCGTCCCTACGAGGAGTAGGGGCGTCCTTGAGTAATGCAGCGGAATGAAATACTAAACAAGTAAAGATGAACGCAGTGAATTATAGAGGAACCACTGAAGACCAAGTAGTGTGCCCACACAAACCGTCCCTTAGTTTTGATATGACAAACTCACTTTGATTCTAATAAATTTGTCCAAGTGTTCAGGAACGCCAATTAACAAAGGAAAACATGTGTGTGAGCGTTCCCTAGGCTTAGGAACGCAGTGAATTATAGAGGATCTGCCGCCACGTGTTGATGAACTCTGCTACAGGATCGTCCGCCACGTAGTGTTGGACTTTGCTACAGGATCGGTCTCCACGTGTCCTTGGATGATCAAACATTGTCGAGTGATGTCATCCTGTCGGCTAGTGAGTAAGGACTCCTTTCTTGCGTTCCTACATGCTTGGGACTCCGTCCTTCTCAAGTAGTCTCTTGTCGGTCCTTACTTCTTGTCAGCTGGCGTCCCTAAGCCTAGGGAACGCTCACACACTTGTTGTCCTTTGTTAATTGGCGTTCCTGAACACTTGGACAAATTTATTAGAATCAAAGTGAGTTTGTCATATCAAAACAAAGGGACAGTTTGTGTGGGCACACTACCAAGTACGCAGGCTTCCTTGATAGCGTCCCAACAATTTTCCCCTTTTTGATGATGACAAACTCTTCAGCAAAATAGTTTTGACATTGGAACTTAGCATGCATGAAAACTTAGAAGCGTCCTCTAACACTTAGAGAAATTTCAGTAAGCACAAGTTTTCATCCTTTGATTCTCTAACATTTGGATATTGAGGAGAGAGTAGCGTCCTCGAAATACTTTCTAAGCGGCCTCTTTTATTCTAGCATGGGCGTTCCTTAGACCTTTCACTTAACAGTTCTCCCTTAACACTTGCTTATTCTATATAACTATTTTATAGCGCATCTCTGCAAAACTACACTTCCCCCTTTTGGCATCATCGAAAAGGATAACAAGTGATAAGGACGTTAGCACAAACACACAGCTAAAAGCAGTGGAACGCTTAAACAAACACATGCACACAAACATTGAATTGCCATTCAAACAAAATGAGAATCATTGTCATTACAGACCAAGAACATAGTGTTTGAAACAAAAGAAGCAAGAGCAAAACAATTAGGGATAAAAGGTGGAGGACGGCAATCACACAGGACGGCTCTGGTCTTGGTAAAACTTGAGAAGTTTTTCATGTAGTTCTGCCGACGTAGTGAATGCGGAAGACAAGTCCATGAGGGATTGAAGGATGAGGCATTGGTTGTTCAAAATAGCACCCATAAGTTCTGCAGGTGGATGCTATTCTGGGTTAGCTGGGGCAGGAATAGGCGTGGGACCGGAGCTAGAAGAGGGAGCGTCCATTTGAGGCAAGGAAGGAGGAGAAGAAGCCATCAACATCTGATCAAGAGCTGCAAAGTTTACTGCTGGCTCTTCTTCGTGAATGAACTCTTGATGCATGGAAACAAGACGTTCCTGTTCAGCTTCAGCGGCTAGGCGTTCTTGCTCAGCCTTCTTCTCGGCTTCCACAGCTTCAGCTTCTAACTGTTTGATCACGGAAGGCAGTTCCTCATTGTGCCTTATTTCTACCAGTCCCTTCTTTGCATTCCATTTCAGTCCTAGCTCTTCTGAGGGAGCACTTTCATCATAAGCATTCTGGGACTTGAGAATCAGCTTGACAAGTCCTGGGTACGGCAAAGCGTGTCGCTTCCTCCCACACTTAGCCATATGTTGCATAGCAATTATGGCAAGATTTATAGGGCGGCGGTCGAGAAGAGCGTCAATCAAAATGATATCATGTGTTTGAACGATAGAACGCTTCTCTTACCTGGGAAGGACGGCGCGACAAATGAAGTAATGTGCAATGGCGCCAACTTTGCTCAACACATGAGCTACCCTGTCAAGTCCATAAGGTCTTTTACCCTGGAACACTCTTTCAGCCACAGGCAGTTCTTCATCAGTAATTTCAAAGCCATTTTCTGGGAGGGAGCTTAGAGCGTTGGACGGAGGCTTTTGAGGGCTGAGTCCCATGTAGGCACGGACTTGGCGTTCATTGACAGATGCTTTCTCATCATCTATCTTGAAGTGGAGAGAGCCATCCTTAGATTTGTAGCGCAGACTTCTGTAGAACGCTTTGACCTGCTCTTTATCAACTTTAGTAGGCGCAGGCCCAACGTTCAACCAGCCTTGAAATCTGAGAAGCTTAAGGAACTCCCGTACATCATTATCATCGAAAGATGAGAGCCATTGTTCGGAGTAGATCAAGGGACTGAGAACTTTCACAGGCGCACCATCATGCTTGCGTTTTCTTTTGCCTTTTGGGGACTCGGAGTCCTCATCATCAGAAGAACTTTCATCATCACTGTTCTCGGACTCATGTTCTACATCGTCCTGGCCAGCAGCGTCCTCGGTGCCTTGTGCATTTTCATCATTGCCACCAGCTGTAGCCTGATCAGCATCAGAGGGAGCTTGGCCTTGGGACGTGTCCTCAGCGTCCTGAGCGTCTGATTGATTTTCAGTTGGGGGCTCAGCGTCCGCAGGGACTTGGGATTCTGTTTAGATTGAGGGGGCGGGGTTTTCTTGTGGGGTTGGGATGGGATTGAGGAGGGGAAGGGATTGGTCATATGGAGGGATTTCAAGTGCATCATGCTCAAGCTCATCTTCCAGACTGAGCTCAGCGTCCCTGGAGCGACCTGGTGCTCACCAGCGTCCTCAGCAACTTCAACAATCTCTGATTCTTTTTCAGCAGCACCAGCGTTCTCAGGTTTCTCTACCTCATCTTGGGAGTCCCCAGTGACATCAATAAACGGGGAGGACTCACCAGCAGGAGTTCCATGTTGACTCTTCTCTGAAGAGCTTGAACTAGAGGAACTTGAGGAGGAGAGGGGCACTGGCTGCGGAGCGTCCTTGACTAGCAACACCTTAGGCTGTTCACCAGTTTTGCGACGGCGAAAGGTGTGGTACGCTGCTCGACATCCTCCGGGCCGCTTTCTGAGGAAGGACGACGGGACCTTGGAGTCTCAGGGTCCTTTGGAGGAGATATATGAGCCGGGGCAGAGGGGAAGTTTGCTAGGTTTAGAGGGGAGGGGCAAAAAGGGATTAAGGCATTTTCTGATGAAGGCTTGGGGGATGGAGGAGGGTTTGGTAGTTGGACGATTTGGAGAGGTTGGGGGGAGGAGGAGTGGATTGCTTTGAAAGCTTGGAGGGGCCTTTTGTGGTGGTTGGCCGTCTTGTGGAGCTTTTGGTAGGGGGGACGCTTGAGGACTTGGCCTTTTTAAGGGGCCGTGGGTCATGAATTTTCTTGGAGCGTCCCTCCTTTAAATGAGGTGGAAACTTGTCCACTATTTGTGTTGGGTTGGAGGAGGTTGGTTTGGAAGATTTTGAAAGAGGGGAAGAGGGAGCTGGACGCTTGGAGGGAAGGAGACTTTTTGTGGTGACGGTGGGGACTTTAGGTGGTGGAGGAGAAGGACTGGGCAGCCTATTTTGGATCATTTGATAGGCGAGGGAGTCCTTAGGGTACATGGGGAAGTCAGGCAGGACGGCGTTATGCAAATCTGGTATGAGATCAAGTAAGGGAGCAAGATTCTCACCACCAAATTGCGAGAAGAAGAGAACGTCGTCCATCCTCCCGGGTAAGTCCTTGTAATTCGTCTTGTGGAGGCCTTGGATGACGAATCGTTCAATGAACTTCTCATAGTTCCTTGTCTTAACAACGTCCTGCTTCACATCAGGCTTGGCCATGCGTTCCCTTATAAGATTGTACAAAGTTTTGGGCTTCCTGTTGATGAAGTCCACAATAGATTCGTTTAAAACGATAGGTTTGGGTTTCTCTATATGGTGGGACTTCACCAATCTTCTTCTCTTCCCGTAGGCAGAAGATCCGGCAGCGTTCCCTAGAAGTTGAGACATGATTCTGATGACTTGTAGAGAGAGAAACTCGTCGGAATTCTAGAGAGAGGGCAGAGCACTTATGAGAGCAACGAAGTGGTTGAGAATAATAAATTCTGAGTGCGACTGTTCTGGCCTTATATAGAGGAAGCAGTGGAACAATTGTAATTACCACTGATTTTCTGTGCGACACGTGGCATAACTTCCCCCTTAAGCTTTGAGCAAGTACAACGGTTACTGTTCACACTTTCAAAAGTTCAAAATTTCTGACTCTTCAACTTCTTCTCAAGATTGAACTGGCGTCCTCTCTTACAAACCATTGGCGTTCTCTCAGACTTAGCAATAATTTACCTCTTCAAGCAAATCAAGACCAATTCAACCGTCCTTGTGATCACCTTGCGAACCTTTTGAGAACAAAGCAAGTAGGTTCCGTAAAAGAAAATATGAAGCTCATAGGACGCTTTTGCAAAGTTCTCGGCTAGGGTAAGCTTAGAGTTCCCATCATTTCGGCTTATAATGAGGGTTGGGTGATCAGGGATACTCTTTTCAAGACAAATAGAGACAATTTGAATGGCGTTCCAAAGTAGCAAACATATGAAGTTTTAGACTAACGTCCTTGCAAATATGAATTCAATGCATAACAGTCCTTAAACACTTAGAATCTACTAAGCATAGCCAATCATTGAGGGAATAGTAGAACGGGACTTGCTACTTAAAAGTTATCATCCCTAAGAGCAACCTGAGATGCTCAAAGGGAAGTCTATAAAGCGCCTTAGTGAAAATATCAACTATTTGGTCTTTAGTCCTTACATGCTCCATACTAATGAGTCCTAGTTCAACATTATCACGCAAGAAATGATGTCATATATGAATATGCTTTGTGCATGAATGAAAAACAGGATTCTTAGAAATTTCAATAGGACTTGTATTATCACAGCGAATGGGAATAGTTTCAAGATTGATACCGTAGTCTTCCAGTTGATATTTGATCCAGATGACTTGTGAACAACACGAGGCAGCAACAACGTACTCAGCTTCCGCAGTTGAAAGCGCCACAGAGTTCTGTTTCTTAGATCCCCAAGAGACTAAGCATGAACCGAGGAACTGTGCCATTCCTGAAGTGCTTTTTCTATCAATCACATGACCAGCATAATCAGCGTCCGAGTAGCCAACAAGCTTGAAGGACGTCTTCCTAGGATACCAAAGACAAAGATCGTCGCGTCCTTTGAGGTAGCGAAAGATCCTCTTGACTTCTTGCATGTGGGACTCCTTTGGATTCGCCTGGAAGCGTGCACACAAGCAAACGGCAAACATGATATCGGGACGGCTTGCGGTCAAGTAGAGCAAAGAACCAATCATTCCTTTGTAAAGCTTCTGATCAACGTCCTTTCCTTGTTCATCTGCGTATAGACGCGAATTTGGAGAACAAGGGGTTGCAACAGGTTTGGACGAGTTCATCCCGTACTTCTCAAGCATTTCACGGACATATTTTTGTTGGTGAATGCGCGTCCCTTCCTTGAGTTGGTTGATTTGAAGTCCCAAGAAGAAATTAAGTTCTCCAATGCGCGTCCCTTCCTTGAGTTGGCGTTGCTCACCTTGTTGACTTGATTCAGCCACATCTTGTTGAACTGGAGATTCACTACGAGATGGAACTCCATGAACAACACTAGGAACGTCCACTGAGACTTCTTCAGGATTTGGAGTAGCGTCCTTAGGAACATAGTATTTTCCAAAGGACCAATCTTCAACTTCGTCTTCAGAGTCGTCCTGTTGTTGTGAAGAAGAGCGTTCTTTCTTACTTGATTTTTCTTTGTGAGAAGAACTCTCCTTGAACACAACATGAATACTCTCCTCAAGCTTTAGAGTCCTTTTGTTGAAAACTCTATATGCTTTGCTGGTGAGAGAGTACCCAAGAAATATGGCTTCATCACCCCTTGCATCAAACTTTCCAAGTTTTTCTTCATCATTGTTGTGGACGAAACACTTGCACCCAAAAACTCTGAGATAATCAATGCGAGGCTTCTTTCCATTCAACAACTCATAGGACGTCTTCTTCAGCAGAGGACGGATCATGGCTCGATTGATAATGTAACAAGCTGTAGCAATAGCTTCCGCCCAGAAGTACTTGGGAACGCTATTTGCTAAGAGCATAGTCCTTGCCATATCCTCCAACGTCCTGTTCTTTCTTTCCACAACTCCGTTTTGTTGAGGAGTCCTTGGAGCTGAGAAGTTGTGCGAGACACCATGTTGATCATAGTAGGCCAGGAACTCTTGAGTTTTGGAACTCCGTCCCATGGTCTGATCTTATGGCTTTGAGAGGCGTCTCAAGGGCAACTTCCACTTGTTTGATGAAGACTTTGAATGCGTTGAAACAATCTGCTCTTGATGCTAAGAAAAGAACCCAACTGAATCGAGAAAAATCATCTACAAGAACGTAAATGTATCTCTTTCCACCGTAGCTCAACGTCTTCATTGGTCCACAAAGATCCATGTGGAGAAGTTCCAAAGGCTTCTTCGTGCTAACTTCATTTTTGGATTTGAAGGACGTTCTTGTTTGCTTCCCTTTGATACAGGCTTCGCACTGTTCAACTTTCTCATGATCAATTCGGGGAAGTCCATTCACAAGATTTCTTTGGTGTAGCTTGAGGATTGTGCTTGGTCCAGCATGGCCAAGTCGGCGATGTCAGAGGTCAGCGTCCTCCTTTGAAGTAGATAAGCACAATTCTGAATTAGGCTTGAACTCCTGATTGAAGATATAGACATTGTTTTGGCGAACTCCTTTGAGAACAACTTTGTTGGACTTCTTGTTGACGACGAAGCACTCCTTTGAGTCAAATGTGACTAGGTTTTCACCTTGGTCACACATTTGGGAAACGCTAAGAAGATTGAAGCCAAGTCCTTCAATAAGACTCACATTAGTTGCCTTGATGGACGGATTGAGAATAGCAGTTCCCGTCCCTTTGATCTTTCCCTTGCCCTTGTTGCCAAACGAGACAGTTCCTCCCGTGGCACTACCTTAGATAGAAGCGAGATGGATCTGGCTTCCCGTCATATGATTTGAGGCGCCACTATCAATGATCCATGGGCGTCCCCTCACTTCTACCTGCCATAACAAAATTAGTGTTTGGCGACCCAGGCAAGGTGTTCCTTACCTGGTTCGTTGCAAAAATAGAATTCTGGTTCTGGCATGTAATCATCTATATTAACATCATTTGAAATAGCATGATTTCGGAAAGAACTCCTAGAACGTCTAGGACGCCTAGGATTAGCCTTGGGGACGGACTCAGCATTTTCATTGTTAGTCCTAGCAGCTTTTCCACTTGCAATATCTTCTTTTAGTTTCACACAATCATATTTGAAGTGGTCTCCTTGTCCACAGTACCAACACGTCCTATAGTAAGTATCAAGGTAGTACTTCTTGTTAGGACGTTGAATTTTGTTTTCTTTCATCTTCTGAGGGTTACAAACTTTAGAACCTTCCCCCTTAGCAATTTTTTTATAGATCCTATGACTAGTGGAGTTAGTGTAGTAGTCCTCTTGACCTTTCTCTCCACTCTCTAGGACTCTAATTCTTTCAAGAAGATTCATAGTTTTATCCCTTTCTAGTTCAAGTTCTGAAGTTTTGCGAGCCTCAAAGTTGCTAGGGAGAGAGTTCCTAGTGTAAGACTCATAGCCTAGTCCTCTTTTGGCTGGGACAAAAACTATTGGTTTGACTTCCTCAATGATAGGATTCTTTCCTAACACTTTCACTTCTTCCCTAAGCTTAGCGTTCTCAAGTTTAAGGCACATCACTTCAGTTTTTAGAGATTTGTTTTCTTCACATGAGGATTCTAGTTGCATTGATACTGTAGCACAGTTCTCACATTCAACCAAAATATTTTCATTTTCAAGTTGATGTTCATCCATTCTGTGTTGCATGATCACACTTTTTTCCATGATTTTACCAATGAGTTTAATAAGCTTGGATTTAGAACAATTTTCTAATGAACTCATCATAGACTCACGAGCTACCTCATTTTCAGATCTGGAAGCGTCCTCCTCAACAACTGGGACGTCATCCATAGCCATGTACGCCACTTGTTCATCAGGTTCTTCATCATCATCATCATCATCAGAACTACCATTATCCCATGCAGATGCGAACGCTCCAATGAGGGCCTTTGTCTTCATTTCCTTTGAAGACATTCCCGTTGTACACTTTTTAGCAAAGTGTCCTTTCTTGTTACATTTGTAACAGGTAAGTTCTTTCATTTCTGCCTCAGTGTACTTGGGACTTTCTTTCTTGTAAGGCATCTTGTGTTTGTTGAAGTGTTTGCTTCTTTTACCAAAAGAGCGGAGAACTTTGTTAAAAAGAGCAAGTTCTTCCTCTTCATCAAGCTGTTCCTTCGTCTTGCTTTCTTTCTCCTTTAAGGCTTGAACGCGCATCTTCTCACGGTTCTCATTTTTATTGGCTTCTACCATTAAAGCAATTTCTCTTTGGCGACGCATATACTCAGCGTACTCTGGTGTTGCTGTTGCCAAGGCAAGATCTGTTTGAGGATCCAGTCCCAGCTCAACCATATCAGAGTTCCTCCTTGCTTCATATCCTCTTAGCTTCCCGTAGATCTCTTCCATATCTAAAGTCTTGTTAGCTGTATTTTCTTTGAACATAGTTCTATCAAAGTTCCACTTTCCTGTAAGTCCATCAATAACCACTTGAACTTTGTTCCTCATAGAAATTTCAGCTTCTGGGATTCCCAAGTTCCTCATTTTAGTAACAAGAGCTTCAAAACGATATGAGTAGTCCTTCACCATTTCATTGGGCAGCATTTTGAAAGCATAGAACTCTCTTTTGATCTCGAGCTGAACGTCCTCCTTCATCTCAGCAGTTCCTACGTGGAATTTTTCAAGAGCTTCCCACTGTTGTTTGGCAGTTGCCAAATTGCTAACTCTGGTGGCGTCCCTTTCACAAAGCGACGCTTGAAGGAAGCATATAGCCTTAGCATTTGTTTCCATCAGCTTGAATTCATCAGGACCCCACTCGTCCTCTTTGTCCTTCTTGTCAGCCGGAACGGTAAGGTCACCTTTCATGATCACTCTCCAGCATTGATAGTTCTGACTTCTACAGAAATTTTTGAATCTGATCTTCCAGCGATTGAAGTTTCCGTCCGTCAGGCGCGGAGCCATGCAAAGATGCGAACGCTCCAATGAGGGCCTTTGTCCCTAGAGAAGCGGGACTCCGCGACAGGATCGGCCGCCACGTGTTGATGAACTCTGCTACAGGATCGTCCGCCACGTAGTGTTGGACTCTACTACAGGATCGGTCTCCACGTGTCCTTGGATGATCAAACATTGTCGAGTGATGTCATCCTGTCGGCTAGTGAGTAAGGACTCCTTTCTTGCGTTTCTACATGCTTGGGACTCCGTCCTTCTCAAGTAGTCTCTTGTCGGTCCTTACTTCTTGTCAGCTGGCGTCCCTAAGCCTAGGGAACGCTCACACACTTGTTCCTTTGTTAATTGGCGTTCCTGAACACTTGGACAAATTTATTAGAATCAAAGTGAGTTTGTCATATCAAAACTAAGGGACGGTTTGTGTGGGTACACTACCAAGTACGCAGGCGTCCTTGATAGCGTCCCAACACCTCGGACCGACACAGGTCACTTCGGTCCGAGGGTGGATCGAGGAGAGTTTTGCACGGGACCGACACACACAACGTCGGGCCCGATGTACTGGGGAACTCGGTCTTGCACAAATGGTAGATCGGTCTTGGGTTTTTGGGTTCCTTCCCTAACTAGACTTGGGTAATTCCACCCCAATTCAGCCAATAAGTGTTGATCCTTATGAGATCGAGGTTGTTTTGCCTCCGATCCCTCCACTCTACACTTCCACCTTAGGGAGTTTTCACCTCCTTCGAAGCTAGGTCTAGTGATGGGCTCGAGATCGCTTTCGCTTACTCTTACCAACCACAAGCCCTAGATCCCTTGTTCTCACAAGAGAATTGAAGCTCAATGTAGAGAGGATTCATAGATCAAGCACTCAAGGCTATGGAATTCGGGGTTCACACCCAATCCTAGCTAGGGCATTCCCCCATAGCCCAAGACTATGGAATCTACTCCATCAAGTAAGAGTAAAAAGCAACCAAATGGCAAATCAAGCAAATCTCAATCATCAAACTCAAATCCAACTCAAATTGCATTCAAATCTAAAGGGGTTCACAATATCCAAGTCTCAATTCTACTAAACCAAAGCAAAACAAGTGCAAACTCACTAACTCTCTCTAGCTCTCCACCGATCTCTCTTCTCTTCTTCTCCTCCTTTCTCCTCCTTGCTCTCCAAGTCTTCCTTGAGCCTTTGAGAGTGATTTGGTGTGTGGATTGTTGTTAGATGCTCTCTAATCACCTCTAATTATCCTCCCTCTTGGATTGAGGACCAAGGAATTCCAAAATTAGAAGAAGGGCAAATGTGGAAGATCACAATAATGTGCCTTGGAGCCCAATCCTTTCCCTTGCCGACTTGTATCGATGCGGAGGCACCTCGGGCCCGACGTTGCCAACGTCGTTCAGAGCCTCTGAAGTGCCAAACTCGGGCCCGACTTGGTAGAACATCGGTCCTGGCCTCGATCCTCCTCTTTTCTTGGTCTTCCTTGAGTCTTTCTTCAATCTTTGCATGGCTCTTCCGCTCCTTTGCTCCTTAGCTCGACTCCTCTTTAGAAACTCCTCCAAAACGTCCTCAAATGCGCCATTTTACCTACAAAACACAACAAACTCGCATAGTCTCCGAATCTTATAGAAAACCGGGAACTAAGCTAAAAAGGGACAAAACTAACAAAGAAAGGAACAAAAGACACATATTTACAAGGGAAATTAACCACTAAAACACCACCAAAATGAGAGACATCAATACGGGCCCGGAATGGTCTTCCCCGAGCCTCAACAATCGGTGGGCATGAACTTCCTAGCCAACCAATTGGCTCACTTTCAACTCGAACAATCAAGCATGCTACAAGAGGCACACCAACTCAATCTTCAACAACAACACTTGAACTTTCAGCAACAACAACTCTCCCACCAACAAGAAGATTTCCAAGCTCAATTTGAAGAAGTGAACCGCAACATTGCTTACACTAGACGTGATGTGGATGATTTGAGAGCGGTAGAGGACCAAAGATGGAGCGTTCAAGAGAGCTTCCATGAATGGATGACCGGGAACTACTCTTCCCGAGAGGACCCATGGACGCGCCCCACACCTCAAATTCAACCGCCAAGTCAAGATCCTTTCCACGACCATGTGTACGAGCAAGAGAGGCAAGCATGGCTCCAAAGGGGACGCCGCCGAGGACACCCTCCAAACTAAGCCTCAACATGCCAATCTAGAATAAGGAATTGTGAGCTTTCTTAACTCTTGTCTCTTTTACTTTTGAGTTTTGATTTCTTTGTTTTGATGAGGACATCAAAATTCTAAGTATGGGGTGGGTGAGTAGCTCATAGTTTCATGTGTAGGTTGCTTGTGTTTGTTCTTGTTTTGTTAAGGTATGTTTTCTTTTGGATAGTGGCATGTTGTGTTCCATGGATGATGATTGAATTTGATGGCATGTATGGATGAGTTTGTTTTGTTTTTGAGAAAACATTTTGCAAAAATCCATAAAAATTCGAAAATTTCGGTTATAAACAACAAAAAGATTTTGTTTTTGGACTAGGAATTCTCATCTTAGATGTCCATATGAAGGCTAATGATGATGTGAGCATGTAAAGTCCTTTGCATATTTTTGGATAGTTTAGCCTCTAAATGGATGTTTCTTTTGATGTGATATGATATCTTGCATGTTTTTAATGAGCACGTGAGTTCTTGGATGAGTTTTGATGCAACTAAGCTAGAGTGAACCTTGTGAGATGATTTTTTTTGGCCATTTTAGGATTGTTGTTGATGATTGCATATCCCTCATTTTTCTTGTGTGAATAACTCAACCATGCTAAGTAATACTTGTTATTGAGGTGTTTATCTATTTTACAAGACCAACATGAGATTTGCTTTATGCTTTGTCACATTGATTTGAACTTTATTTCATTTAGTCACAAAATGTTCCATATCCTACCTTGAAGAGAAACCGTTGTTTGTAGCCCCGTTTTAGCCTTAGACCTTTGTTTGAAACTCCTCAAAAATATGACTTCTAGCCTATATGACTTGACCTTTATGGGATTGGACTTTAGTGAGAGGTTTTGGAAGAATATTTGGAGAGTTGAGATTCTCTTTGGTGAAGAGCAAAGAATGGAGTTATAAATCAAGTAGGTAGTGCATCTTTGTGAAGCAAAAAAAAAGTGAAAAAGGAAAGAAAGAAAAGTTGGAAAAATAGTGGATTGAAAGCAAAGTGCTTAACTGTAAGAAAAGGGTACCGACCGAGTTAAAGTGCACATCGGGCCTGAGTTGTAGTGCAAGTCGATCCTAGTGGAAAAAGTGAGAAAAATTCAACAAAAAGTTAAGTGCAAAGATGAAGTGGAATGTTAAGTGAAATTGTGGGTTGAAAGAAAGAAAAATCAAAGTCTTTTGGGTGAGTGTAGTTGAAAGTGGAATAATTTGGTGAGTTTGGTAAGAGACTAGAAAGTTTAATCCCCATTGTAAGCACCACAAGACCAAAGTAATTCCTACCTAATGAAATACCAAAAGCCCCATTATAACCCGGCCGAATGGAACCTCTTTGAGGACCTCCATTGAGCCAAGTTCGTATTCTTTGTGTGCACTGTAATAGACTTCTCTAGGTGGAGGAATTGGTGATATTAGCTTCAATGGTAAAGTCTTTACTTGCATGAATTTTGAGTATGAGTGTTCACTGCTAAACCTAAACACATGATGAGTGATATACATTTCCATATCCCTAGAGTGAGGCTTTGTTGTATTAGACTTTATTCCTTGAACACTTGATCATGTGTGATGACGTAATCTTGCTAGTACATCTATCACTTGTTCTTACTTGATTGATTTTAAATATGAGGCTTTACTTGAAGATTGTGCTTCGGTCTTGCTTACGTTATTATTGCTTGAGGACAAGCAAGTTTAAGTATGGGTTATTCTGATGTCTCTCGATTTGGTGGTGTTTTAGTAGTTAAATTCTCTTGTAAATATGTGTCTTTTGTTCCTTTCTTTGTTAGTTTTGTCTCGTTCTAGCTTAGTTCCCGATTTTCTATGAGATTCGGAGACTATGCGAATTTGTGTGTTTTGTAGGTAAATTGGCGCGTTTGAGGACATTTTGAAGGAGTTTCTAAAGAGAGTTAAAGCTCGGGAGCAAAGGAGCGGAAGAGCCATGCAAAGAACGAAGAGGAACTGAAGGAAAGCCAAGAAGAGAAGAAGATCGAGGCCCTGGAACGATGTACCAAGAAGTCGGGCCCGAGTTAGAACATTGGAGGCTTGGACCGACGTTGGCAATGTCGGGCCCGAGGTCCATGCGCCTCGGTCCAAGTCGGCTAAAAGAGGATTGGGCTCCAAGGCACATTATTTGTGATCTACCACTTTTGCCCTTCTTCTAATTTTGCAATTCCTTGGTCCCTAATCATGAGGGAGGATAATTAGAGAGGAAGAACAATTAGGAAAAAAAAGAGGTCCACATCTAATCACTCTCAAAAGGCTCAAGGAAGACTTGGAGAGCAAGGAGGAGGAAGGAAGAGGAGAAGAGGAGAGAAATTGGTGGAGACTAGGAGAGGATTAGTGAGTTTGAACTTGTTTTGCTTTGGTTTAGTGGATTTGAGACTTGGATCTTGTGAACCCCTTTGATTTGAATGCAATTTAGCTTTGATTTGAGTTTGATGATTGAGATTTGCTCATTTTGTCTATTGATTGCTTTTTACTCTTACTTCATGGAGTAGATTCCATAGTCTTGGGCTATGGGGGAAACCCCTAGCTATGATTGGGTGCGAACCCCCAATTCCATAGCCTTGAGTGCTTGATCTAGGAGTCCTCTCTACATGAGCTTCAATCCTTTAGTGGAAACAAAGGATCAAGGGCTTGTGATTGGTAAGAGTGAGCGGAAGCATCTCGAACCCAACACTGGACCTTGCATCGAGGGGGAGCGGGAGCCTCCCATGGTCGATGTGTAGAGTGGAGGGATCGAAGGCTAACAACCTCGATCTCACGAGGATCAACACTTATTGGCTGAATTGGGGTGGAATCACCCAAGTCTAGTTAGGGAAGGAACCCAAAAACCCAAGACCGATCTACTATTTTTGCCTAGTTCGAGTTACCCATTACATCGGGCCCGACGTTCCTAGTGTCGGTCCCGTGCAAACTAACCTCGATCCACCTCGGGCCGAAGTGACATAAGTCAGTCCCGAGTTGATCTCTTTGATTTTCCTTGTTTTTGCCTTTCTTTTCCCCTTTTGAGTCTTTTTGGTACACTCAACGCACGAACTCCCGTGTGTTCGACACCCTACCCTTGTACTACAATAGGGGTTCGGTTTATAAATTTAAATTTTGACCCTCCGATCCGGAATCCATCATGGGGGAGGGGTTTTCTTGTGCGTTGGGTTGGGGGTTGAGGATTGAAAGGGATTGGTCATATGGGGGGATTTCAGCAGCATCACGCTCAAGCTCATCGTCCAGACTGAGCTCAGCGTCCTTCTGAGCGACCTGGTGCTCACCAGCGTCCTCATTGACTTTAACAATTTCTGCCTCCTTTGCAGTAGGAGCAGTCTCAACATCTTCAGCCTCATCGTGGGAGTCCCCGGTTACATCAATGAAGGGGGAGGACTCACCGGCAGGAGTTCCTTGATTACACTTCTCAGAAGAGCTTGACGAGGAGGAACTTGATGAGGGGATGTGTTCTGGCTCTGCCACTTCTTGGACCAGCACGCTTGGAGTCTCACCGGATTTCCGGCGTTTAAAAGTATGTGCAAGGGTGGGACGTTGCTCAGTGTCCTCTTGGCCCGATTCTGAAGAAGGACAGCGGGACCTGGGAGTCTCGGGGTCCTTGGGTGGTGAGATGTGGGCAGGGGCGGAAGGGAAGTTGGCAAAATTAAGAGGGGAGGGGCAAAATTGAATGAGGGCGTTTTGTTTTGAAGGTTGAGGGGACGGTGGAGGAGTTGGTAGTTGGACAATTTTGAGAGCTGGTTGGGGAGAAAGGTTGGATTTTTTGGAAGGTTTGGAGGGGCCTTTTGTGGAGGTTGGCCTTTTAGTGGTGGAGGGGACGTTAGATGACCTGGCCTTTTTGAGGGGCCTTGGGTCGTGTTTCTTCTTGGAGCGTCCCTCCGACAAGTGTTTAGGAAACTTGTCCACCACTTCAGTTGGTTCGGAGGAGGTTGGTTTGGTTGATTTTGAGAGAGGGGACGATGGAGCTGGACGCTTGGAAGGCAAAAGCTTCTTTGTGGTGCTTGTGGAAATTTGAGGAAGTGGGGGAGAAGGACTTGATAAGCAGTGTTTTAGCATTTGGAAGGCAAGGGAGTCTTTTGGGTACATAGGGAAATCAGGAAGGACGGCATTGTGCATATCGGGAATGAGATCAAGTAAAGGGGCAAGATTCTCACCACCGTATTGCGAGAAAAAGAGCACGTCCTCCATTCTCCCGGGTAAGTCCTTGTAGTTGTTCTTGTGGAGGCCATGAATGACGAACCTCTCCAAGAACTTCTCATAATTCCTGGTCTTTACTGCGTCCTGCTTCACATCTGGTTTGTCCATGCGTTCCCTTATGAGCATGTACAGCGTTTTGGGCTTCCTATTGATAAAGTCCACTAGAGATTCATTGAGAACTAGTTGTTTGGGCTTCTCTATAGTGTTGACTTCACCAATTTCCTTCTCTTACAGCCGGTAGAAGATCCGGCCACGTTCCCTAGTAGCTGAGACATTTTTCTGATTGCTTTTAGTGAGAGAAAGTCGTCGAAATTCTAGAGAGAAGGCAGAGCGAATTGAGAGCAGGGAACTTTGGTGAGAGCAATAAGTGAGAGACAGTGACTGTTTCGGCCTTATATAGAGGAAGCGGTGGCACAAACTGTAATTAAAACTGATATCCTGTGCGACACATGGCATAACTTCCCCCTTAAGATTTGAGCAAGTACAACGGTCACTGTTTAAACGTTCAAATTTTCAAGATTCTGACTCTTCAACTTCTTCTCAAAACTGAACTGGCGTCCTGCCTTACAAACGACTGGCGTCCTCTCAAACTTAGCAAAAATTACCTCTTCAAGCAAACCAATAACCTTGACAACCGTCCCTGTGATCACCTTGCGAACCATTTGAGAACAAAGCAAGTACGTCCCGTAAAAGAAAATATGAAGCTCATAGGACGCTTTTGCAGAGTTCTCGGCTAGGGGAAGCTTAGAGTTCCCATCATTTTGGCTTATATTGAGGGTTGGGTGATCAGGGATACTCTTTTCAAGACAAATAGAGAAAATGAATGGCGTTCCAAAGTAGCAACCACATGAAGTTTTAGACTAGCGTTCTTGCAAATATGAATTCAATGCATGATAGTCCTTAAACACTTAGAATCTACTAAACATAGCCAATCATTGAGAGAGTAGTAGAACGGGACTTGCTACTTAAAAGTTATCATCCCTAAGAGCAACCTGAAATGTTCAAAGGGACGTCTATCAAGCGCCTTAGTGAAAATATCAGCTATTTGGTCTTTAGTCCTTACATGCTCCATACTAATGAGTCCTAGTTCAACATTATCATACATGAAATGATGCCTTATATGAATATGCTTTGTGCGTGAATGAAAAACAGGATTCTTAGAAATTTCAATAGCACTTGTATTATCACAACGAATGGGAATAGTTTCAAGATTGATACCGTAGTCCTCAAGTTGATATTGATGACTTGTGAACAGCACGAGGCAGCAGCAACGTACTCGGCTTTCGCGGTTGAAAGCGCCACATAGTTTTGTTTCTTAGATCCCCAAGAGACTAAGCATGAACCAAGGAACTTGGCCATTCCCGAAGTGCTTTTTCTATCAATAACATGACAAGCATAGTCAGCGTCCGAGTAGCCAACAAGCTTGAAAGACATCTTCCGAGGATACCAAAGACAAAGGTCGTCGCGTCCCTTGAGGTAGGGAAAGATCCTCTTGACTTCTTGCATGTGGGACTCCTTTGGAACCACCTGGAAGCGTGCACATAAGCAAACGGCAAACATGATATCGGGACGACTTGCGGTCAAATAGAGCAAAGAGCCAATCATTCCTCTGTAAAGCTTTTGATCAACGTCCTTTCCCTGTTCATTTGCGTATAGACGCGAGTTGGGAGAACAAGGGGTTGCAACAGGCTTGGACTTGTTCATCCCATACTTTTCGAGCATTTCACGGACATATTTTTGTTGGTGAATGCGTGTCCCTTCCTTGAGTTGGTTGATTTCGAGTCCCAAGAAGAAATTGAGTTCTCCAATGAGGGACATCTCAAACTCACTACTCATTAAGGACTTGAACTCATCTACAAGTTTCATGTTAGTACTACCAAAGACTATATCATCAACATAGACTTAGGCAATTAAAATGTCCTTGTGAACTTTCTTAATGAACAAAGTTTTATCAATTGAACCTCTTGTGTACCCATGAGACAAAAGAAAGGACGCAAACCTGTCGTACCATGCACGAGGGGCTTGCTTAAGTCCATAAAGTGCTTTGTCCAAGTAATACACATGGTCCGGGTGAGAGGCGTCCTCGAAGCCAGGGGGCTGAGCAACATACACTTCCTTCTTGAGTTTTCCGTTGAGGAAGGCAGTCTTGACGTCCATCTGAAATAACTTGAATCCCTTGTGTGCGGAAAAGGCAATAAGGAGACGAACTGCCTCAGTTCTAGCAACAGGAGCAAAGGTTTTGATGTCTCTCATTTTGGAGGTGTTTTAGTGGTTAATTTCCCTTGTAAATATGTGTTTTTCATTCTCTTCTTTGTTAGTTTCGTTTCCTTTTTAGCTTAGTTCCCGGTTTTCTTCAAGAGTCGGAGACTATACGAGTTGTTTGTTTTTGTAGTTAAAATGGCAAGAATGAGGACGATTTCGAGGAGCTAAGGAAGGAGCCAAGTCAAGGAGTGCAAGAGCCAAGCTAAGAATGAAGTGGAACCAAAGGAAACCAAGGAAGAAGGCAAGGATCGAGGCCCAGGACCGAGATACACCAAGTCGGGCCCGAGATCGAGCGTCCAGAGAACGGGACCGACGTTCCCAACGTCGGACCCGATGTCATCCCGTGTCGGTCCAAGTCGGCGTGTGAGAAGATTGTTCCCCAAGGCATAGTTTTAGCAACTTTCCACATTTGCTCCTTTCTAAATTGGGATTCCTTGGTCCCCAATCCAAAAGGAAGGTTAAGAGAGGTGATTAGTGATCAAATCAAGGAGTGGAGTGTGAGGGGGACGAGTGGGACACACACACCAAACCCAATTTCACTCTCAAAGGCTCAAGGAAGACTTGGAGAGCAAGGAGAAGAAGGAAGAAGGAAGAGAAGGAGAGGTCGGTGGAGAAGAGAGGAGGAATTGTGAGTTTTGTACTTTGTTTTGCTTTGATCAAGTAGATTTGAACTTGGATTTTGTAGATACTTTGAGTTTGAATGCAATTGGAGTTTGATTTGATGGTGATGATTGAGTTTTGCTTGATTTCCCTTTTGTTTATGCTTTTCTCTTACCATATGGAGTAGATTCCATAGTCTTGGGCTATGGGGGAATCCCCTAGCTAGATTTGGGTAGAAAACCCCAATTCCATAGCCTTGAGTGCTTGATTTGTGAATCCTCTCTACATTGAGCTTCAATTCTCTTGTGAAAGCAAGGGATCTAGAGCTTGTGTTTGGTAAGAGTAAGCGAAGGTGGTCTCGATCCCATCACAAGTCTCTAGCATCGAAGGTGACGCGAAAGCTCCCTTGGGTCGAGGTGTAGATTGGAGGGATTTGAGGCGAGCAACCTCGATCTCACTAGAATCAAACACTTATTGGTTGAATTGAGGTAGAATATCCAAGTCTAGTTGGGGGAGGAACCCAAAAACCCAAGACCGATCTACTATTTTGCTAAGACCGAGTTACCCAGAACGTCGGGCCCGACTTGCATCACGTCGGTCCCGTGCAACTCAACCTCGATCCTACCTCGGACCGAAGTGACCCTGTGTCGGTCCGAGGAGATCTCTCTTGTTTTCCTTCGTTTGTCTTTATTTTCTCCTCTTTTTAGTCTTTTCGGGTACTCTCGACGCACGAACTCCCGTGTGTTCGACACCCTACCTCTTTACTACAAGTGAGGTTCGGTTTTATAAATTTAAATTGTGAGACCCTCCGATTCCCGGACCGATCAGAATTTTGGCGCCGTTGCCGGGGAGTTCTACTTGTTCGAGGTACCCATCTTTGTTGAATCTTTGATTTTGGTAGTGATTTGGGTGAGGGACTAGCCCAAACCCCTTGTTTGTTTTGATTTGGTTTTGTTTGTGTCTTTGGTTGTAGGTGCATGCGAGCTAGTTCCGTCCGAGGAACCCTTGAGCTCGACTTTGTGTGTGACCCGGAGAGTATTCTAAGGCAAGCCCGCAAGAAGAAGAGGATGGCGGACCAAGCCCGAGATGAGGAGTTCGAGAGGATGAGAGCCGACATGGCTCGAATGCAAATTGAGATGGCAAACCGAGATGCCGAGGCCCGTAGAGAGAGGGAGCAAAGGATAAGGTTGGAGGCCCAAATCAACACTCAACCCCGGAATGCTAGACAATACATGCATCCGGAGTTGAAGGTCCCGGAGCCGGCCATCGTCTTGCCGGAGGTGTCAAGGAATTTTGAGATAAAAACTCAATTTATCTCACTCATCAAGAGAGAGCAATTCCAAGGGAGGCCGAATGAGTGTCCGATCGAGCATGTGAAGCAATTCAAGGACCTTTGTGAGACCATTTCCACGGACGATGAGACACTTGAGTATGTGCTACTCAAAGCCTTCAAGTGGTCTTTGGGAGGCAAGGCTTTGCATTGGTTGGAGAGTCAAGCACCTTGATCCATCACATCATGGAGGGCCCTAAATGAAGCGTTCTTGATGAAGTTCTTCCCGCCCACCAAGACGACGGAGCTTAGAAGGAAGATTGCTAGTTTCCAACAAGGAGCTCATGAGCCACTTTTCGAGGCGTGGGATAGGTTCAAAGAGATGTTGAGGGCGTGTCCGACACATGGTCAACAACCTTATGTCCTTCAAGACATCTTCTTCCAAGGGATCAACACCGCCACAAAGGATAAATTGAACCTCCATACCGATTGTGGGTTCATTAACTTGCCGCCGGAACAAGCATGGGAGTTGTTGGACAAACTCTCGGATTATGAGGCGATGTATGGGGCGAGCAATGTGAGCAAGGAAGCTAGAGTCCATGGAGAAGGTCCAAAGAAGCTCTACGATCCTAAAAGTGAAGAGGTGGACAAAGATGTGAAGATCCAATTCTTGGAGGATGAATTGAACAAAATGAGGAGGAAGATGAGTTATGCCCAACAAACCACAAGAGCATGTGAAGAGTGTGGTTCCTTGAAGCATGGAGCACAAGAGTGCCTAAATGAGCGCCAAGTTCGGTTGGCGGAGCAAATTGAGGAGGCTCATTATGTCCAAAGAAATTTCGGAGGAAGATCTAATTTCAACAATGGAGGAAGGTGGAATCAAGGGCAAGCTAGTGGCTACAACAACAACTTCAACAACAACGAGCCAAGAGCCCAACAACCACCATACCGACCTCCCGGTTTCTATGAGCAAGCACCACCATGGGCTCAAGATTTGAAGAATCAAGTTACCAACATGGAGAGGAAGTTTGATGATCAATTCAAAGAGTTAGGTGTTTGGAGAAGGCAAGTGGACAACCAATTTGTTCACATGGCGAATCAACTTCCAAGAGAGGAAGGGACACTCCCGGGCCGACCCGAGGAGAATCCCCGTGCCCCACAACAACAAAACGAAGTTCGAGCCATAGGATTAAGGAGTGGACGGAGTTTGCCCGAGCCACAAGCTCCAAAATCAAGAGAAGAGAGTCGGACCGAGGTTCCCAGCAACTCGGGCCCGACGTCCCCAGATGTCGATCCTATAGACGGAGGAAGTCCCCTGGAGTGGACTGAGGTTGAACCCAACTCGGGCCCGACTTGCCCTGAAGTCGGCCCGACGTGCCCAGAAGTTCTTTGCCCTGGGACCGATGTCCCTGAAGTCGGTCCCGAGGTACTTCCAACGTCGGTCCAAGGTGGAAATGTTGAGAAAGATCGATCTAAGGAGGTTGATCCAAGCAAGAAGCGAAGTGGCACTACTCTTCCATATCCTATGAAGAAGCCCAAGGAGATTGTTGAGGGCAAGTTCAAGCGGTTCTTGAAGCTTTTGCAAGGCTTGAACATTACCATTCCTTTCACCGATGCTCTAAGTGAGATGCCATCTTATGCAAAGTTCTTGAAGGAAATCTTGAGTAAGAAAAGGTCAATTGTTGAGATGCAAGACGAGGTGAAGATATTGGAGCTACCTTAAAAGCTTGGTGATCCCGGAAGATTTGCCATTACCGTGGGTGTCGGACCAAGGAAGTTTCAAGCATTGTGCGACCTTGGAGCAAGTACAAGTGTTATACCATACACTATATGGAAGTCAACCGCCATGGGACTCATTGCTCCGGTTAACATGAGATTGACCATTGCCGATGGAACATCGATTGAGCCAATTGGAGTGGTGGAAGATTACCCATTGTGTATAGAGGGGCACTATGTACTTACGGACTTCGTTGTGGTGGACATGTTAGAAGTACCGGGTGAGCCTATCATCTTGGGGAGACCATTCCTAGCTACGGTTGGAGCCGTCATAGATGTGAAGAAAGGTCACTTGTCCCTCGAATTTGGAGGAGTAGAGCTCGATTTCTCCTTCAAGTCAACTTCAAGGGAAGCATTGCATAGAGAAGCCAAGATGGTTCAATTTCTTCCAAATGGAGTGCAATGGGAGGCTATATCCAACAAGCCAAGCACAAGGAAGCTAGAGTTGAAAGCCATCCCTCCGCCCTATGGAGTTGAAGTGAAGAATGAAGGGGTGATTGCTCATCAAGAAGAGGACGAGAAAGTGGAGAGTGGGATGACTTACTTGGAGGTGTTCAAAGCCGAAACGGAGGAAACCCAAGCACCACCGGAGCCGTCCCATGTGCTAAAGGAGCTTCCAAAGGACTTGAGGTATGCTTTCCTTGGCCCTAACTCTTCATTGCTCGTAATTGTGAATGCAAATTTGAATAATGAGGAAGAGTCCAAGTTGTTAGCGGTCTTAAGAAAGCATAGAGGGGCCTTAGGGTATTCATTAGAGGAACTTAAAGGAATCTCACCATCAATTTGCATGCATAGGATTTACATGGAGGACAATCATAAACCCACTATTGAACCACAAAGAAGATTGAATCCTAATATGAAAGAAGTGGTTAAAACTGAGATACTTAGGATGTTGGATGCGGGAATCATCTTCCCAATTTCGGATAGCAAATATGTTAGTCCCGTGCATGTAGTTCCTAAGAAAGGTGGATTGACCGTAGTGCAAAATGAGAAAGGAGAAATGATTCCTACAAGAACCACTACAAAATGGTGCATGTGCATTGATTACCGAAAGTTAAATAGTGATACTCGTAAGGATCATTTCCCCCTTCCTTTTATTGACCAAGTCCTTGACAGATTAGCACAACATGAATACTTTTGCTACCTTGATGGGTATAGTGGATTTTGGCAAATCCCTATTCACCCCAATGATCAAGAGAAGACGACTTTTACATGTCCCTATGGAACGTTCGCCTATAGACGCATGCCTTTTGGTTTATGTAATGCTCCGGCAACGTTTCAAAGGTGCATGATGTCCATCTTCTCCGACATGGTAGAGGAAATAGTGGAAGTATTCATGGATGATTTTTCGGTCTATGGTTCCTCTTTTGATGCTTGCTTGGCTAATTTGGATAGAGTGTTGGCTAGATGTGAAGAGACTAACCTTGTGCTTAATTGGGAAAAATGTCATTTCATGGTTAAGGAAGGAATAGTTCTAGGACATCTCATTTCTAGTAGAGGAATAGAAGTTGATAGGGCCAAGATTGAGATAATTGAAAAACTTCCTCCCCTTACTTGTGTGCGTGATGTTAGGAGTTTCTTAGGTCATGCGGGTTTTTATAGACGCTTCATCAAAGATTTCTCTAAAATCTCAAAACCATTGTCTAACCTCTTAATAAAGGATGTTCCCTTCGAATTTTCCGAGGATTGCATGAGTGCTTTTTGTAGGTTGAGAGATGCTTTGGTTTCGGCACCCATCATGGCGTCACCCGATTGGAATCTTCCTTTCGAAGTGATGTGTGATGCAAGTGATTTTGCCGTGGGAGCCGTTCTTGGGCAAAGAAAGGAGGGAAAGTTGCATGCCATCTACTATGCAAGTAAAACCTTGGATGAAACTCAATGTAAATACACAACTACGGAAAAGGAATTCCTAGCGGTGGTATTTGCGTTTGAGAAATTCCGGTCATATCTTGTGGGGTCCAAGGTGGTGGTCTATACGGATCATGCGGCAATCAAGTACCTCATGAAGAAGAAAGATGCAAAACCGAGGCTTTTGAGATGGATGCTTCTTCTTCAAGAATTTGACCATGAGATCAAGGATAAAGTGGGCTCGGAGAATTTGGTGGCCGATCATCTATCCCGGTTGCCCATGGAGTACATGAAGGAGATGGGAGATGGTGTGGAAATAGATGACGTGAGGACGGATGAAGGCCTAATGAATAGCAAGAAGGAACGAATGGATGGATCGACCAAGCTAGAAAGTCGGGCCCGAGGTATGGAACATCGGACCGAGGTACCCAGTACCTCGGACCCGAGGTCTGCAACATCGGTCCCAGACGAGATTTGCACATGTTCGACCCGATCGATGTCTACACATGTCGGGCTCAATACTTTGCAATATCGGTCCATGAAATCAAGTAAGATCCTTCACTCAGTTTCCATTCCTTCTCATCCTAAATTGATTACATCTTCACCTCCTACTTGTCTATTATCTATTGAATCCACAAAACGAAGGGTCGCTCCTTGGTTTGCGGATTTTGCTAACTTTGTTGTAGGGGGAGTAATCCCACCAAATTTGTCTTACTCGGCTAGGAAGAAATTCTTACATGATGCTAGGTAATATTATTGGAATGATCCGTACCTATACAAGGAGGGGAGCGATAGAATCTATAGACGGTGCATCCCAAGTGAGGAAGTTGAAAGTGTCATTCGCCATTGTCATTCTTTGCCAACCTGAGGGCATGCTAAGAGTTCAAAAACCACGGCCAAAATTCTTCATTGTGGGTTCTATTGGCCAACCATGTTCAAGGATGTTCATGAGTATGTGAAGAGATGTGAGGAGTGCCAAAGAGAAGGGAATTTGTCGAGGAGAAATGAGACTCCGCAAACCGGAATTCTAGAGGTGGAGCTCTTTGATGTATGGGGGATTGACTTCATGGGACCTTTCCCCACGTCGGGCCCGTACAAGTACATTTTGGTGGCCGTTGATTATGTCTCTAAATGGGTGGAAGCCATCCCAACAAGGACCAATGATGCAAGAGTTGTGATGAAATTCTTGAAGAGCAACATCTTTTCTAGATTCGGTGTGCCAAGAGTTCTCATTAGTGATGGTGGCCCTCATTTCATTGAAAGATGCTTCGAGAATGTGTTGATTAAGTATGGGGTGTCTCACCGAGTTGCTACCCCTTACCATCCTCAAACAAGTGGTCTAGTGGAAGTCTCAAATCGTCAAATCAAGGCCATTTTGGAGAAAACGGTGTCTAAGTCAAGGAAAGATTGGTCATCTAAGCTTGATGATGCACTATGGGCTTATAGGACCGCTTACAAGACGCCTCTTGGGACTACACCATTCAATCTAGTGTATGGCAAGGCGTGCCACCTCCCGGTGGAATTGGAGCACAAATCCAAGTGGGCTTTAAAGGAGATGAATTGGGATGTGAACTTGGCTGGAGAAAAGAGGTTCTTAGACCTTCATGAGTTAGGGGAGTTGCGTTTGAAGGCTTACGAAAATGCCAAGTTGTACAAAGAGAAGACTAAAAGGTGGCATGATAGGAAATTGGTCCCAAAAACTTACCAAGTGGGAGACAAGGTGCTTCTCTTTAATGCACGACTTCGGTTCTTTCCGGGCAAGCTTCGGACGAGGTGGAGTGGACCGTTCGTAGTACATCGCATACATTCTCAAGGAGCGGTAGATTTGATTGATAAAGATGGGACGATCTTTCGAGTTAATGGTCATCGAGTGAAGAAGTACTATGACAAGATCGACCCGAGCGAAGAAGTAAGAGCCTCTTGGGCTCTCCTCTTATCAAACTAAGCCTCAAAATGCCATGCAAGAATAAGGAATTGTGAGCTTTCTCTACTCTTCTCTTTACTTTTGAGTTTTGATTTCTTTTGATGAGGACATCAAAATTTTAAGTATGGGGTGGGTTAGTAGCTCATTAGTTCCATGTGTAGGGTGCTTTTGTTTTTGTTTCTTGTTTAAGGGATGTTTCATTTTGGATAGTGGCATGATATGTATGAGAATGATGATCGATTTTATGGCATGAATGGATGAGTTTGTTTGTTTTTGTTTGAGAAATATTTTCGAAAAAAAATCCCTAAAAATGTGAAAAATTGTGTTAAAAAAAGAACAAAAAGATTTTGTTTTTGGACTAGGAATTCCCGTCTTAGATGTCCATATGAAGGCTAATGATGATGTGAGCATGTAAAGTCCTTTGCATATTTTTGGATAGTTTAGCCTCTAAATGGATGTTGTTTTAATGTGATATGATATCTTGCATGTTTTTATTGAGCACATGAGTTCTAGGAAGAGTTTTGATGCAACTAAGCTTGAGTGACCCTTGTGAGATGATTTTTGGCCATTTTAGGGATGTTTGTTCATATTGCATATCCCTCATTTTCTTGTGTGATTAGCTCATGCATGCTTAGTAAAACTTGCTATTGAGGTGTTTATCTATTTTCCAAGACCAATATGAGATTTGTTCTATGCTTTGTCACATTGATTTGAACTTTATTTCATTTAGTCACAAAATGTTCCATATCCTACCATGAAGTTATCCGTTGTTTGTAGCCCCGTTTTAGCCTTAGACCTTTGTTTGAAACTCCTCAAAAATATGATTCCTAGCCTATATGACTTGAGCCTTATGGGATTGGACTTTAGTGAGAGGTTTGGAAGAATATTTGGAGAGTTGAGATTCTCTTTGGTGAAGGGCAGGAAATGGAGTTATAAACCAAGTGGGTAGTGCATCTTTGTGAAGTATGAAGTATAAAGTGGAAAGAAAGAAAGAAAGAAAAGTTGGAAAAATGATGGATTGAAAGCAAAGTGCTTAAGCGTAGAAAAGGGCACCGACCGAGTTAAAGTGCACTTCGGGCCCGAGTATAATGCAAGTCGATCCTAAGGAAAAAGTGAAAAATCCAACAAAAAGTGTAGTGCAAAGATGAAGTGGAATGTTTAGTGAAATGTAGGTTGAAAGAAAAGAAAAGAGAAAAATCAAAGTCTTTTGGATGAGTGAAGTTGAAAGAGGAATAATTTGGTGAAGTTGGTGAGAGACTAGAAAGTTCAATCCCCATTGTAAGCACCACAAGACCAAAGTGATTCCCACCTTGAGAAATACCAAAAGCCCCGTTACAACCCGGCCGAATGGAACCTCTTTGAGGACCTCCATTGAGCCAAGTTCATATTCTTTGTGTGCATTGTAATAGGCATCTCTAGGTGGAGGAATTGGTGATATTAGCTTCAATAGTAAAGTCTTTACTTGCATGATTGTTGAGTATGAGTGTTCATTGCTAAGCCTAAACACATGATGAGTGATACACATTTCTACATTCCTAAAGTGAGGCTTTGTTGCATTAGACCTTATTCCTTGAACACTTGATCATGTGTGATGACATAATCTTGCTAGCATATCTATCACTTGTGCTTGAATGTGTTTTCATACGAGGCTTTACTTGAAGATTGTGCTTCGGTCTTGCTTACATTGTTATTGCTTGAGGACAAGCAAGTTTAAGTATGGGGTATTCTGATGTCTCTCATTTTGGAGGTGTTTTAGTGGTTAATTTCCCTTGTAAATATGTGTTTTTCATTCTCTTCTTTGTTAGTTTCGTTTCCTTTTTAGCTTAGTTCCCGGTTTTCTTCAAGAGTCGGAGACTATGCGAGTTGTTTGTTTTTGTAGGTAAAATGGCAAGAATGAGGACGATTTCGAGGAGCTAAGGAAGGAGCCAAGTCAAGGAGTGCAAGAGCCAAGCTAAGAATGAAGTGGAACCAAAGGAAACCAAGGAAGAAGGCAAGGATCGAGGCCCAGGACCGAGATACACCAAGTCGGGCCTGAGATCGAGCGTCCAGAGAACGGGACCGACGTTCCCAACGTCGGACCCGATGTCATCCCGTGTCGGTCCAAGTCGGCGTGTGAGAAGATTGTTCCCCAAGGCATATTTTTAGCAACTTTCCACATTTGACCCTTTCTAAATTGGGATTCCTTGGTCCCCAATCCAAAAGGAAGGTTAAGAGAGGTGATTAGTGATCAAATCAAGGAGTGGAGTGTGAGGGGGACGAGTGGGACACACACACACCAAACCCAATTTCACTCTCAAAGGCTCAAGGAAGACTTGGAGAGCAAGGAGAAGAAGGAAGAAGGAAGAGAAGGAGAGGTCGGTGGAGAAGAGAGGAGGAATTGTGAGTTTTGTACTTTGTTTTGCTTTGATCAAGTAGATTTGAACTTGGATTTTGTAGATACTTTGAGTTTGAATGCAATTGGAGTTTGATTTGATGGTGATGATTGAGTTTTGCTTGATTTCCCTTTTGTTTATGCTTTTCTCTTACCATATGGAGTAGATTCCATAGTCTTGGGCTATGGGGGAATCCCCTAGCTAGATTTGGGTAGAAAACCCCAATTCCATAGCCTTGAGTGCTTGATTTGTGAATCCTCTCTACATTGAGCTTCAATTCTCTTGTGAAAGCAAGGGATCTAGAGCTTGTGTTTGGTAAGAGTAAGCGAAGGTGGTCTCGATCCCATCACAAGTCTCTAGCATCGAAGGTGACGCGAAAGCTCCCTTGGGTCGAGGTGTAGATTGGAGGGATTTGAGGCGAGCAACCTCGATCTCACTAGAATCAAAAACTTATTGGTTGAATTGAGGTAGAATATCCAAGTCTAGTTGGGGGAGGAACCCAAAAACCCAAGACCGATCTACTATTTTGCTAAGACCGAGTTACCCAGAACGTCGGGCCCGACTTGCATCACGTCGGTCCCGTGCAACTCAACCTCGATCCTACCTCGGACCGAAGTGACCCTGTGTCGGTCCGAGGAGATCTCTCTTGTTTTCCTTCATTTGTCTTTATTTTCTCCTCTTTTTAGTCTTTTCGGGTACTCTCGACGCACGAACTCCCGTGTGTTCGACACCCTACCTCTTTACTACAAGTGAGGTTCGGTTTTATAAATTTAAATTGTGAGACCCTCCGATTCCCGGACCGATCAGGTTTCATCTTAGTCAATGCCTTCCTCTTGCTTGAATCCTTGAGCCACCAGTCTTGCCTTGTTTCTTGACACGCGTCCACTTTCATCAAGCTTATTTCTGAACACCCAGCGCTTCCCTATGATGTTTTTGCCTTTGGGACGAGGGTCCAAACTTTGTTCCTTTCAAACTGGTTAAGTTCTTCTTGCATTGCTTGAATCCAATCAGCGTCCTGGAGTGCTTCTTTGATGTTCTTTGGTGCCACCATAGAGACAAAGGCATTGAAAGCACAAAAAGCAAAATTTGCACTCTGGGACTTGCTTGCAGCTGATCTGGTTTGAACTCCTTGAGAGATATCTGAAACAATCTGAGTAGTTGGGTGATCCCTAGAGAAGCGGGACTCCCTTTGGAACAATTGAACGAATCTTGGATCAATATCTCCATCAGAATCATCACTATCATCTTGAGCATCGTCCTCAGTGTGTTCCTTCTCAGAGAGAGCGTCCACACCTTGGCGTTGCTCGCCTTGTTGACTTGATTCAATCACATCTTGTTGAACTAGGGATTCACTACGAGAGGGAACTCCTTGAGCAACACTAGGAGCGTCCACTGAGACTTCTTCAGGATTTGGAGTAGCGTCCTTAGGAACATAGTATTATCTAGAGGACCATTCTTCAACTTCGTCTTCAGAGTCGTCCTGCTGTTGTGAGGACGAGTGTTCTTTCTTGGTTTTTGTTTGTGAGATGAACTCTCTTTGAACACAACATGAATACTCTCCTCAAGCTTAAGAGTCCTTTTGTTGAAAACTCTATATGCTTTGCTGGTGAGGGAGTGCCCAAGAAATATGGCTTCATCACTTCTTGCATCAAACTTTCCAAGTCTTTCCTTATCATTATTGTGGACGAAACACTTGCACCCAAAGACTCTGAGGTAATCAATGTGAGGCTTCCTTCCATTCAACAACTCATATGACGTCTTCTTCAACAGAGGACGGATCATGGCACGATTGATGATGTAGCATGATATAGCAATAGCTTCCGCCCAGAAGTGCTTGGGGACGCTATTTGCTAAGAGTATAGTCCTTGCCATGTCCTCCAACGTCCTGTTCTTTCGTTCCACAACACCATTTTGTTGAGGAGTCCTAGGAGCTGAGAAGTTGTGGGAGACGCCATGTTGATCACAGTAGGCTAGGAACTCTAAGTTTTGGAACTCCGTCCCATGGTCTGATCTTATGGCTTTTAGAGGTGTCTCAAGGGCAACTTCCACTTGTTTGATGAAGACTTTGAATGTATTGAAACAATCTGCTTTTGACACCAAGAAAAGAACCCAAGTGAATCGAGAAAAATCATCTACGAGAACGTACATGTACCTCTTTCCACCGTAGCTCAGCGTCTTCATTGGTCCACAAAGATCCATCTGGAGAAGTTCCAAAGGCTTCTTTGTACCGACTTCATTTTTGGACTTGAAAGACGTTCTTGTTTGCTTCCCTTTGATACAGGCTTCGCAATGTTCAACTTTCTCAAGATCAATTCGAGGAAGTCCCTTAACAAGATTTCTTTGGTGTAGCTTAAGATTATGCTTGATCCAGCATGGCCAAGGCGGTGATGTCAGAGGTCAGCGTCCTCCTTTGAAACAGATAGACAAAACTCTGTTTCGGCTTGAACTCCTAGTTAAAGATGTAGACATTGTTCTGGCGTACTCCTTTGAGAACAACTTTGTTTGACTTCTTGTTGACGACAAGGCACTCCTTTGAGTCAAATGTGACTAGGTTTTCACCTTGATCACACATTTGAGAGACACTAAGAAGATTGAAGCCAAGTCATTCAACAATACTGACATTTGTTGCTTTGATGGACGAGTTGAGAATGGTAGTTCCCGTCCCTTTGATCTTTCCCTTGCCCTTGTTGCCAAACTAGACAGTTCCTCCCGTGGCACTACTTTGGATAAAAGTGAGATGGATCTGGCTTCCTATCATGTGATTTGAGGCGCAACTATCAATGATCCATGGGCTTCCCCTCACTTCCACCTGCCAAAACAAAGTTAGTGTTTGGCGACCCAGGCAAGGTGTTCCTTACCTGGTTCGTTACAGTAATAGAACTCTGTTTCTGGCATGTTGTCATTTATATTAACATCATTTGAAATAGCGTGCTTTCGGAAAGAACTTCTAGAACGTCTAGGACGCCTAGTGTTAGCCTTAGGGACGGACTTATCATTTTCAATGTTAGTCCTAGCAGCTTTTCCACTTTCAATATCTTCTTTTAGTTTCACACAATCATATTTGAAGTGGTCTCCTTGTCCACAGTACCAACACGTCCTATAGTAAGAACTTCTAGTACTTTTTATTGCGATGTTGGATTTTGTTCTCTTTCAGCTTTTGAGGATTACAAACTTTAGAACCTTCCCCCTTTGCAATTTTCTTGTATATCCTATGACTTGTGAAGTTAGTGTAGTAGTCCTCTTTACCTATCTCTCCACTCTCTAGGACTCTAATTCGCTCAAGAAGGTTCTTGGTTTTCTCCCTTTCTAGTTCAAGTTCTGAAGTTTTGCTTGTCTCAAAGTCGCTAGGAAGAAAGTTCCTAGTGTCAGACTCATAGCCTAGTCCTCTTTTGGTTGGGACAAAAACTATTGGTTTGACTTCTTCAATAATAGGACTCTTTCCTAACACTTTTACCTCTTCCCTAAGCTTTGCGTTTTCCTGTTTAAGACACATCACTTCAGTTTTCAGGGATTTACTTTCGTCACAGGAAGACTCTAGTTGTAAGTTAACTGTAGCACAGTTCTCACATTCAACTACTATGTTTTCATCTTCAAGTTCATCCATTCTTCGTTTCATAGCAAGACTTTCATCCATGATTTTACCAATGAGTTTAAGGAGTTTTGGTTTTGAACATTTTTCTAAGGAACGCATCATGGAATCGTGAGTTACCTCTTGTTCATTGTCGGATGTGTTCTTTTCAACAACTGGTGCGTCATCCATTGCCATGTATGCGACTTGATCTTCTTGTTCCTCAGCATTTGAACTAAGATCATCCCATGCAGCTGTGCATGCTCCAATGAGAGCTTTCTTCTTATCCTTGGAGGACGTTCCCGTGGCACACTTCTTAGCAAAATGTCCTTTCATGTTACATTTGTAACAGGTAAGTTCCTTCATTTCCGCCTCTGTGTGCTTGGGACTCTCCTTTTTGTAAGACATCCTGTTCTTGTTACTGTGCTTGTTCCTCTTATTATAGTAACGGAGAGCTTTGTGAATAAGAGAAAGTTCTTCATCTGAGTCAATTACTTCCTTTGACTTGCTTTCCTTCTCTTTTGTGGTTTGAATACGCAAGTTCTCAAGCTTTTCTGTTATTTGACTTTGCATCATCAATGCTAGATCTCTCTTGCGACGAAGGTACTCGGCGTACTCTGGCGTTGTGGACGCCAAAGCAATATCAGTTTGAGGGTTCTTTCCTAGTTTTGCCATGTCAGAGTTCCTTCTTGCTTCATACTATCTAAGCTTCCCATAGATCTCTTCCATGTCAAGCGTCTTGTTGGCTTGATTCTCCTTGAAAGTAGTTCTATCGAAGTTCCAGATTCTTGTGAGTCCATCAATGACCACTTGGACTCTATTCCTCATGGAAACTTCAGCTTCTGGGACGCCCAAGTTCTTCATCTTGGTGACAAGGGCCTCAAAATGGTATGAATAGTCACTTACCGTTTCATTTGGCAGCACTTTGAAGGCATGGAACTTTCTTTTGATTTGCAGCTAGACGTCCTCCTTCATATCAGCCGTTCCTACATGAAATTTCTCAAGAGCTTCCCACTGTTGTTTTGCTGTGGGCAGATTGCTAACTCTGGTGGCGTCCCTTTCGCAGAGGGACGCTTGGAGAAAACATATTGCCTTAGCGTTTGTTTCCATCAGCTTGAATTCATCAGGACCCCATTCGTCCTCTTTGTCAACTTTATCAGCGGGAACTTTGAGGTCGCCCTTCATGATAACTTTCCAGCATTGATAGTTCTGACTTCTGCAGAAATTCTCAAACCTAGTTTTCCAGTGGTTGAAATTGCCGTCCGTCAGCGCGGAGGCTTCACAAAGGAGATTCCAATTGGTTCCATGTCCATCTTTACCTACAACTCAATAAGAATCTAGAGCGCCTGCTCTGATACCAATTGTTGGATCGTTAGTAACTGAGGGACGTCCTTTACTTTGGTAAAGGCGTCCTTTGGTCAGGCGTCCCTACGAGGTGTAGGGGCGTCCTTTGGATGTGCAACGGAATTAAATATCAAACAGGTAAAAAGTGAACACAGTGATTTATAGAGGAACCACTCAAGACCAAGTATTCCTTGAGTGTAAACCTCTTCCTCCTTGGAGGATTTTTGAACAGTTTCTTTTCCTTTCTTATTAAACGTCCTTACGTTGTACTGGCGAGTTCTATACACTTCTCTGGCACTTAGACAGCGTCCTAAGTCCACTAGTAAAGTCCTCCTTTAAGCCTACAACCTAAGCTGGTTTAACCTTCTAAAGGACTCTGTCTCTACGTTCTACAGTACTTCGTAGGACTCTCTCTCTCTTTCTTTTTGGGTTTTTCTGAGTACAAATAGTTTGTGGTTTGGGTTACAAATCTCACTCGATCTAACACAAGCCTAGAATAGTTCTTGGGAGTTTTTGAGCTTGTTCTTCGTTTTCTTGAGTGAGTCGCTTTCCTCTGATTCTCTCTGAATATTCTCTGAAAGCGTTGATGTCACAATAAATGCCTTAGGATATTTATAGGACTAAGGGAAGGGCGTCTTTCCTCTTCTGACGATCATGCCCTTCATGGATGTGGCTACAGGATCTTCCTCCACGAGTGTGGCGGTGATGAGGAGGCTTCCTGTATCCAGCTGTGTGTGATGGACTCCGCTACAAGATCTGCCGCCACGTGTTGATGAACTCTGCTACAGGATCGTTCGCCACGTAGTGTTGGACTCTGCTACGGGATCGGTCTCCACGTGTCCTTGGATGATCAAATGTTGTCGAGTGATGTCATCCTGTCGGCTAGTGAGTAAGGACGTACTACTTGCGTTCCTACTTGTTTGGGACTGCGTCCTTGCTCAAGTAGTCTCTTGTCGGTCCTTACTTCCTGTCAGATGGCGTTCCTAAGCCTAGGGAACACTCACACACTTGTTGTCCTTTGTTAATTGGCGTTCCTGAACACTTGGACAAATTTATTAGAATCAAAGTGAGTTTGTCATATCAAAACTAAGGGACGGTTTGTGTGGGCACACTATCAAGTACGCAAGCATCCTTGATAGCGTCCCAACACCCTAGTTGTTTTCCTTGCTTTTATGAAACAAATTTTCGTGCCCAGAAAGGTCGGCTACGACCTGCAACTGGTTGGCTGCAACCCCCTGCAGTAGTTAATTTTAGTGTGTTTTTAAGTTCTGCCGAAGGTCGGTCGTGACCTTCCTAGGGTTGGCTGCGACCCCCCTCAGCAAGGGTGATTTGTGTTTGTTTGCTTGTTTTGCTTCGTTTCTGCTTCGTTTTGTTCTGTTTTACTTTCGTAGTTCGATTGCTAGACTATAGATCTACTAACTCCCGTGGACGGTCATGACTTCGCTATACTCAGCGAGGTCTTGACAAATTTATTTGTTCAAGTTGGAAACCCTACCAACAATAAGGCAAGACAAAAATACTCAACTCTCAACCCGAATCCAAAATAGAGTAATCATGATAATAAAACAATGAAGCTCAAACACACATCTCAAAACATGATAAAAAACTCAAGATCTAAAAAGTGTAGAGCAACGTAGGTGACATACCCAAATCTACAATGTGAGCCCAAAAGTCCCCAAGCAAGAATAATCCTATACACTCATATTTTTCCTCACAGTTACTCATGAACCTCTTATAACCCCATCCCAATGCTGGTCTGGGTTACCTGCTTATTACCTGAGCCGATCTTTTGAGTTTTTGACTCATCCCAAGATTTATATGCCTTTTTCAAAAAAATATTTATGGATATTTCTATCTTTCTCTTTTTCTTTTTCTTTCTTCTTTATTATTCAAAAAGTTTGGTGCAAGTGCTCCATTAAAAGAAAAAAATCAAAAAATCTGAGGCAAATCAAAGCAAAAACAACTATCTACACTAACTAGGATAAGCGAATGGGAGTACTCCCTCCCCCATACTTAAATCCTTTATTGCCCTCAATGAAGCTAAGAGCAAGGATAGAAGCAAGGAAGAAGGTATATCAGAAGACTCACATACGAAGAAGAGCGGTGGAATGGAAGAACTCTTCAAACGTCAGTGCGTTGTTGGAAGCGCGGGCGCATTGTTGGAAGCACAAGCGCGGATCCAATGCTTAGAGAAACATCGACATTTGGGAGCCAACTGTGGGCGCGGCCAAGGAGGTGCGGGCACGGCCTTGAACGATTACGAACTCGAACGTCTTCGCGAACATGAATTGCTCAATGTGGCTCTCGGGTTTCAGGGCTTGTCTTCTTGGAACAAATGTGAAGTAATGAACTTGAGCCTCAATGATGATACTTGGGGGAACAAAGCTCCCCCGTACTTAGGCTTTGAACATAGCCAACAAAAATACAACTCCAAAGATGGATGAAAAGAATATATAGAAGGTGGTGGAGAAGGTAGAAGTATGGAATAGATAGATGGTGGGAAAGATAGAATGATGGTAAAGATGGATGGATGTTAAAGATATATCGAAGATAGAAGATAGAGTCTTGGTATTTTTTCTTTTCAACCGAGAGCCGACCCCGCCAAACTGCGGGTGCGGTTTTTGGGGCACGAGCGTGGTTTTTTTTAACGCGAGCAACTGCCTAAAAACTACGGGCGCGGTTGCTAGTACCTGTTCGTCGGGATGGGTCTGATGCTCTACCGTGAGCGCGGTACGGCTGCCGCGGGCACAGTTTTGCACCCAAAATGTCCTTTCGGACCTCGTACGTACACGTTAGTCTCCAAAAACGAAAACAAGCTAAGCTAGGAATGGAAAAGCAAAGAAGGAAGGGAATCTATCTAACCTTGGGTTGCCTCCCAAGAAGCGCTTTTGTTTAACGTCGATGGCTCGATGTCGACATGATCGAACATCGTCAATGCTCTAGGCATCAAATCAAAGTCTTGCACAACTATTTTACAATTGGACAAATAGCATATTGACAAATTGTCAAGCAATAAGAAATTATTCAAACTCGTTTTTAACCTACGTACCATGCTTGAGCAATTAGGGTGAGATTTCATAGAGTGAAACCAATTAGGTGATTTATGCGATCTTTCAAAATAGGCAAATTTCCACTTGAAATATCACCCTCATAAGATAAAAAGTACGGGAACTCATCAACTAGCCTATCATGCTCAAAGATTGAATCCTTAACAAAAGATTGACATGAAAGAATCAAGTCAGGATCCAAAGACAGAAAAGAAGTGGAATAAAGGATATAGGGATCGTTAAGGCTTATCATCGGAAACTCCATGGAAGGGGTTATGAAAGTTTCTGAAGGTGAAGAAGAAATCTCCCTAACATCATCTGGCTCCTTTCTCGAGTCGTCAAGCTCGTCGTTGTCACTCTAGGGGTCACCAAACTAAAGGAAATACTCTTGCTTTGTCATCCCATGTCGTTCCTCCTCAAGCTCAGACTCTGAAGTTTGATCTATCAACATCAAGGACGAATCCTCCAATGAAACATCTCGAACCTCCTCTTGCTCCAAACCATCAAAGAATTCACTAAATATCGCCCAATCATCTTCTTCTGTCTTCCCGTCATCCGGAGTGGACTCTTTCGGCCTTATTGGAACATGCTTGAGGATCACCTAGGGCATCGAATAAGGAGACTCGAGCTTTATAACAGGACCCGGAACATCGTCGGTGAAGATAAGCTCGTCTGTAGAGACCGCGGGCGTGGTTTGTGGGCCGCAGGCGCGGTTCTCCTCCAAGGGGAACTTCTCCGATTCTACATCCGAACCGCGAGCGCGGTTTTGATCCTGCTGGCCCGATTCTTGCACAAAACTTAGGTCATCCTGAATTGCTTCCGTCCGAACGGCCAATTCCTTCACTAGTTTTATTAATTCAACCATCTTATTCTTTATTTCCTACAACTCCTCTTCGTCCCGTATCTTACAAAAGTAGTTCCAATGGTCTGTGGCTTTCCAAGTATGATAGGATTTTACGTTTAATGCTTTCAGCTGAAACTCAAGTTGCATCCCGCAGAACATGTTGTTGACAACATCATCAAGTCCTTTGTATATCCACTGAATAGCGAGATCACTTAGTTCTTCCTGGCACCTGACGAAGTACTTATGAAAGGGTTCCTCCTGCAATTGACGAAACTGCAACGTAGACATTAGAATATACAAGTTTGGACCGTAAGATAGGTCCACACAAAATCAATAAAAATATGAACACTAGAAAGAAACAAAAGTTGCCCGGCAACGGTGCCAAAATTTGACTCGGCTAAAGTCGTCGTGCCAAGGTCAAAGATAATCCCTAAACTAACAAAGCTAGTATAGCATACAAGTAAGGGGTCAAGCCCAAGAAAACTAAGGCTTCTAGTATTAATATACTTATCAACTAAAGATTTTGGGTGAAATCAAAGAGAAATCTAAACTAAATAAATCTAAGAAAACAAATAAAACAATCAAACAAATAATAGGGAAATAAGTTCATTCAAAAGATCCACTCTGAAATAATCACTCGATCATAGATTCATCCATTGATTTCAATCACACCTATAGTTAATTCCTATCCTGATCATTAACAATTGCAAGTCCACGGTCCATGCAATTCTATAACCCTAGACAAGGAAGCTTAACCTAGAATTAGCATAGAGAACAAGGATATGAAGAATACATGCAAAAGCAATCAAGTTACGAGTCCATTGCAAAAGCATAAAATTAATTCTCTTCTTAATCCTACTTGCATAGACAACAGGTCTATATTAAGTTGTTTTCACAGAATAGTTTTGTCTACGGTCCAAACCGAATCCAACAATAGAAAATCAATCAATTCAACAAGTTAGTCAAACAAGCAAAATCAATAAACATTCATAATATGAAGCACAAGAGAATTAATATTAACCAAAGGATAAAAATCAATTACCAAAACCTCATAAGTTCATACATTAAAGCTTCTCCCTTGAACAAACCCTAGGAGACAACCTCTCCGTAGAAACTAAACTAAACTAAAGAAAATAATTAATTTGATGTGAATTGATTCTAAGGTGGAAGGTACTCAAAACCTAAGGAAAGGTTCCTCCTTATATAGACCCATGGAACATGCTCCTCGAACCAAATAAGGATAGAGGAAAGATAAGAAAATTAAATAAAAGAAGATATATAAACGTGCTACCCGGATCTGTCACGAAACCGTGCTCGCACTTTCGGAAGACGAATGCTCCGGCTCTGGCACCAAACCGCGGTTGCGGGTTACCAACCTACGGTCGCGGGTCTGTTCATTGATAGTACTTCGGAGGCCACTTTGACCCTCTTCGGTGTGTAATATTACTTTAGTGTAAAAAGTTGAATTGAAGCTCTACGAGTTAACTTTTCAATGACACTAGAATCAGCTCAATCCGATCACTGTAGATCCAGATACAACCCTTGCAAGTAAGAGGTGTCGGGTACACAACTCAAAACATCTTCAAAAGTCTTGAAACATGAATTCTTCTGTCTTCGGCCTAGATATTACAATAACACACAAAATCTAACCTAGAACACTCAATATAACACTAAAATACAAGAGTTAACCTATAATAAATAAAGCGTATCACTTTGGCTTGGGACAAGGGGGTGAACACACGGTTTGGAGTTAGGAGATTCACTTGACTAAGCCAAACAGTTCTTCAATTATGCGTTAAAATTTTTTGGGTACGTTGTATTGCTTACATAGAAAAGAAACTAGGCTAAATCGAATCTAGGAAAGAGAATTACATCTTATGCAAAAGATAGAATTTTCTCCTAAAATAAAATAATCAAATAAAAGGAAATAAATAAGATATTTGATTTTACAAACAATAAGCCTAAATCGTATATCGCCAAAATCTAAAATAAAATCTAGAAAAAATATTCTATGTAACTAGCTAAGATAGGCGGCAGCTAGCCCTAGGATCTAATGACAAGAAAGGTTTAATTTTACTTTTTCCTAATATATAGAACGTAAATAGTACCTAAATATTTTTATGTCTACTAAATTACAATAAATGTACTTCACATCATAATAACCACAAATTTGCGCTATCCATGAAAACCTATAAGATATCAATCGTACTTAACTAAATAAAATGCTATCTATCACACTATGGCTATATGTGTAGAACAAGCCTTATTTACAACAATATCGAGCTTTTATTACATATCTTTAGGATTTTGGTAACAAAATTAGAAAATGAGTCTCTCTTGAGGCAGAAATATATTTTGTTTTGTTGGGTGAATGTGTATAGATTCCAAGGAATAAGTTGAAGGTTGTTATATATATATATCAAAGGAAGTAAATTAGCGACCATCTGGACGCTATTTGGGCAGTAGTTTTCCCTCCAATAGTAATTTAGCTACCAAGTGGTCGCCATTTTTGCGGTAAATTTCCCCCCAAAATTACCCCATTATGTGGCTACCAAATGGACGCCATTTTAGCATCCAATTGGACGCTATCTTTAGCTTTTAATTTGGCGACCACTTGGACGCTAGATTTAGCTATCAAGTGGTCGTCATTATTGCGCAAATTTCCCCCCAAAATCACCCCATTATTTGGCTACCAAATGGACGCCATTTTAACCTCCACTTGGACACTAACTTTAGCTTTTAATTTGGCGACCACTTGGACGCTAAATTTAGCTACCAAGTGGTCACCATTCTTGCGGCGAATTTCCCCCCAAAATACCCCATTATTTGGCTACCAAATGGATGCCATTTTAGCCTCCACTTGGACGCTAACTTTAGCTTTTAATTTGGCGACCACTTGGTAGCTACATTTAGCGTCCAAGTGGTCGCCATTCTTGCGGCAAATTTCCCCCCAAAATCACCCCATATTTGGCTACCAAATGGACGCCATTTTAACCTCCACTTGGACACTAACTTTAGCTTTTAATTTGGTGACCACTGGACGCTAAATTTAGCTACCAAGTGGTCACCATTCTTGCGGCAAATTTCCCTCCAAAATCACCCCATTATTTGGCTACCAAATGGACGCCATTTTAGCCTCCACTTGGACGCTAACTTTAGCTTTTAATTTGGCGACCACTTGGTAGCTACATTTAGCGTCCAAGTGGTCGCCATTCTTGCGGCAAATTTCCCCCCAAAATCACCCCATTATTTGGCTACCAAATGGACGCCATGCACGCGAAATATAGATACTAAGTGGTCGCCATCCTTTTGTTGAAAATTCTATAGGCTTTGCTTGTGAGGGAGTATCCAAGGAATATTCCTTCATCGCTCTTAGCATCGAACTTACCGATGTTGTCTTTGCCGTTGTTGTGGACAAAGCATTTACACCCAAAGACTTTGAGAAGAGAAATGTTAGGCTTCCTTCCGTTTAGCAGCTCATAGGACGTCTTCTTTAGAAAGGGATGAATCATACCTCGATTGATGATGTATGTTGTTGTGGCAATAGCTTCGGCCCAAAAGTGTTTGGGGACACCACTTGCCAGGAGCATCGTCCTTGCCATGTCCTCCGGTGTCCTATTCTTTGTTTCAACAACGTGATGCAAATCATGCACCAATGACTTCGCAAGAGATCGAGGACCTAGCCCGAGTCCCCTTCGACGGACCAATCACTAGAGATCGAGCCCGAAAGCTAAGAAAAGCGACAAGAATCCTTTTGGCGCGCACCGCAGCTACGCTCGTGTCATATGGGCCACCATGGACCACCCTCGTCTCTAACGTTCCGAATTGATATTTGGGCATGCCTATCTTTGAGTTATTTGTAGAAGTAGAAAGATTTGCTATTTTGGGCACTTGCCTTTTCTTCCCTCTATTATTATCTAAGTATGGACAGTTTGTGACACAAGAAAGGCCAACGCCTTGGACGCGGCCTACACACACCTTGCACACGCATGGGACATGGAATGGACACGCCTTGTCCATGGGGGCGGACGAAAGCCCCCTTACTTGGGCCGCAATCCACACCATTCAAAGATAGATGGAGTTTGTTAGAAGTTGTTATTTTTAACTAGTTAATTCCTAGTTTAACTAGTAACTTTCTAGGTTGTTTTTTTTTCACTAGTAAACTTTGTTTTTCCCTAGCTTTCTTTTCAAGCTAAATTCTATCTTAGGAACCATGTTAAAGATAGAATTTGGGCTGCTTGTGTATCTATACATTCGGACCTATTGGATGAATAAAAACTCAGATTTGTTTTCCTAGAATTTGGCTTGCGTTAAGTTGAATTACTGGGATTAAATCCAACCAAATTTCTTGTTCAACTTGGGAGAATTTCGGACTTATATTCTTGCATTCAGCCGATCATCATCAATAAAAGATCATCATCAATCGTTTATCTTCATCAAGCAACCGAGAAGATTTGTTCTTGACAATTCCTTCTCACACACCCTCTCTTCGCTCTTCTCTTCTCTCTCTCTCTCTCTTTTCTCTTGTGAATTCATCACCATTGCATGACAAAATCAAACATTAACTTGCACAAAGTCTTACCTTATTCCTCTTGCTTGAGTCCTTGAGCCACAAGTCTTACCTTATTCCTTGACACGCGTCCACTTTCATCAAGTATATGTCTCGAAACACCCAGCGCGTCCCTATGATGTTTTTGCCTTTGGGACGAGGGACGAGAAACCATACTTTGTTCCTTTCAAACTAATTGAGTTCTTCTTGCATGGCTTGAATCCAGTCAGCGTCCAGGAGTGTTTCCTTAATGTTTTTGGGTTCCACCATAGACACAAAGGCATTGAAAGCATAGAAAGCCAAATTTGCACTCTAGGACTTGCTTGCAGCTGACCTTGTTTGAACTCCTTGAGAGATATCTGAAACAATCTGAGTTGTGGGGTGATCCCTAGAGAAGCGGGACTCCCTTTGAAACAATTGAACAAATCTTGGATCAATATCTCCATCAGAATCATCACTGTCATCTTGAGCATCGTCCTCAGTGTGTTCCCCTTCAGAAAGAGCGTCCACACCTTAGCGTTGCTCACCTTGTTGACTTGATTCGGCCACATCTTGTTGCATTGGGGATTCACTACGAGAGGGAACTCCCTGAGCAACACTAGGAGCGTCCACTGAGACTTCTTCTGGATTGACATTGGCATTCTTAGAAACATAGTATTTTTCAGAGGACCAAATATCAACTTCGTCTTCAAAGTCGTCCTGTTGTTGTGAGGAAGAGCGTTCTTTCTTACTTTGTTTTTCTTTATGAGAAGAACTCTCTTTGAACACAACATGAATACTCTCCTCAAGCTTAAGAGTCCTTTTGTTGAAAACTCTATAGGCATTGTTTGTGAGGGAGTACCCAAGGAATATGGCTTCATCACTCCTTGCATCAAACTTTCCAAGTCTTCCTTTGTCATTATTGTGGACGAAGCACTTGCATCCAAATACTTTGAGATAATCAATGCGAGGCTTCCTTCCATTCAACAACTCATAGGATGTCTTCTTCAGCAAAGGACGGATCATAGAACGGTTGATGATGTAGCATACAATAGCAATAGCTTCCGCCCAGAAGTACTAGGGGACGCTATTCGCCAACAGCATAGTCCTTGCCATATCCTCCAACGTCCTGTTCTTTCTTTCCACAACACCATTTTGTTGAGGAGTCCGTAGAGCTGAGAAGTTGTGAGAGACACCATGTTGCTCACAATAAGCCAGGACCTCTGTCTTTTGGAACTCCGTCCCATGGTCTGATCTTATGGATTTCAGAGGCGTCCCAAGAGCAACTTCTACTTGTTTGATGAAGACTTTGAACGCATTGAAACAATCTGTTTTTGGCACCAAGAAAAGAACCCAAGTGAATCGAGAAAAATCATCTACGAGAACGTACATGTACCTCTTTCCACCGTAACTCATCGTCTTCATTGGTCCACAAAGCTCCATGTGAAGAAGTTCCAGAGGCTTCTTCGTACTGACTTCGTTTTTGGACTTGAAGGACGTTCCTGTTTGCTTCCCTTTGATACAGGCTTCGCACTGTTCAACTTTGTCAAGATCAATTCGGGGAAGTCCTTTGACAAGATTTCTTTGGTGTAGCTTAAGGATTGTGTTTAGTCCAGCATGGCTAAGACGGCGATGCCAGAGGTCAGCGTCCTCCTTTGAAACAGATAGACACAACTCAGATGCAGGCTTGAACTCTTGGTTGAAAATGTAGACATTATTCTGGCAACCTCCTTTGAGAACAACTTTGTTTGATTTCTTGTTGATAACAAGGCCTTCCTTCGAGTAAAATGTGACTAGGTTTTCACCTTGATCACACATTTGCGAGACACTCAGGAGATTAAAGCCAAGTCCTTCAACAAGACTGACATTTGAAGCTTTGATGGACGAATTCAGAATAGCAGTTTCCGTCCTTTTGATCTTTCCCTTGCCCTTGTTGCCAAATGAGACAATTCCTCCCGTGGCACTACTTTGGATAGAAGTGAGATGGATCTGGCTTCTTGTCATATGATTTGAGGTGCCACTATCAATGATCCATGGGCGTCCACTCACTTCCACCTGCCAAAACAAAGTTAGTGTTTGGCAACCCAGGCAATGTGTTCCTTACCTGGTTCGTTACAGTAATAGAATTCTGGTTCTGGCATGTAGTCATTTATATTAACATCAGTGGAAGCAGCATGCTTTGGGAAAGAACTTCTAGAACGTCTAGGACGCCTAGTATTTGTCTTAGGGACGGACTCATCATTTTCATTGTTAGTCCTAGCAGCTTTTCCATTTTCAATGTCTTCTTTCAACTTAACACAATCATATTTAAAGTGATCTCCTTGTCCACAGTATCAGCACGTCTTATAGTAAGTACCTGATGTCTCTCATTTTGGTAGTGTTTTATAGGTCATTTTCCTTTGTAAATATGTGTCTTTCATTCCTTTTCTTGTGTGTATTGTCCCTTTTTAGCTTAGATTCCGATTTTCTATGAGATTCGGAGACTATGCGCGTTTTGTGTGTTTTGTAGGAATTTCGGAGCAAAATCATGGAGATTGGAGCATGGCATCATGGAGGAATTCAAGGATGAAAAAGAAGCCAAAATGGAGCTAACAATGCATGGAAAAAAGCCTTAAGTGAAGACGAAGAGAATGGCGAAAGAATCGAGTCAATCGGAGCTTAAACGAGAGAGAACGGAGCGAAACAAGCTGATTTTTGCCTTAGGCCCGAGGTACCCAGCAAGTCGGGCCCAGGTACCATGGTGGACCGAGGTGGTGGCCCGAGGTGTGGCAAGTCGGGCCTGAGGTTCATGAAAGACATGCCATTGGACCAAGGTTGAAGCAAGTCGGGCCCGAGGTTCCTCCGTGTCGATCCATGTCGGTCGTGGCTCCGGTTTCCTTTCTTTTTGGGATTTTCTTGTTAATTCCCAAAATTATATTTGCTTCCTTGGGATCAAGGAGTCTAGAAGCCTTGGAGATCAAGGAGTTGTAGAAGCCTTGGATGTCAAGGACAAGCTTTGGAGCCCAAGGAGTTTAGAAGGGTAATCTAGTCTTTGTAATAGGGGGAAAAATCTCTATTTAAACCCTTATAATCTCTCATTAGAGGGGGAATCAACACACACACTTTGGGGAGTAAAATAAGAGTGAGGTTTGAGAGAGTAGAAGGAAGAAGGGGGTGGACTCTTCTCCAAGGGAGGGAAAGAACCCAAGATCTAGAGGAGAATTTGGGTGAATTTCTTTCCTTTGAGAGGAAAGAAACCCTTAGGCTTGGAGCGGGAGTAGAGATTGTAAGAATTCTTCCTTTGTTTAATTCAAGTTTGCTTTAACTTTGATTTTGTGTTTGTTGATTGTGGATTTGACTTGCATGAATCATGATTTGCTTATGGTCTTTGATAATTGCTAGCTTAAATTCCATGATTAGTGAATAGTTGGCTTGATCTTAGGGTATGGGGCGAAAACCCCAACTCAATTGCATATGCTTGAACCAATTTCATGACTTGATTGCCTAGATTCATGTCTATTTACCTTATGGGCAAGATCCTTTGTTGGAAGCTTAGGAAAGTCGGTTCGAAGGGATAAAGAGAAAACCTCTTGATCCCGCGGTCGAATAGGAGTAGATAGAGAGTCGTTGGGCTTGAATGAATGTGGATGCCTAGTTCCATGAGATTAATGGCATGATTTGATTGGAATTGTTGATTTATGTCTAAGGCGGAAGCCTCTAGTTCATTTATCTATATGGGAGCATGTGAAGTTGATGTTGGCATGAACCCCTAGCCCTAGGATCCCCTTAGCCTAGCTTGTTTCTTCCCTTTTATTGATTGTTGCGTCGTGCCCGAGTCCCCTAGCCTCGAGCCCGACGTTGTTTGTGCCTAGCTACCTCGGTCCTGAGATTGATAACCTCGGTCCCGAGTTGCTTCGTGTGTTTTTTTCCCATTGTGTTTTTGTTAGACAAATTAACCTTTCAAACGCATATGAAATAATTCCATGTGATCGACTTCGACCACCGTACTACAACGGGGTCGTGATACAAATATTTTTTGTTGATTGACCCGAGGCCCTATCCTTAGTTTGGTATAGTACTTTGGGCCTGTCATCAGTACCAAGGTAATATTTCTTATTGGGACATTGGATTTTGTTCCATTTTCTGTGGATTGCAAACTTTAGAGCCTTCCCCCTTAGCAATTTTCTTATAGATCCTATGACTCGCTGTGTTAGTGTAGTAGTCCTCTTGACCCTTTTCTCCACTCTCTAGGACCCTAATGCGTTCAAGAAGGTTCTTAGTTTTCTCCCTTTCAAGTTCATGTTTTGAAGTTTTGCTTGTCTCAAAATCACTTGGGAAGGAGTTCCTAGAGTCAGACTCATAACCCAGTCCTCTTTTGGCTGGGACAAAAATTATTGGTTTGAATTCCTCAATAATAGGACTCTTTCCTAAGACTTTGACTTTTTCCCTAAGTTTGGCGTTCTCTAGTTTGAGACACATCACTTCAGTTTTTAGGGATTTGTTCTCTTCACTGGATGACTCTAGTTGTAAAGAGACTGTTTCACAATTCTCACATTCAACTATTATGTTTTCATCTTCAAGTTCATCCATTCTATGTTTCATAGCAAGACTTTCTTCCATGATTTTACCTATGAGTTTAATAAGCTTTTGTTTTGAATATTTTTCTAAGGAACTCATTATAGAATCGTGGGTTACCTCTGGTTCATTTTCGGAGGCGTTCTTTTCAACAACTGGGGCGTCCTCCATGGCCATGTACGCTACTTGATCTTCTGGTTCTTAGTCATCAAAACTAAGATCGTCACATGTAGTTGCGTACGCTCCTATGAGAGCTTTCTTCTTCATATCCTTGGAGGAGATTCCTGAGGTACACTTCTCGGCAAAATGTCCTTTCCTGTTACATTTGTAACAAGTGAGTTCCTTCATTTCTGCCTCAGTGTACTTGGGACTCCTTTTTGTAAGGCATTTTGTGCTTCTGGAATTCTTTGTTCCTTTTACCCCAGGAACGGAGAGCCTTGTGCAAAAGAGCAAGTTCTTCTTCTTCATCAAGTTGCTCTTTCGACTTGCTTTCTTTTTCCTTCAAAGCTTGAACGCGCAAGTTCTCACGGTGTTCTGATGTCTTAGTGTTCATCATCAGTGCTAGATCCCTTTGCCGACGTAGATATTCACCGTACTCTGGCGTTGTTGATGCCAAAGCAAGATCTGTCTGAGGATTCCGTCCTAGCTCAGCCATGTCAGGGTTCCTTCTTGCTTCATACTGCCTCAGCTTCCCGTAGATTTCTTCCATATCAAGAGTCTTATTGGCTTGATTCTCTTTGAAGGTAGTTCTATCAAAGATCCAAATTCCAATCAGCCCATCAATGACTACTTGAACACTGTTCCTCATTGAGACTTCAGCTTTTGGGATACCCAAGTTCTTCATCTTGGTGACAAGTGCTTCGAAACGATATGAGTAGTCCTTGACCGTTTCATTTGGCAGCATTCTGAAAGCATAGAACTCTCTCTTAATTTCCAACAGGACGTCCTCCTTAATCTCAGCAGTTCTTACATGGTACTTCTTAAGAGCTTCCCACTGTAGCTTAGCTATTGCCAAATTGCTAACTCTAGTATCGCCCCTTTCGTAGAGGGACTCTTGATGAAAGCATATTGCCTTAGCATTGGTTCTCATCAACTTGAATTCATCGGGACCCCACTCGTCCTCTTTGTCGACGTTGTCAGCAGGAACTTTGAGGTCACCCTTCATGATCACTTTCCAGCATTGATAGTTCTAACTCTTGCAGAAGTTCTCAAACCTTATCTTCCATTTGTTGAAGCAGCCGTCCCTCAGACACGGAGGCTTCACAAAAGAGATTCCAATTGGTTCCATGTCCATTTTTCACCTGCAACTCAACAAAATATAGAGAGCCTGCTCTGATACCAATTGTTGGATCGTTAGTTCAAAGAGGGACGTCCTTTACTTAGGTAAAGGCGTCCTTGAGTCAGGAGTCCTTACGAGGTGTAAGGGCGTCCTTACGTTGTTCAACAGAAATAAACTAAACAGGTGAACTTTAGACAGAATAGGACACAACGATGTATAGAGGAACCACTCAAGACCAAATAGTCCTTGAGTGTAAACCTCTACCTCCTTGGAGGATTTTTGAATAGATTTTCCTTTCTTATTAAACGTCCTTACAGTTGTACTGGCGAGTCTTTACAGTAAAGGACTCTATCCCAACGTCCTACAATACGTCGCAGGACTTCTCTCATTTCTTTTGGTTTTCTGGTTATAAATTGTTTTCGATTGGGTTACTGTTGGACCCAGAAATAATCCAAGCAGGAAGCAACCCAGTACCAGAGAAGTCCCAATGCCTTACAGCTACAAGGTACCCAGGTTTTAGCCAAAGAAGTATTAAGACTTTATTAGTACTTCTTTGCTACCTCTTCAGAGTAAGACAAGATTTGCGGCGAAAGGAAAGTCGGTTAAAGAAGATAGATCCGAGGCAACAAGATAGAATCTTTCCAAGATATCTTCTAATATATGATAGATTCGCTGCTAGAATGGATAAAGAATATCCAAGATATAAGATAGATTTTCCGGAAGACTTGTTGGTTAAGATAGATTTATACCTTGTATAAGATAGAATTCTTACTTTTTGTCTATAAATACCCATGTAACCCACGAAATTGGGGGGGATAGGTGGAGAATCATAGCATATCACATTAGATCAGACTCCATAGCCCTCGCTAGAGGCATGCATTGTAAACTCTAGAAGGGGGGTCATACCTTCATACATCCATTGTAAACCCTAGAACGAGGTACCATGTTTTTACACATTCATACGCTTTTCTCATCAATACAAACACAATTTTCGTCCTTCTCTTTGATTTATTTCGATCTAGGCCCAATTTAAGCCAAAGTTCTTCCTTGGATAAATTTTGGTTCAAACAATTTGGCGCCCACCGTGGGGCCGAAGATCGATACAATCATCTAAGGACAAAAGTCTCCACCTTTCTTTATCGAAAGACACAAAAATCAGGACTGGAAAACACCCATCCTGACCCTCTCGCTACGGGAACAACAGAAATCACAAAAATCGAAGCACCAGATCGCGAGACGAGGAGATGGCAGAACTCCGAAAAAGTCCCAAAGAAGTTCCGAAGAAGTTTCGAGCGATCAGCGAAGCCAGGAGTGGGGCGATCATCAAAGCGACATTGATGATTATCAAAACAAAGCTGGGGATGATGCAATACTAGGGTTTGATCTGCAAAACATCAAAGCCATGTGCTTTGTTATCTCCTCGTCAAATTTCTGGACAGGGAGAATTCTTTTTCCCATTCAATTCATTGTATTACGTTTCTATATTTTGATTATGGAAGCCTCATGCTAATACTTGAGTACAATCTGGTGGTTTGTCAAGACTAAGCAAGGAAAACCAATCGTTCGTTGTTGAGAGCCTCTAGGCAACAACAAGGCGGATCGGACCAGTACTTAGCAACCTGGACGCAAACGGTCAAGTCGATCCTTCCAGATCACGTCTTCCATCCTTCATATACTGGTTTCATCGTTCCCTTATCTCACAATTCATTCCGTGTTTTGCTTCTCTCTTCTAAGAGTTCAGATTTTGCCTTTATCCTTGTTTGATTACAATTTTTCTAATATGCCGCCAAAAGATAGACTTTCTTTCTTAATTGCGCATCTTATAAATATCGACCTTCTATACTTATACGTATTTGTTGTTCACTTGTTTCAATTACATGACACGTCATCCTAACTTGGATCGCGGGTGATGACACGAACAAGGAAGATTACGAAAGACATAGTAGATCGGCCTGGACACGGCCATCAAAAAGAAGGATGCTAAGCAAATAGGCGTCATACTCGGTCAAATCACCAAGGAACTACAATCCATGAAACCTGAAGCATCAGACGGCTTCAAAGAAACTCCAAAGAAACTCCAAAGAATCTCCATTCCAAGTAAGCCCACATACAACGGGACCACATATCCTCATGAACACGTGGAAATATACAAGCAGAAAACGAGGGCAAGCGCACTCCCCTACTATTCAAAAGAAGCTATGATGAGCATGGGGTTCGACACAACCATAACAGGGCCAGCCCTGACTTGATTCACTAGTCTCCCACGTGGGAGCATTCAGTCCTTTGCGGATCATCCGGATACTTTTTGCCCTCAGTTCACCTCTAGTCGAAAGCAATCCAACGATCTCAACAGGGTACTACTGAAGTCCCAAAGATCCACCAGAGAATTCCTGAAATCATTTTGACCGCGAAATAGTCTTAATGTAGTCTTGCGACATCACCACCACCTTCGCTAAACTCCCTTAAGCTCAACATCTCTACGGACGAGCTCCTACGAAATATGACCAAGCTTGGGGAATACGTGAGGTGGCCAATAAAAGACAAGGCTCCAAAGGTTGATAGAGATACCACCAATTGGTTTGACTACCACGAGTATCATGGGCACTGGACTCGCGACCGCATCATGCTAAGAGTTGCCTCGTTTAATCATCGAGGGGCGGATCAAGAACGTAGCGCCAGGCGCCCAAGTGCCCAAAGATTTACTGGAGAATCTCCAGCCCGAGCGTTAAGAAAGGCGATATTCTCCAACACCAGACAGAGTGGTCAACATGATATCTGAGGGATCAAACATATATGTGGTTGACATACTCAGCAGCAAATCTCAGTGCTAAAGAAAGCGATTTTTGGCCGACCCCGACCATTGAGGCACGCCATCAGGAAATCTTCAGGACAAGCCATCGTGTTCGACGACGCCGATGCCTGAAACCTCCCTCATAACCGGGCTGGGCACATATTGCTACCACGTAATGCCCTTCGGCTTGCAAAACGCCGGGGCTACTTTCTAACGATTAATTAATCGGATGCTCCATAATCACATTGGAGAGACAACGGAGGTGTATATCGACGATATGGTGGCAAAGAGCACAAGCGCTTCCTTACACAGGGGGGGCACAGGGAAGAAGCAGCCAGAACCCTTGAAGAATACAACATGAAGCTAAATCCCTAGAAGTGCATCTTCGGGGTACCGTCAAGTACTTCTATGGGGCACGTGGTGAGCAAGCGAGGGATTGAGGCTAGCCCTGAAAAAGTTCGGGCGATTGCTTCCCTGAAATCCCCTCGAAGCGTAAAGGATGTGCAAAAGCTGATCAACAAGATAGCCGCGCTTAGCCGGTTCATCTCCCAATCCTCAGATAAGTATCGACTATTTTATGAAGTACTAAAGAAGTTTCAATTCATAGGTGCTCGCTTACTTCATTGCCGACTTTACCCCAACCCCCGAGGAGAACGCGAAGGAAGAAGTCCTGGCATCGTCCCTCGACGTGACCTTGAATGAATGGTTACTGAACACCAAAGGAGACTCGAACGCAAGGGGGAAGGTCTCAGAGTCGTGCTAAAATCGGCAAGGGGGAAAGAGCAGCTTAAGCGGTCAGATGTAATTTTGACGCCACTAACAACAAGTCAGAGAACGAAACTCTTATCTTTGGACTAGAGTTAGCCAAGGCTCTATCCATCAAGAGACTTAAGGTACGAGTCGACTCTTTGCTGGTCATTAACTGAATATTAGGCATCTTTAAAGCTAGAAACGATAAGATGATCGGCTACCTCGGAGTAGTTAAAACACTATCCGAAAGCTTTGACCCGATTGCATTTAAACAAATCCCTCGTGAGCAAAACGCCTCAGCCGACGCCCTAGCCGGGCTAGGTTCAACCATAGATCCCCAAGAGTTCAACAACATACCACTGGTCTACTTACTACAGTCGGCTATAGTTGAAACGTCTGCTGCAAAGGCTAAATAATCTCCATCTAAGTCACTGGTCCCAAAAATGCACCAAAGATCCACCAGTCTAGGGGTCAGATCTGACAGTCAAAGCCAAAGCCCTAAGATCGAAAGCAACATGCTTCACCATCCTATATGGGATCTGCTTCCACAAATCTACCTCATGCTTCCTACAGAGATGCGTAGAAAAAGAAGAGGCCGAGAAAATCATATGCAACCGCGAGGAAGACTGCAGGAACCACACTGGGGGTCGGAGCTTAGCCAACAAGATCCTCAGGCAAGGGTGGTACTAGCTGACTATTCTCCAGGACTTAACAAGGTACGCCTAGGCGTACGAAGCATGTCAGCACCACACACCTATCCCACACCAGCCGCTAGAGATTCTCCATCCCTCGATCACCACATGGTCATTTATGAGATGGGGTATGAACATTGACGGAAAATTGCCTCCATCCACATGTCAAAAGATTAGGGGTATCAAAAGAGATTAAGTGCGACGACGGATCACAATTCAGAAGCAAGAAGACGCGTGACTTCCGCAAAGAGTGGAACATCGAACTAATCACACCACCCAAAGGGAGCAACGGTTCAAACACCATTCTCCCTAGCGCACGGGTGTGAGGCCATCATTCCGGCAGAGATTAGAGTGCCCACCGCCAGGTACTGGCTCACCACTACGGAAAGCAACGAACGAGAACTTGAGTCAGGTTCGGACACCGTCCAAGAACTCAAGGAAGAGGCCCACGCTCGGTTCACAAAATACCAATTCACCACGAGTTGGGGTTACTTGAACCAAGAAGCAACAAGATATTGGCTTAACTGTCCATGGTCAGGGGTTCAATCCCCTGGTTCGGAAAAATCAGGTTCGAGCAGCTTTCTACAGAGAAGATCGCACAAGTCGGTATCTCCCTAGACAATCTCCAGGCAATCTCCAAGCAGTCACTGGAAAATCTCCAAAGAAGTTCAGAAGATGGCTCCAAGGCCAAACATTGTCGGCTGCCAAGAAACGTCAGGGGTATAACGGCCTTTATGCCAAATCTAGCTACAACACCCCTCCAACATCCTTGCTTGGGCAACAAACCAGGCCAGATGCTCATTGTCAGTCTCTAGACAGCAGCTGGGCAGTCGCCAGAAATTCTCCAAAGAAGTGGCGAAGACAGCTTCAAGGCAAGACCTTGATGGTTGCAAAAAGACAACAGTGGTCGTTTGATCTAACCACGACACTCCTTAAACCCCCTTTCCTTGGGAACAATCCAAGCCGATCACTCGCTGATGGATCGTTGATAACCGCCAGGCCGCAGTTAGAGAATCACCATCCAGTTAGTCGGTATCCAGGAACATCAGGTGAGAAGACGACGATGACAATAACCATTGTCACGAACATGATCCAATCGTTGGAAAAACACAGGTTTCATCCGTATCACTCCCCAAAACTATTGTTTACATTTTGCTTTCCCTTTGCGGTTTCTTACAAAGACATTACTAACTTAAGCATTGGAGGATCATTGGGGAAACCCGTCATCACCTATTTTTGACTTCTTGATTATGCATTATCCAACCATGCGAAACGTCAAAGGCCAGCCATGGCCCGAATACAGTCCCAAGGCGCTATACGCCAACATTGGCTACAAGACTAAGGTACTTACTTTTAGTATCTATACTTTATTACTCATTCTCATTCTTCCTACATTCTATAATGTCTTCCCGCTCATTCACGAGCCAACGCTAATGACAATCGATCACGACACACACGCGTTAAAACGCAACCCATTTTTGAAGAAGTATTACTTCTGAATTGGTTTGGTCTCATTAATTTTCTGATCATCACCTAGCTTTAGTTTAATACTTCTTTAAGACCTCTTTGATTTTTCTTCAATAAGCGACTCCGGGGCGGTAGCTCCCACTGTCGATGTATTGTCTTTAATTCATAGCTTAGGAGTTTTTCAGTTCTATTTGTAATGTCTTGCGAGAAAACAACTCTCCCACAACTCGACTACCGCTTCAAACGCAATATGCGCGCTATTTTACGTCTCACCGACTAAACAAATACGCGACAAAAACACACAAAAAACCACTGTATAAATACATGGTTATACCGTCTAGAAATGACGATGTCGTCACGCATACAACGTGGTGAAGTAACCCATAAGTTGGTTACCCCCCATCTAAGTCCAATCAACGTAGTCACATTGGATTAGTACGGGAAGGGGAAAGCTATAGCAACGATAACCCGAGGCCACATTCGCGGAACGCCGCGAGGACAATATATCTTAAGGACTAAACTTAAGGATCCAAAGGGCGCCTAATCATAAGCAATTATGCACGGACCTTTGAGTTACACAAAGCGCAAAGACCTGAAAATCTATTCATGGTCGAACTAATGCGCTATGGGAGGAAGCCACATAACACTTCCTCTCGGATGCTGATCTACTAACGCATTCATACACGTACATATGGGCAAATACATCCTTGGAGAATCTCCGGATCACTGCCCTACACTAAAGTTTGCCAACTGACGCAAATAAAAAGGTACTAGCACAACAACATATATATAAGCGCCATACTGTGGCATCGAAGCTCAATACGAGTAAACAACACATCCCTTACCAACGGGCGATGTTTCTTTGGATATTCTCCAGATATGTAGTTATACTAACATTGTTGCAAAGTTATTTTATTTTAGTGCAGGGACGATACTGAAAGACGTAGAAGCATGCCATACAAGGGTGCTGAAACAAAACAAAATACAAAAAGGGAACACCCTATACCAATGGGTGGCATTTCACTGGAAATTCTCTAGATATTTCATTAAACTAACGTTATGTCAAAGTCATTTGATTAAGTGCAGGTTAAAATTAGGAGGTCGTAAGTTCACGCTATACAAGAGCAACAAAGCAAAGTAATCAAGTTTCCGAAGAACGAACACACACCCAATCAAGGGTTCGCATTCGTTCACTCAATGGAGTTAAGTCAAATAAGCGACAAGGAAAACAGTAGAGACACTCTTCAGCGGCTGGGGTCGGAGAAGCCGCCTCGTCTGAAGGCTCCTCGCCATCGACTTCCTTAGCTGCGCCGGCAACATCGCTGGTTAAACGTACGTGAAGATTCACCAAAAATGGCTCAGATGAACTCGCTAATCACGCATCAATACTTCTCTGGTCATTCTTTGGTTAAACGACAATTTTATCTAGCCATGCCTAGTTAATAATCGATCAACATATGAAGATTGCACATAACATCTGCGTTCAAAAAATCATTCTACGGGGTTAACTCAACCTCATGAATCAGACCCGTCATGACGAAGGAGGCTGGGGTCCATTACTGTTGAAGTATTAGGTACGTCAATCACCTTATCCTCATCATCTGGAAGTTCCACGTCCACCTCAAAAGAAGATCATATGCTGGGGTATTGAGTGGATAATACTTTACAAAGGTATCTTACTACGTCATTAAGTCCCAACGATCGTTCTTTGCATCAGAAAAGTCTTGAAGAATCTCCAAGCGAGGCTTCATCAAATACTAAAGCAACCATGCTAATCTCCACGTTGACCAAATACTGGTTCACCTTCATAGCTTCTCACAGCTTCACTTCCCGACCGCACTACAGCTCATCGAGTATTCGCTATCCTACGCGGAGAATCTCTGATGCAGACCTTAAAACCGACCAAGTGTACTAACTTAAGAATACCTTCGGGACATAGCTTCCAAGACATAGGCTCTCAATCTGAGACATGTATCTTCAGTTTCTCAAGTATCGCCTTTGCACGACAACGAGTGTAAGCTTTTGGTTTGTGACTTCAGTCGAGTCTATGCTATGGACTAGCGACTTCGATCAGGCTAACACCCGATGCTCACGGTTATCGTCAAGTTAACATGCCCAAGGCTACACAACTTCGATCACACCAACGCTGGCGGCAAGAAGCTTCGGTCAGGTCCATGCCTATAGCTGACGACTTCGATAGAGTCCGCACCTCTAGCAAACATTTCTGTCACGTAGATGTCTGCTATCCAGAAACTCAATCGCTTATATCAACGAACAAATCTTGCAAATAACGAAGATTCGTATCAAAGGCGTGAAATCCATCTTGCCCATCTCGTCGCCTTAACACCCAAGATGAATTTGGGGTATTGTTGGACCCAGAAATAATCCAAGAAGGAAGCAACCCAGTACCAGAGAAGTCCCAATGCCTTGCAGCTACAAGGTACCCAGGTTTTAGCCAAAGAAGTATTAAGACTTTATTAGTACTTCTTTGCTACCTCTTCAGAGTAAGACAAGATTTGCGGCGAAAGGAAAGTCGGTTAAAGAAGATAGATCCGAGGCAACAAGATAGAATCTTTCCAAGATATCTTCTAATATATGATAGATTCGCTGCTAGAATGGATAAAGAATATCCAAGATATAAGATAGATTTTCCGGAAGACTTGTTGGTTAAGATAGATTTATACCTTGTATAAGATAGAATTCTTACTTTTTGTCTATAAATACCCATGTAACCCACGAAATTGGGGGGGATAGGTGGAGAATCATAGCATATCACATCAGATTAGACTCCATAGCCCTCGCTAGAGGCATGCATTGTAAACCCTAGAAGGGGGGTCTTACCTTCATACATCTATTGTAAACCCTAGAACGGGGTACCATGTTTTTACACATTCATACGCTTTTCTCATCAATACAAACACAATTTTCGTCCTTCTCTTTGATTTATTTCGATCTAGGCCCGATTTAAGCCAAAGTTCTTCCTTGGGTAAATTTTGGTTCAAACAGTTACAACTTTTCTCTCGATCAAACACTAAGTCCTAGAGGTGTTCTAAGCTTGTTCTTTGTGTTCTTGATTAAGGTCGCTTTCTCTCTGATTTCTCTTAATATTCTTTGAAAGCGTTAACGTCACAATAAATGCCTTGGGGCTATTTATAGGACTTGGGAAGGGCGTCATTCTCTGGGACGATCATGCCCTTCGGGGACGTGGCTACATGATCTTCCTCCACGTAGTATGGCGTTGATGGAAGGAAGCTTCCTGTATCCAGCTGTGATGGACTCCGCTACAAGATCGGTCTCCACGTGTCCTGGATGATCAAATATTGTCGAGTGATGTCATACTGTCGGCTGCTGAGTAAGGACGCTCTTGCTTGCGTTCCGACTTGCTTGGGACTGCGTCCTTGCTCAAGTAGTCACTTAGTCGGTCCTTACTTCCTGGTAGCTCGCGTCCCTTTAGCCTCAGGGACGTCCATACATTTGTTGTCCTTTTGTCACTAGCGTTCCTGAACACTTGGATAAATTTAATAGAATCAAAGTGAGTTTGTCATATCAAAACTAAGGGACGGTTGTGTGGTACACTACCAAGTACGCAAGCGTCCTTGATAGCGTCCCAACAGCTTGAACTTTTGGTTGAAGATGTAGACATTGCTTTCACGAGTTCCTTTGAGAATGACTTGATTTGTTTTCTTGTTGATGACTAGGCATTCTTTAGAGTCAGATGTGACTAGGTTTTCACCTTGGTCACAAATTTGAGAGACACTAAGTGGATTAAAGCCAAGTCCTTTAACTAGACTAACATTAGACGCTTTAATGGATTGATTAAATTTTGCAATGTCCGTCCTTTGATTCTTCCTTTTCCCTTATTGCCAAACGAGACAGTTCCTCCCGTGGCACTAGATTGGATAGAAGTGAGATGGATCTGGCTTCCTATCATGTGATTTGAGGTGCCACTATCAATGATCCACGGGCTTCCTCTCACTTCCACTTAAAACGAGAGTTAGTTCTTTGCGACCCAGGCAAGGTGACCCTAACTTGGTTCGTTACATGGGTATTCCTCTCTCATAGGCAAATAATCATACAGATTCACATCATTTGTCCTTCTAGCATGCTTCCTTGAGGACTGAATTTGAGCATTAGGCACACTAGCATGCGTCCTATCAGTAGATTTTGGCTTAGCATTCTTATTACCACTTCTGGCCTTTCTTCTATTGTCAAGATCCTCTTTTAACTTAGCACACTCATACTGGTAGTGACCACCCTTGCCACAATGCCAACACGTTATATAGTAGCTTCGAAGATAGTACTTCTTGTTAGGACGTTGAATTCTATTCTCTTCCATCTTTTTGGGATCACACACTTTAGAACCTTCTCCCTTAGCGATTCTCTTATAAATCTTGTGACTAGTATAGTTTGTATACTAGTCCTTCTTTCCCATTTCACCACTCTCAAGGACTCTTATACGTTCTTTTAGGTTCTTGGTCTATTCTCTCTCAAGTTCTAGCTCTTTTTTTTTACTGGCTTCATAGTCACTAGGAAGGGAGTTCTTTGAGCTAGATGATGTCTACCTATTTGGTGGTGTTTTATATGTGATTTCTTTTGTAAATATGTTTTTTTCTTCCTCTTTTCTTGTGTGTTTTGTTCCTTTTTAGCTTAGCTCCCGTACTTCTACAAGGTTCGGAGACTATGCGTGTTTTATGTGTTTTGTAGGCGTTTATGCGAAGATCAAGGGTCGTTTTGAAGGTGAATCGAGGCAAGGAGTAAGGCCCAAGCTTAAGAGCAAAAGCGAGGAGCAAGCCATGAAGAAGAACAAGAGAAAAGCCAAGAAGAAGAGGTGGAACGAGGACCGGATCGAGGTACAAGCAACGCCGGACTCGAGATGGATTTTCGATGTCGGACCGACTAGCCTAGTAAGTCGGACCCGAGATGGACCCGAGTGGATTGGGCAGCAAGGCATAAATATGTAGACTTCCACATTTGCCCCTCATCTATTAAGGCTCTCTTATCGTCTAATTCGAGCAGGTTCCCACACACTTAGCCACTAACCAACACACAAAACTCTCTAAGGAATACTTAGAGAGCAAGGTAAGAGGAGAAGAGAAGGAGAGGAGAAAGAATCGGCCTAGGAGAAGGAGTTTGCTAGGATTGATAGTGAGTTTAGCTTTGTCTTGTTTAGACCTTGTGGATTTGGAATTTGGATTGGAATTTGTGGATTGCTTTTGCTTTGTTAATGAAATTTGGCTTTGATTTGAGATTGATGATGATGATTTGGTTGCTTTGTGATTTTGTTGCTTTCATTACTTTCCAAATGGAGTAGATCTCCTTGATCTTGGGAGATGAGGGAGAATTCTAGCTAAGTTTGGGCTAGAAAACCCAATTCCATAAGCCTTGAGTGCTTGATCTAGGAACCCACTCTACACAGAGCTACACTTCCTTGCGAAAGCAAGGAATCAAGGCTTGTGATTGGCAAGGTAACGAGAGTGAAAAGTGTCATCACAAAGACCTTGCTTCGAAGGGGATTTCCCCAATGATCGATGTGTAGAAGTGGTTGGAAGTTAACGAGGGTGAAAACACCTCGATCCTATTCCGATCATCACTTATTGCTTGAATTGGGGTGGAAAAGCCTAAATCTACTAGAGAAGGAACCTAAAGGCCCAAGATCTACTTTCTAATATTTGAGTTCGACATCACCAGGATCCTCGGGCCCGACTTACTTTGTGTCGGTCCCGACTTACCTCTTCGTCGCTAACATCGGGCCTGACATGACCTTTGTGTCGGTCCCGACTGTTCTCTTTGTTTTTCTTTGTTTTAAGTTCTCTTTTCCAGCTTTCCAGTGTTTAGAAACCTCAATCGAGTAGATTTCCCGAGCGTTCGACACCCACCACGTGCTACAACAAGGTCGTGTTATAAATTGTATCTCTAGACCCTCGCATCCATGAGCGATCAAAAGATTGGCGCCGTTGCTGGGGAATTCTAAGTGCATTGAGTGCCAATTTGGTGAGTTTCTTGTGATTTGGTAGTTGTTTAGGTGAGGGAATAGCCCGAGCCCCTTATTTGTTTTTGATATGTTTTGGTTTGTGTTTTTGCTTCGTAGGTGTATGCAAGCTCGTTCCTCCCGAGGAACCTGTGAGCTTGTGTTTGTGAGTGATCCCGAAAGTATTTCAAGGAAGCCCGAAGAAGGAAAAGGATGGAGAATCAAGCTCTCCATGGAGATGATGAGTTGGCTCGTCTTAGGGCCGAGATGGCTAGATTGCAAGATGAGAAGGATAACCAAGAGGCTTTGGTGAGGAGAGAACAGGAGCAATGGATGAGGGCCGAGGCTCAACTTAACGCTCTACCCCGGAATGCACGCCAATATATGCATCCGGAGTTGAGGGTACCCGAGCCCGCTATTGTGCTTCCCGAGGTTGCCAAGAATTTTGAGATCAAGACGCAATTCATCTCCCTCATCAAGCAAGATAAATTTGAGGGCCGTCCTCATGAATGTCTCATAGAGCACATCAAACGGTTTGTGGACATGTGTGAGATGATCTCTACCGACGAGTAGACTTTGGAGTATGTGCTTCTAAAGGCGTTCAAATGGTCACTTGGGGGCAAGGCCGCAAATTGGCTCGAGAGCCAAGCCCCTAGGTTGATCACAACTTGGAGGGCACTCCATGACGCTTTCTTGATGAAGTTCTTCCCGCCCTCAAAGACAACCGAGCTCCGAAGGAAAATTGCAAGCTTCCAACAAGGCCCGAATGAGCCTCTCTTCGAAGCATGGGACCGTTTCAAGGAGATGTTGCGCCAATGTCCTACTCATGGCCAACAACCTTATGTGCTTCAAGATATCTTTGTCCAAGGCATCGATCCGGCAAGGAAGGACAAGCTCAATCTCCACACGGATTGTGGATTGATAGACTTGACACCGGATTAAGCTTGGGAGCTACTTGATAAGCTTTCCGACAATGAGGCCATGTATGGGGTGAGTCAAGCTAGAAAGGAGGTGAAAGTTCAAGGTGAAGGTGCAAGGAAGTTGTATGATCCAAAGGGAGAATATATTGGCAAGGACGTTAAGCTCTAATTCCTTGAGGGTGAAGTGAATAAGTTTAAGAGGCAAGTCCACTACTACAAGCAAAATGCTAGAGCTTGTGAGGAGTGTGGATCCTTTGCACATGCTACCCAAGTTTGTCCCAATGAGAGCCAAGTGCTCTTGGCCCAGCAAATTGAGGAGGCAAACTATGTTCGAGGAAATTTCGGTGGTAGAGGCAATTTCAACAATGGTGATAATGGCCGGTGGAACCGGTCAAGCTCAAGGCTACAACAACAACTTCAACCAAAACGAGACAAGGGCGCCGCAACCACCACCATATAGGCCACCTAGATTTAACGAGCTACAACCATTGATTCAAGAGATGAGAGATGGGTTCAAGGAGATTAAGACCCAACTCAATGAGTTTGGTGCATGGAGAAGGCAAGTTGACAATCAATTTGCAGAAATTGCAACTCAGGCCCCGAGAGAGAATGGGAGACTTCCGGGCCGTCCCGAGGAGAATCCCCGTGCCCAACATAATCAAAATAAAGTTTGGGCTATTGGATTGAGGAGTGGCCGAAACCTACCCGAGCCACATGTGCCTAAGATGAATGAAGAGGCTCGGACCGACTTCCCCAACAAGTCGGGTCCGACGTGCACGGAGGTCGAACCAGCAAGAAGACCAACTCCTCTTCCCAGGACTGAAGTAGAGAGCAAGTTGGGCCCGACGTACCCAGATGTCGGTCCGACTACTCTGCCCCAGCTCTACCCTCGGCCCGTGTCGAGTGATGTCGGGCCCGACGTGGCGCCCAAGTCGGTCCATCCAGGGAATGTTGCAAGTGCAGTAGGCAAGTCCAAGGAGGTTGATCCGAGCAAGATTCCAAGTGTGACAACTCTCCCTTATCCCTCGAGAAAGCCCAAAGATGTTATTGAGAGCAAGTTCAAGCGGTTCCTCAAACTCTTGTAAGGTTTGAACATCTCTATCTCGTTCACCGATGCATTGAGCGAGATGCCGTCTTCTGCCATGTTTTTAAAGGAGATCTTGAGTAAGAAGAGGTCGATTTTAGAGTTGCAAGATGAAGTGAAGACCCTATAGCTACCACAAAAGTTGGGAGATCCGGGACGGTTTGCTATCACTATTGGTGTGGGGTCTCAGAACTTCCAAGTCTTGTGTGACCTTGGAGCAAGCACGAGCATCATTTCTTATACCATATGGAAATCCACGTCCATGGGTCTCATAGCTCCGGTTAACATGAGGTTGACCATAGCGGATGGGTCTTCCATTGAGCCAATTGATATCGTTGGGGATTACCCCGTTTGCATTGAAGGTCACTATGTCCCAATCGACTTTATTGTGGTGGACATGATAGAAGTGCCGGGTGAACCAATGATACTAAGGAGACCTTTCCTTGCTATGGTGGGGGCAATCATTGATGTTAAAAGGTGCCATTTATCTCTTGATATTGTGGGGGAGGAGCTCGAGTTTTCCTTTAGGCCAACTCTTAAGAGAGGCATGCATAATGAAGTTAAAATGATCCAATCTTTTCTAAATGGATTGCAATGGGAGGCCATTTCTAAGAAGCCAAAGGCAAGAAAGCTTAAATTGAAGGCCATCTCACCACCTCGAGAAGTTAAGATGAAGCGCCAAGGTCTAGTTATCAACATGATTGAGCATGGGCAATTAGAGGAACGGATTTTTGATGTCTCACATTTTGGTGGTGTTTTAGTAGTTAATTTCCCTTCGTAAATATGTGTTTTTCATTCATTTCATTGTTAGTTTCGTCCCTTTTTAGCTTAGATTCCGTATTTCCACGAGATTCGGAAACTATGCGAGTTTGTTGTGTTTTGTAGGAAAAATGGCGCAAAAGAGGAGTTTTTGGGAGGAGTTTCTAAAGAAGAGTCAAGCTCGGGAGCTAAGGAGCGGAGGAGCCATGCAAAGAGCGAAGAGGAACTCAAGGAAAACCAAGAAGAGAAGAAGACCGAGGCCCCGGATCGAGTTACCACGAGGTCGGGCCTGAGTTCGAGCACCAGAGCATAGGACCGACGTTCCCAACGTCGGGCCCGATGTCCACCCGTGTCGGTCCAAGTCGGCAAAGGAAAGGATTGGGCTCCAAGGCACAGGGTTGTGATCTTCCAATTTTGCCCTTCTTCTAAATTAGGAATTCCTTGATCCCCAATCCAAAAGAGAGTATAATTAAAGGTGATTAGAGAGCATGAGGAGGAGGATCAATCAACCCCACACAAAATCACTCTCAAAGGCTCAAAGGAAGACTTGGAGAGTAAGGAGAAGAAAGGAGGAGGAGAAGAGAGAGAGATCAGTGGAGCTAGAGAGAGTTAGTGGTCTTGAACTTGTTTTGCTTTGGTTTTAGTAGAATTGAGATTGGGATATTGTGAACCCCTTTGAGATTTGAATGCAATTTGAGTTGGATTTGAGTTTGATGATTGAGATTTGCTTGCTTTGCCATTTGATTGCTTTTTACTCTTACTTTATGGAGTAGATTCCATAGTCTTGGGCTATGGGGGAATCCCCTAGCTAGGATTGGGTAGGAACCCCCAATTCCATAGCCTTGAGTGCTTGATCTATGAATTCTCTCTACATTGAGCTTCAATTCTCTTGTGGGAACAAGGGACTTAGGGCTTATGATTGGTAAGAGTAAGCGGGAGCAATCTCAGACCCAATCACTAGACCTAGCATCGAAGGTGAGTGAAAACTCCCTTAGGTCGAAGTGTAGAGTGGAGGGTTCTAAGGCTAGCAACCTCGATCTCACAAGGATCAACACTTATTGGCTGAATTGGGGTGGAATTACCCAAGTCTAGTTAGGGAAGGAACCCAAAAATCCAAGACCGATCTACCAAATTTGCCTAGTTCGAGTTACCCAATCATCGGGCCCGGCCAATTAAACCTCGATCCACCCTCGGACCGAAGTGACCTGTGTCGGTTCGACACCCTACCTCTTTTACTACAATTGGGGTTGGGTTTATAAATTTAAATTTTGACATCATCCGATCTGGACTACAACACCGACCCACGTCAGAATTTTGGCGCCGTTGCCGGGGAGTTCTACTTGTTTGAGGTACCATCTTTTGTTGAGTCTTTGATTTGGTAGTGATTTGGGTGAGGGACTAGCCCAAACCCCTTGTTTGTTTTGATTCGGTTTTGTTTGTATCTTTGGTTATAGGTGTATGCGAGCTCGTTCCGCCCGAGGAACATTTGAGTTCGACTTTGTGTGTGATCCGGAGAGCATCATCAAACAAGCTCGAAAGAAGAAGAGAATGGAGCACCAAGCTCATGACGAGGAGGTTGAGAGGATGAGGGCCGACATGGCTCGAATGCAACTTGAGATGGCGAACCGAGATGCCGAGGTTAGAAGGGAGCGTGAGCAAAGGATGAGATTGGAGGCTCAAATCAACACCCAACCCCGGAATGCAAGACAATACATGCATCCGGAGTTGAAGATGCCGGAACCGGCCATCGTCTTGCCGAAGGTGTCAAATAACTTTGAAATCAAAACTCAATTCATCTCGCTCATAAAAAGGGATCAATTTCAAGGGAGACCAAATGAGTGCCCGATCGAGCATGTGAAGCAATTCAAGGATCTATGTGAGACCATCTCGACGGATGATGAGACGCTTGAGTATGTGCTACTCAAGGCCTTCAAGTGGTCGTTGGGAGGCAAGGCATTGCATTGGTTGGAGAGCCAAGCACCTCGATCCATCACATCATGGAGGGCTCTCAACGAAGCATTCTTGATGAAGTTCTTTCCACCCACCAAGACGACGGAGCTTACAAGGAAGATATCAAGCTTTCAACAAGGAGCCCACGAGCCACTCTTTGAGGCTTGGGATCAGTTCAAGGAAATGTTGAGGCAATGTCCGACGCATGGGCAACAACCTTATGTCCTTCAAGACATTTTTTTCCAAGGAATCAACCCCGCCACCAAGGACAAGTTGAACCCTCACACCGATTGTGGGTTCATCAATTTGCCACCAGAGCAAGCGTGGGAGTTGCTAGACAAACTCTCCGACTACGAAGCAATGTACGGAGTAAGTCAAGTGAACAAGGAGGCAAGAATCCATGGAGATGGTGCAAAGAGGTTCTACGACCCAAGGAGTGAAGATGTGGATAAAGATGTGTTGGATCGTTAGCACGGAGGGACGTCCTTTACTGGAGTAAAGGCGTCCTTTGGTCTGGCGTCCCTACGAGGTGTAGGGGCGTCCTTGAGTAATGCAGCGGAATAAAGTACTAAACAAGTTAATAGATGAACGCAGTGAATTATAGAGGAACCACTCAAGACCAAGTAGTCCTTGAGTGTAAACCTCTACCTCCTTGGAGGATTTTTGAATAGTTCTTTCCTTTATATTGAACGTCCTTACTGTTGTACTGGCGAGTCTTTACAGTTCTCTGACACTTAGCTTTTCCCTAAGTTTACTTGTAAAGAACTCCTTTAAGCCTACAACTAAAGCTTGTTCAATCTACTAAAGGACTCTATCCCTACGTTCTGCAGTACTTCGCAGAACTCTCTCTCTCTTTTTGGTTTTTCTGATTACAAACTGTTTTGTGGTTTTGGGTACAAGTCTCACTCGATCTAACACAAGTTCTAGCACTGTTCTTGAGTTCTTGAGTTAGTTCTTCGTGTTCTTGAGTGAGTCTCTTTCCTCTGATTCTCTCTGAATATTCCTGAAAGCGTTAACGTCACAATAAATGCCTTGGGGCTATTTATAGGACTTGGGGAAGGGCGTCATTTCTCTGGGACGATCATGCCCTTTGAGGACGTGGCTACAGGATCTTCCTCCACGTAGTAGGGCGGTGATGAGGAAGCTTCCTGTATCCAGCTGTGTATGATGAACTCCGCTACAGGATCGGCCGCCACGTGTTGATGAACTCTGCAACAGGATCGTCCGCCACGTAGTGTTGGACTCTGCTACAAGATCGGTCTCCACGTGTCGTTGGATGATCAAACATTGTCGAGTGATGTCATCCTGTCGGCTAGTGAGTAAGGACTCCTTTCTTGCGTTCCTACTTGCTTGGGACTCCGTCCTCGTTCAAGTAGTCTCTAGCTGGTCCTTACTTCCTGTTAGCTAGCGTCCCTAAGCCTGAGGGACGCTCATACACACTTGTTGTCCTTTTGTCACTGGCGTTCCTGAACACTTGGACACTTTTATTAGAATCAAAGTGAGTTTGTCATATCAAAACTAAGGGACGGTTGTGTGGTACACTAACAAGTACGCGAGCGTTCTTGATAGCGTCCCAACAATTTCCCCCTTTTTGATGATGACAAACTCTTCAGCAAAATAGTTTTGGCGTTTGAACTTAGCATGCATGAAAACTTAAAGGCGTCCTCTAATACTTAGAGAAATTCTATTTAGCACAGGTTTTCATTCTTTGATTCTCTAACTTTTGGATTTTAAGGAGAGAGTCGCGTCCTAGAAAAGTTTTCTAAGCGTCCTCTTTTATTCTAGCATGGGCGTTCCTTAGACCTTTCACTTAATAGTTCCCCCTTAACACTTGCTTATTCTAGATAACTATTTTATTGTGCATCTCTGCAAAACTACACTTCCCCCTTTTGGCATCATCGAAAAGGATAACAAGTGATAAGGACGTTAGCACAAACACATAACTAAAGGCAGTGGAACGCTTAAACAAACACATGCAAGCAAACATTGTAATAACCATTCAAACGGAACTAGAGTTATTACACAGCAACGATCACAAAAGGATCAAGTGTTTTGGAACAAAAGAAGCACAGGCAAATAATTGAGGGATTAAGAGTTGGGGGACGGCAATCACTGGGAACGGCTCTGGTCTTGATAAAACTTGAGAAGTTGTTCATTAAGTTCAGCAGCCTTGGAGAATGCAGATGATAAGTCCTTTAGAGCAGAAAAAATGAGGCACTGGTTGTCCATGATCGCACCCATGAGTTCTGCGGGAGGATGCTGAGCAATATCCGCAGGGGCAGAGGACCGAAACTAGAGGAGGGAGCGTCCATAGGAGTAGATGGAGGAGGAGAAGAACCCATAAGTGCTTGATCAAGAGCGGCAAAGTTTAGGGCTGGCTCTTCTTCTTCAGTGAACTCCTGGGACATAGCGAGCCTTTCTTCTTCTGCTTCAGCGGCTAAGCGTTCTTCCTGAGCTTTCTTTCTAGCTTCCTCAGCCTCAGCTTCTTGCTGTTTGATCACAGAAGGCAACTCTTCATTATGCCTTATCTCGACGAGTCCCTTCTTTGCATTCCATTTCAAGCCAAGTTCCTCTGATGGAGTGCTCTCATCATAAGCGTCGTGGGACTGCAGAATCAACTTCACCAATCCAGGGTATGGCAAGGCATGCCTCTTCCTTCCACACTTGGCCATGTGTTGCATAGCAATTCTGGCTAGGTTGATAGGGCGGCGTTCTAGAAAGGCGTCAATGAGAATGATGTCATGTGCTTGCACTATTGAACGCTTTTCCTGCCTTGGAAGGATGGCGCAACATATGAAGTAGTGAGCGATGACGCCAACCTTGCTCAAAACGTGAGCTACCCTGTCAAGTCCCATCGGCCTTTTGCCCTGAAAGATGTGCTCAACGAGAGGCAATTCTTGATCTCTCAAATCCGCCTTCAAGAAGTGAGCTAAGGGCGTCGGACGAAGGCTTGCGGGGACTGAGACCCAAGAATGATCGGATTTAGCGTTCTGTAACTGAGGCTTTCTCACCTTCAATTTTGAAGTAGAGTGAGCCTTCTTTTGGTTTGAAACGCAAATCTCTGTAGAACGCCTTCACCTGTTCTTTGTCCACAGTAGTCGGCGCAGGCCCAACGTTCAGCCATCCTTGGAATCTCAGAAGCTCGAGGAACTCCTGAACGGCTTCATCATCAAAGGAGGCCAGCCACTCTTCTGAGTAAATTAGAGGGCTAAGAACGTTAACGGGCGCACCTTCATTTTTCCTCTTGCGCTTGCCCTTTGGAGACTCAGAGTCCTCATCATCATCTGACTCTTCGTTAGCGTTCTCAGATTTACTGTCAGAAGCGTCCTTGGAGGGAGCGTCCTCTCTGCCTTGCTCTTTTTCTGCATCGCCACCAGCTGTGGCTTGTTCTGAGCTAGAGGGAGCTTTACCATGGGACGAGCCCTCGACGTCCTGAGCCTCTGATGGAATTTCTGTTTGTGGCTCAGCGTCCGCAGGGACTTGGGTGGATTCTGTTTGGATTGTGGGGGAGGGGTTTTCTTGTGGAGTTGGGAGGGGATTTAGGAGAGGGAGGGATTGGTTGTAGGGTGGGACTTCCTGAGCATCACGCTCGAGCTCTTCAGAAAGAGTTGGCTCGGCGTCCTTGTGAGGGACCTGGTGCTCGCCAGCGTCCTCAGTCACTTGGTCCTCAGCTGGAGCATTCTCGACTCCTTCAGCCTCATCATCAGAGTCCCCAACAACATCTATAAAAGGGGAGGCTTGACGAGCAACGTCTTGAGGCGTTCCTCTTTGGCTCTCAGATGAGCTAGAGGAGGAGGAGGAGATGTGCTCTGGCTCTGTAGCGTCCTTAGGTAGCAACACCTTAGGCTGTTCGCCAGCTTTGCGTCTGCGGAAGGTGTGCTCAAGTGTGGAACGCTTCTCCGCCTCATCCGGTCCACTTTCAGACGAGGGACGTCGGGACTTTGGTGTCTCAGGGTCCTTGGGCGGGGATATGTCGGCTGGAGCGGATGGGAAATTGGCAAGATTGAGGGGAGAGTAAGATTTTGGAGGAAAAGGAATGAGGGCATTGGTCTTTGAAGGTTGAGGGGACGGTGGTGGAGTGGGTAGTTGAACGATTGAAATGGGTTTAGGGGGAGGAGTGGATTCCTTGGAGAGGTTGGAGGGCCTTTTTGTGGTGCTAGGCCTTTTTGTGGAGGGTTTGGAGGATGGGACGCTTGAGGTTTTGGCCTTTTGGAGGGGCCTTGGGTCATGTGTTTTCTTGGAGCGTCCCTCCTTGATGTGGGCAGGGAACTTGTCCACTATTTGTGTTGGGTTAGAGGAGGTGAATGGTTGGGAAGATTTTGATAGAGGGGAAGCAGGGGCTGGACGTTTAAGCAAGTTTTTTGTTGTGACGGTGGGGACTTGACGAGGTGGGGGGGAGGGACTTGGCACACGGTTTTTTAGCATTTTGTAGGCCAAGGAGTCCCTAGGGTACATGGGGAATTCAGGAAGGATGGCATTGTGAAGGTCCGGGATTAGATCAAGCAAGGGACCGAGATTCTCACCTCCAAACTGTGAGAAGAAGAGAACGTCGTCCATCCGTCCTGGCAAGTCCTTGTAGTTGGTGTTGTGAAGGCCTTGAATGACAAATCGTTCGATGAACCGCTCATAGTTCTTTGTTTTGACTTCATCATTCTTCACATCAGGTTTGTCCATGCGTTCCCTTATCAGATTGTACAGGGTTCGTGGCTTCCTGTTGATGAAGTCCACTAATGATTCATTGAGGACGATGGGCTTGGGCTTCTCAATGTAGTGGGACTTCACTAACTTTCTTCGCTTCCCGCCGGTAGAAGATCCGGCCACGTTCATTAGTCTTTGAGACATTTTTCAGGTGAGATTGTAGAGAGAGAAAGTTGCCGGAGTTCTAGAGAGAAGTCAGAGCAAATTTGAGAGCGAGGAAGTGGTTGAGCGTAATAAATTCTGAGAGCGACTGTTCTGGCCTTATATAGAGGAAGCGGTGGCACAACTCTAATTATAACTGTTTTACTGTGTGACACGTGTCAAAACTTCCCCCTTAAGATTTGAGCAAAAGCAACGGTCACTGTTTACACTTTCAAAAGTTCAAATTTCTGACTCTTCATTTTGTTCTCAAAACTGAACTGGCGTCCTTTCTAACAAACATTGAGCGTTCTCTCATACTTAGCAAAAATTTTACCTCTTCAAGCAAACCAATAACCAATTTACCGTCCCTGTGATCACCTTTCGAACCAATTGAGAACAAAGTAAGTACGTCCCGTAAAAAAAAATATGAAGCTCATAGGACGCTTTTGCGGAGTTCTCGGCTAGGGTAAGCTTAGAGTTCCCATCATTTCGGCTTATAATGAGGGTTGGGTGATCAGGGATACTCTTTTCAAGACAAATAGAGAAAATTTGAATGGCGTTCCAAAGTAGCAAACACATGAAGTTTTAGACTAGCGTCCTTGCAAATATGAATTTAATGCATAACAGTCCTTAAACACTTAGAATCTACCAAACATAGCCAATCATTGAGGGAATAGTAAAACGGGACTTGCTACTTAAAAGTTATCATCCCCAAGAGCAGCCTTAGATGCTCATAGGGACGTCTATCAAGCGCCTTAGTGAAAATATCAGCTATTTGGTCTTCAGTCCTTACATGCTCCATACTAATGAGTCCTAGTTCAACATTATCACGCAAGAAATGATGTCTTATGTGAATATGCTTTGTGCGAGAATGAAAAACAGGATTGATCGGTCCGGGATCGGAGGGTCTCACAATTTAAATTTATAAAACCGAACCTCACTTGTAGTAAAGAGGTAGGGTGTCGAATACACGGGAGTTCGTGCGTCGAGAGTACCCGAAAAGACTAAAAAGAGGAGAAAATAAAGACAAAACGAAGGAAAACAAAAGAGATCTCCTCGGACCGACACAAAGTCACTTCGGTCCGAGGTAGGATCGAGGTCGAGTTGGTCGGGACCGACGTTGGTGCAAGTCGGGCCCGATGACTGGGTACTTCGATTTGGCAAAAATGGTAGATCGGTCTTGGGTTTTTGGGTTCCTCCCCCAACTAGACTTGGATATTCTTCCTCAATTCAACCAATAAGTGTTTGATTCTAGTGAGATCGAGGTTGTTCGCCTCAAATCCCTCCAATCTACACCTCGACCCAAGGGAGCTTTCGCGTCACCTTCGATGCTAGAGACTTGTGATGGGATTGAGACCACTTTCGCTTACTCTTACCAAACATAAGCTCTAGATCCCTTGCTTTCACAAGAGAATTGAAGCTCAATGTAGAGAGGATTCACAAATCAAGCACTCAAGGCTATGGAATTGGGGTTTTCTACCCAAATCTAGCTAGGGGATTCCCCCATAGCCCAAGACTATGGAATCTACTCCATATGGTAAGAGAAAAGCATAAACAAAAGGGAAATCAAACTAAACTCAATCATCAACATCCAATCAAACTTCAATTGCATTCAAATCCAAAGTGTCTACAAAATCCAAGTCTCAATTCCACTAGATCAAAGCAAAACAAAGTACAAAACTCACACTTCTTCCTCTCTTCGCCACCGATCTCTCCTTCTCTTCCTTCTCCCTTCTTCTCCTTGCTCTCCAAGCCTTCCTTGAGCCTTTAGAGAGTGATTTGAGTGTGGTCTATCCAAACATGCCCTTCTAGGGGTTTCTTTCCTCTCCAAGGGAAGGAATTCACCCAAATCCTCCTCTAGATCTTGGGTTCCTTCCCACCCTTGGAGAAGAGTCCACCCCCCAAAGTTGTCTAGATGATAGATGATCACAAGAGTTTAAATAGAGATTTCCCTTCTAAACTCCTTGGGCTCCAAGGCAAGTCCTTGACCTCCAAGGCTTCTAGAACTCCTTGATCTCCAAGGAAGCAAATATAATTATGGGAATTAACAAGAAAATCCCAAAAAGAAAGGAATCCGGAGCCACGACCGACATGGATCGACACGGAGAGAACTCGGGCCCGACTTGCTTCAACCTCGGTCCAAAGACGTACGTTCCATGAACCTCGGGCCCGACTTGCCCAACCTCGGGCCACCACCTCGGGCCACCATTGTACCTCGGGCCCGACATGCTGGGTACCTCGGGCCTAAGGCATTTTTCAGCTTGTTTCGCTCCGTTCTCTCTCGTTTTAGCTCCGATTGACTCGATTCTTTCGCCATTCTCTTCGTCTTCACTTGAGGCTTCTTTCCATGCATTGTAAGCTCCATTTTGGATCCTCTTCCATCCTTGAATTCCTCCATCATGCCATGCTCCAAACTCCATGATTTTTGCTCCAAAATGCCTAGAAAATACACAAAACGCGCATAGTCTCCGAATCTCATAGAATATCGGAATCTAAGCTAAAAAGGGAAAACACACAAGAAAAGGGACTAAAGACACATATTTACAAAGGAAAATGACCTATAAAACACTACCAAAATGAGAGACATCAGAATACCCCATACTTAAACTTGCTTGTCCTCAAGCAATAACAATGTAAGCAAGACCGAAGCACAATCTTAAAGTAAAGCCTCATATGAAAACACAAGTAAGCACAAGTGATAGACATGCTAGCAAGATTACGTCATCACACATGATCAAGTGTTCAAAGAATAAAGTCAATGCAACAAAGCCTCACTTTAGGGATATGAAAATGTGTATCACTCATCATGTGTTTAGGTATAGCAATAATCACTCATACTCAAAAATCATGCAAGTAAAGGCTTTACTATTGAAGCTAATATCGCCAATTCCTCCACCTAGAGATGCCTATTACAATGCACACAAAGAATATGAACTTGGCTCAATGGAGATCCTCAAAGAGGTTCCATTCGGCCGGGTTGTAATGGGGCTTTTGGTGTTTCTCAAGGTGGGAATCATTTTGGTCTTGTGGTGCTTACAATGGGGATTGAACTTTCTAGTCTCTCACCAAACTCACCAAATTATTCCACTTTCAACTTTCACTCTCCCAAAAGACTTTGATTTTTCTCCTTTTCTTTTTTTTCTCAACTTTCAACCCATACTTCACTTAACATTCCACTTCATCTTTTCACTAAACTTTTTGTTGGATTGTTCACACTTTTTCCACTAGGATCGACTTGCACTAAACACGGGCCCGAATTGCACTTATCCTCGGTCGGTGCCCTTTTCTTTCACTTAAGCACTTTGCTTTCAATCCACTACTTTTTCCAACTTTTCTTTCTTTCTTTTCACTTCAAAGATGCACTACCCACTTGGTTTATAACACCATTCTTTGCCCTTCACCAAAGAGAATCTCAACTCTCCAAATATTCTTCCAAACCTCTCACTAAAGTCCAATCCCATAAGGGTCAAGTCATATAGGCTAGGAATCATATTTTTGAGGAGTTTCAAACAAAGGTCTAAGGCTAAAACGGGGCTAGAGACAACGGTTTATCTTCAAGGTAGGATATGGAAGATTTTGCTACTAAGTGAAACAAAGTTCAAATCAATGTGACAAAGCATAGAACAAATCTCATATTGGTCTTGGAAAATAGATAAACACCTCAATAGCAAGTTTTACTAAGCATGCATGAGCTAATTCACACAAGAAAAGAGGGATATGCAAATATGAACAAGCATCCCTAAAATGGCCAAAAATAATCTCACAAGGTTCACTCTAGCTTAGTTGCATCAAATTTCATCCTAGAACTCATGTGCTCAATAAAAACATGCAAGACTGATATCACATCAAAAACAACATCCATTTTGAGGCTAAACTATCCAAAAAATATGCAAAGGAATTTACATGCTCACATCATCATTAGCTTTCTTTAGACATCTAAGATGGGAATTCCTAGTCCAAAAACAAAATCTTTTTGTTGTTTTCAACACAATTTTCAAATTTTTTATAGATTTTTTTGCAAAAATTTTCTCACACAAAACAAACAAACTCATCCATTCATGCCATAAAATTCAATCATCATTCTCATACATCATGCCACTATCCAAAATGAAACATCCCTTAAACAAGAAACAAACACAAACATCCTACACATGGAACTAATGAGCTACTAACCCACCCCATACTTAAAATTTTGATGTCCTCATCAAAAGAAATCAAAACTCAAAAGTAAAAAGAAGAGTAGAGAAAGCTCACAATTTCCTTATTCTTGAATGGCAAGTGGAGGCTTAGTTCGGAGGGTGGCCACGGCGTTGTCTCCTTTGGAGCCGTGCGTGCCGCTCTTGCTCGTACACTCGATCATTGAAGGGATCATGGCTTGGCGGTTGTAGTGGTGGCGCGGAAGGTGTCCATTGATCTTCACGGGATGAGAAATTCTCGGACATCCACTCATTGAAACTTGCTTGGACGGTCCACCTTTGATCCTCGGCCGCCCTCAAGTCCTCCACTTCTCGTCTAGTGTAGGCAATGTTGCGGTTCACCTCATCAAATTGCACTTGAAAGTCTTCTTGGTGGTGGAAAAGTTGTTGTTGTTGGAAGTTGAGATGTTGTTGTTGAAGGTTGATGTGGTGTGCCTCTTGAAGCATACTTGATTGTTGAAGTTGGAGATGCGCCATTTGGGTGGCCAAAAAGTTCATGTCCACCGATTGGTTCGGCTCGGGGAACACCATTCCGGGTCCGTACCATTGGGCATACCCCTCATATCCTCCGTAGATAGGTGGTGCTTGATGTGCTCCACTTCCCTCACCCCGCTCGAAGTGGCTCGGGACCGGATCGGGCAAAAACACGTCGGACCGACGTTGATGGACATCGGGCCCGACTTGTGAAACACCTCGGTCCAAGAGAGTTGGTGCGTGGTCGGTGAGCAAATGTTGGTAACCACCTTCTTCTTCTTCTTCTTCTTCTTCTTCTTCACCTCTAGGCACGTCCACCTCCATGTCGTCTCTCCTTACAAACTCATAACGGTTGGGCTCTTCTTCTTCGGTGTCCGGGGATGCTTGAGGAGAAGTGAATCGGATGTGTTGTGCTCGCCTCCTAACCTCGAGTGTCCCCTCCGGCTCTCCATAAGGATTGACATTCCCCGCCCATACTTGGTACCAATTGTAGTAACAAGTGAGGTCGAAGAGTCGAGGCTCCAAGGGAACGTGCACATTGTTGAAGTTAGAGTGCGGGGCTAAGTAAGTAGAGGCGCCGGTCACTAGCTTCTCCTTGATAATGTTGGCCTTCTTGAAATACTTGAGGTCCATGAACTCCACACCATTTGGGGCCGGTGTGTAGGTAGACAAGTCCACCTCAAGACGGTGAGCTAACCGGGCAATCATGCCTCCGAAATAGATCCATGAAGAACTTTGGAAGTCCCTCACCATCTTCACCCATTCCCATGTGAGGTTCATCGGCTTCTCACTCTCAAACAACATCTCATGGAGTATCATGGCCTCCTCCTTCATAGGCTTGCTCAATTCATGTCTAGCAAAGATAGAACAACCCAAGGCTCGGATCATAACTCGGAAGAGTGGGTTGGCTATCTCATTAGTCGATGCTCCTTTCCTCATCTCGCTCTTCCCGGCCAAAAACTTCCAAAGGTAGTCGACCTTTTCATTGTCAACATAAGCCTCATCTCTTGTAAATGGTAACCCGAAGTAGGTAGCCAAGTTCCGGAGAGAAACTTCATGCAACTCGTTGCCCATTTAGAAGGAGATCATGCCTTCACTCTCGACCCCTTCATAAGTGCACTTGAATGTCGCCATGAATTCGGACGTCAAGGCGGGGTAGTGAGTGTTGTTCCACCTTAGCAACACATTGAGCCCTATGTGATTATAGCACCGGGCAAGAGCCTCATCCATGTTCATCTTTTGAATTGACTCCCAATCTAACCACCGGGTGTGGTGAGATAGACCCATGAGACGCTCATACTCTCTAGCATCATCCTCATCCTCAATACGCACATCATCCATCCTTTGGACTCTCTTAGACGACTTCTTGGTGGCTTTCTCCATCCTTGAAGAAGATGCTCGGGTAGACATGGTACCAAATATGAAGAAAACAAGAACTTCTAGCAATCAACTCTTAGAACTCAAATTTTCTTCTTCTTGATCTAGAAGAAGGATGTAGATCTATGGGATTTGGGTGGGATTTTTTGGCTTTTGGTTCAATGCTTGGGAATGCTAGGGTATGGATCGAGATCTTGTGGTGAGGTTGCTTTGAGGATCGACTATGGTGGGGATGGTGGGATCGATTTGGGTTTTGATAGAGAATTGGGTATTTTGGGAAAGTAGTTATGGGGGTGATGATGTTAGGTAAGGGAAAGGGCTCTTAAATGGGGAAGAAGACAAAGGTGGGTCAAGGGGGTATAGTAGGAATTTCCACAAAGTCAAGGCCAACATGGGTCGGCATAACTGGACCGACGTCGGGCACCTCGGGCCCGAGGTACTGGGTACCTCGGTCCTACCCGATTTTGGTTCCTAAAAACCCCACGACTTGGTTACTTCTATCCACAAGTTCTTGCATCTTTTCCACTAATACCACACATGCTAATGAAGCTCACACAACACACATTTCCACAAAATACAAGCTAGAGAGGAGATTAGGACTAATCTAAGCTAAGGCAAAAAGAAACAAGCTAGAAACTACGAAAATGAATCTACTAAACCCGGGTTGCCTCCCGAGGAGCGCTTCTTTAACGTCATTAGCTTGACGTCTAACGTCTACCCTTCAAGGAGGGTGAAAAACGGTGAATTGATCCTCCTTGCCACGTTCTTCTCCACAATCCTCATAGCCAAAGTGCCACCATTTGTGTTTGATGAAAGTGTGGCATCCATATCCTCCATCATCCTTCTCCTCCAACGTGTAGCTTGGCATCTCTTGCATCAACTCATCTTGCATTTTATCACCTACACCACAAAAGTCTAAAGAATTTCTAGGAGACTCAATGACATCATAACTCAACTCATCTTGCAAATCATCCAAGCAAAGATAATCATCTCCTAAATCCTCTTTCAAATCATCTAAGCAAATAAAAGAATCTCCCACATCAAAAGGATATAGATTAGGATACTCTTCATGATTTGGTGGGTTATCTCCATCTCTTGTCTCATCATGGATTTGAACATCGACCATGTCATGGTCTCTCAATGGCACTTCCTCTCTTGTGGACTCCAACTTCTCCCTCTTGCACTTGGCATTTTCCTCTAGTTTCAAAATTGCCAACGCATCCGGTTCATTAAGGGCCTTATTGAAATGGAACTCCACTTTCTCATCGCCAATCTCGAAGGTGACTTCCCCATTCCTCACGTCAAACTTGGCACCCGCCGTAGCTAGAAACGGCCTTCCGAGAATAATGGGCACCATCGGATCCTCTTTCATATCTAAGATTACGAAATCATCGGGCACAAAATATCTTCCCACTCTAACCGGGACATCATCAAGAATTCCGGTGGCCTTTGTTGATGAACCATCGGCCATGGTAAGACTCATATCGACCGGCTCCATATCTCCAAGGTTCGCCCTTCTCCATATGCTCATGGGCATAACCGAAATACTTGCTCCTAGATCACAAAGAGCTTCCAATATCTTCACCACGTCTTGCATCTCAACAATTGATCTCTTCTTGCTCAAGATTTCCTTCAAGAACTTAGCATAAGATGGCATCTCACTTAGAGCATCGGTGAATGGGATGGTAATGTTCAAGCCTTACAAAAGCTTCAAGAACCGCTTGAACTTGCCCTCAACAATCTCCTTGGGCTTCTTCATAGGATATGGAAGAGTAGTGCCACTTTGCTTTTTGCTTGGATCAACCTCCTTGGATCGATCTTTCTCAACAAGTTCACCCTGGACCGATGTTGGGAGTACCTCGGGACCGACTTCAGGGACATCGGTCCCAGGGCAAAGAACTTCTGGGCACGTCGGGCCGACTTCAGGGCAAGTCGGGCCCGAGTTGGGTTCAACCTCGGTCCACTCCAGGGGACTTCCTCCATTCTCCGGATCGACATCTGGGTACGTCGGACCCGAGGTGCTGGGAACCTCGGTCCGGCTCTCTTCTCTTGATCTTGGAACTTGTGGCTCGGGCAAACTCCGTCCACTCCTCAATCCTATGGCTCGAACTTCATTTTGTTGTTGTGGGGCACGGGGATTCTCCTCGGGTCGGCCCGGGAGTCTCCCTTCCTCTCTTGGAAGTTGATTTGCCATGTGAACAAATTGGTTGTCCACTTGCCTTCTCCACACACCAAACTCCTTGAATTGGGCACCCATTTCATCAATTCTTCTCTCCACATTGGTGAATTGATTTTTCAAGTCCTTGAACTCGCCTCTCATCTTTTGCGCCCATTGTGGAGTTTGCTCATAGAAACCCGGAGGTCGGTATGGTGGTGGTTGGGCCCTTGGCTCGTTTTGGTTGAAGTTGTTGTTGTAGCCACTAGCTTGGCCTTGGTTCCACCTTCCTCCATTGTTGTTGAAGTTGGTTCTCCCTCCGAAGTTCCTTTGAACATAGTTGGCCTCCTCAATTTGCTCGGCCAATCGGACTTGGCGCTCGTTTGGGCACTCTTGGGCTCCATGCTTCAAAGAACCACACTCTTCACATGCCCTTGTGGTTTGTTGGGCATAACTCATCTTCCTCCTCATCTTGTTCAATTCATCCTCCAAGAATTGGATCTTCACATCTTTGTCCACCTCTTCACTTTTGGGATCGTAGAGCTTCTTCGGACCTTCTCCATGGACTCTTGCTTCCTTGCTCACATTGCTAACCCCATACATCGCCTCATAATCCGAGAGTTTGTCCAACAACTCCCATGCTTGCTCCGGCGGCAAGTCTATGAACCCACAATCGGTATGGAGGTTCAATTTATCCTTCGTGGCGGTGTTAATTCCTTGGAAGAAGATGTCTTGAAGGACATAGGGTTGTTGACCATGTGTCGGACACGCCCTCAACATCTCTTTGAACCTATCCCACGCCTCGAAAAGTGGCTCATGTGCTCCTTGTTGGAAACTAGCAATCTTCCTTCTAAGCTCCGTCGTCTTGGTGGGCGGGAAGAACTTCATCAAGAATGCTTCATTTAGGGCTCTCCATGATGTGATGGATCGAGGTGCTTGACTCTCCAACCAATGCAAAGCCTTGCCTCCCAAAGACCACTTGAAGGCTTTGAGTAGCACATACTCAAGTGTCTCATCGTCCGTGGAAATGGTCTCACAAAGGTCCTTGAATTGCTTGACATGCTTGATCGGACACTCATTCGGCCTCCCTTGGAATTGCTCTCTCTTGATGAGTGAGATAAATTGAGTTTTTATCTCAAAATTCCTTGACACCTCCGGCAAGACGATGGCCGGCTCCGGGACCTTCAACTCCGGATGCATGTATTGTCTAGCATTCCGGGGTTGAGTGTTGATTTGGGCCTCCAACCTTATCCTTTGCTCCCTCTCTCTACGGGCCTCGGCATCTCGATTTGCCATCTCAATTTGCATTCGAGCCATGTCGGCTCTCATCCTCTCAAACTCCTCATCTCGGGCTTGGTCCGCCATCCTCTTCTTCTTGCGGGCTTGCCTTAGATTACTCTCCGGGTCACACACAAAGTCGAGCTCAACGGTTCCTCAGACGGAACTAGCTCGCATGCACCTACAACCAAAGACACAAACAAAAACCAAATCAAAACAAACAAGGGGTTTGGACTAGTCCCTCACCCAAATCACTACCAAAAAGCAAAGGCTCAACAAAGATGGGTACCTCGAACAAGTAGAACTCCCCGGCAACGGCGCCAAAATTCTGATCGGTCCGGGATCGGAGGGTCTCACAATTTAAATTTATAAAACCGAACCTCACTTGTAGTAAAGAGGTAGGGTGTCGAACACACGGGAGTTCGTGCGTCGAGAGTACCCGAAAAGACTAAAAAGAGGAGAAAATAAAGACAAAACGAAGGAAAACAAAAGAGACCTCCTCGGACCGACACAAAGTCACTTCGGTCCGAGGTAGGATCGAGGTCGAGTTGGTCGGGACCGACGTTGGTGCAAGTCGGGCCCGATGACTGGGTACTTCGATTTGGCAAAAATGGTAGATCGGTCTTGGGTTTTTGGGTTCCTCCCCCAACTAGACTTGGATATTCTTCCTCAATTCAACCAATAAGTGTTTGATTCTAGTGAGATCGAGGTTGTTCGCCTCAAATCCCTCCAATCTACACCTCGACCCAAGGGAGCTTTCGCGTCACCTTCGATGCTAGAGACTTGTGATGGGATTGAGACCACTTTCGCTTACTCTTACCAAACATAAGCTCTAGATCCCTTGCTTTCACAAGAGAATTGAAGCTCAATGTAAAGAGGATTCACAAATCAAGCACTCAAGGCTATGGAATTGGGGTTTTCTACCCAAATCTAGCTAGGGGATTCCCCCATAGCCCAAGACTATGGAATCTACTCCATATGGTAAGAGAAAAGCATAAACAAAAGGGAAATCAAACTAAACTCAATCATCAACATCCAATCAAACTTCAATTGCATTCAAATCCAAAGTGTCTACAAAATTCAAGTCTCAATTCCACTAGATCAAAGCAAAACAAAGTACAAAACTCACACTTCTTCCTCTCTTCTCCACCGATCTCTCCTTCTCTTCCTTCTCCCTTCTTCTCCTTGCTCTCCAAGCCTTCCTTGAGCCTTTAGAGAGTGATTTGAGTGTGGTCTATCCAAACATGCCCTTCTAGGGGTTTCTTTCCTCTCAAAGGGAAGGAATTCACCCAAATCCTCCTCTAGATCTTGGGTTCCTTCCCACCCTTGGAGAAGAGTCCACCCCCCAAAGCTGTCTAGATGATAGATGATCACAAGAGTTTAAATAGAGATTTCCCTTCTAAACTCCTTGGGCTCCAAGGCAAGTCCTTGACCTCCAAGGCTTCTAGAACTCCTTGATCTCCAAGGAAGCAAATATAATTATGGGAATTAACAAGAAAATCCCAAAAAGAAAGGAATCCGGAGCCACGACCGACATGGATCGACACGGAGAGAACTCGGGCCCGACTTGCTTCAACCTCGGTCCAAAGACGTACGTTCCATGAACCTCGGGCCCGACTTGCCCAACCTCAGGCCACCACCTCGGGCCACCATTGTACCTCGGGCCCGACATGCTGGGGACCTCGGGCCTAAGGCATTTTTCAGCTTGTTTCGCTCCGTTCTCTCTCGTTTTAGCTCCGATTGACTCGATTCTTTCGCCATTCTCTTCGTCTTCACTTGAGGCTTCTTTCCATGCATTGTTAGCTCCATTTTGGCTCCTTTTCCATCCTTGAATTCCTCCATCATGCCATGCTCCAAACTCCATGATTTTTGCTCCAAAATGCCTACAAAACACACAAAACGCGCATAGTCTCCGAATCTCATAGAATATCGGAATCTAAACTAAAAAGGGACAAAACACACAAGAAAAGGGACTAAAGACACATATTTACAAAGGAAAATGACCTATAAAACACTACCAAAATGAGAGACATCAAGGATTCTTAGAAATTTCAATAGCACTTGTGTTATCACAACGAATGGGAATAGTTTCAAGATTGATATTGTAGTCCTCTAGTTGATATTTGATCCAGATAACTTGTGAACAACACGAGGCAGCAACAACGTACTCGGATTCCGCAGTTGAAAGCGCCACAGAGTTCTGTTTCTTAGATCCCCAAGAGACTAAGCATGAACCAAGGAACTGTGCCATTCCTGAAGTGCTTTTTCTATCAATCACATGACCAGCATAATCGGCGTCCGAGTAGCCAACTAGCTTGAAGGACGTCTTCCTGGGATACCAAAGGCAAAGATCATCGCGTCCTTTGAGGTAGCGAAAGATCCGCTTTACTTCTTGCATGTGGGACTCCTTTGGATTCGCCTGGAAGCGTGCACACAAGGAAACGGCAAACATGATGTCGGGACGGCTTGCGGTCAAGTAGAGCAAAGGGCCAATCATTCCTTTGTAAAGCTTTTGATCAACGTCCTTCCCTTGTTCCTCTGCGTAAAGACGCGAGTTTGGAGAACAAGGGGTTGCAACAGGTTTGGACGTGTTCATTCCGTACTTCTCAAGCATTTCTCGGACATTTTTTTGTTGGTGAATGCGCGTCCCTTCCTTGAGTTGATTGATTTGAAGTCCCAAGAAGAAATTGAGTTCTCCAATGAGGGACATCTCAAACTCACTACTCATTAATGACTTGAACTCATCTACAAGTTTCATGTTAGTACTACCAAAGACAATATCATCAACATAGACTTGGGCAATTAAAATGTCCTTGTGAACTTTCTTTATGAACAAAGTTTTATCAATTGAACCTCTAGTGTACCCATGAGACAAAAGAAAGGACGCAAACCTGTCGTACCATGCACGAGGGGCTTGCTTGAGGCCATAGAGCGCTTTGTCCAAGTAGTACACATGATCTGGGTGAGAGGCGTCCTCGAAACCAGGCGGCTGAGCAACATACACTTCCTCCTTTAGCTTTCCATTGAGAAAGGCAGTCTTGACGTCCATCTGAAATAACTTGAATCCTTTGTGAGCGGCGAAGGCAATAAGGAGACGAACGGCTTCAATTCTAGCAACAGGAGCAAAGGTCTCATCATAGTCTATGCCTTCCTCTTGCTTGAATCCTTGAGCCACCAGTCTTGCCTTGTTTCTTGACACACGTCCACTCTCATCAAGCTTATTTCTGAACACCCATCGCGTCCCTATGATATTTTTGCCTTTGGGACGTGGGACAAGAGTCCAAACTTTGTTCCTTTCAAACTGATTGAGTTCTTCTTGCATCGCTTGAATCCAGTCAGCGTCCTGGAGTGCTTCTTTGATATTCTTTGGCTCCACCATTGAGACAAAGGCATTGAACGCACAGAAAGCTAAATTTGCACTCTGGGACTTACTTGCAGCTGACCTTGTCTGAACTCCTTGAGAAGGATCAGAGACAATCTGAGATGTTGGGTGATCCTTAGAAAAGCGGGACTCTCTTTGAAACAATTGAGCAAATCTAGGATCAATTTCATCATCTGAATCATCACTGTTTTCTTGACAAGCGTCCTCAGTGTGTTCACCCTCAGAGAGAGCGTCCACACCTTGACGTTGCTCGCTTTGTTGACTTGATTCAGCCACATCTTGTTGAACTGGAGACTCACTACGAGAGGGAACTCCTTCAATAATGCTAGGAACATCTATTGAGACTTCTTCAGGATTTGAAGTAGCGTCCTTGGGAACATAGTATTTTCCAGAGGACCAAACATCAGCTTCGTCTTCAGAGTCGTCCTGCTGTTGTGAGGAGGAGCGTTCTTTCTTACTTAATTTTTCTTTGTGACAAACGCTTTCCTTGAACGCAGCATGAATGCTCTCTTCAAGCTTTAGAGTCCTTTTGTTGAAAACTCTATATGCTTTGCTGGTGAGGGAGTACCCAAGGAATATGGCTTCATCACTTCTTGCATCAAACTTTCCAAGGCTATCTTTGTTGTTGTTGTGGACGAAACACTTGCATCCAAAAACTCTGAGATAGTCAATGCGAGGCTTCCTTCCATTTAACAACTCATAGGACGTCTTCTTCAGCAGAGGACGGATCATGGCACGATTGATAATGTAGCAAGCTGTGGCAATAGCTTTCGCCCAGAAGTACGTGGGAACGCTATTAGCCAATAGCATAGTCCTTGCCATATCCTCAAGCGTCCTATTCTTTCTTTCCACTACTCCATTTTGTTGAGGAGTCCTTGGAGCGGAGAAGTTGTGCGAGACACCATATTGATCACAGTAGGCTAGGAACTCTGAGTTCTGGAACTCCGTCCCATGGTCTGATCTTATGGCTTTGAGAGGCGTCTCAAGGGCAACTTCCACTTGTTTGATGAAGACTTTGAACGCATTGAAACAATCTGCTTTGGTTGCCAAGAAAAGAACCCAAGTGAATCGAGAAAAATCATCTACAAGAACGTAAATGTACCTCTTTCCACCATAGCTTAACGTCTTCATTGGTCCACAAAGATCCATATGGAGAAGTTCCAAAGGCTTCTTCGTGCTAACTTCATTTTTAGATTTGAAGGACGTTCTTGTTTGCTTCCCTTTGATACATGCTTCGCACTGTTCAACTTTCTCAGGATCAATTCGGGGGAGTTCTTTCACAAGATTTCTTTGATGCAGTTTGAGGATTGTGCTTGGTCCAGCATGGCCAAGGCGGCGATGCCAGAGGTCAGTGTCCTCCTTTGAAGCAGATAGGCACAATTCTGATTTAGGCTTGAACTCCTGGTTGAAGATGTAGACATTGTTTTGGCGTACTCCCTTGAGAACGACCTTGTTGGACTTCTTGTTGATAACTAGACACTCCTTTGAGTCAAATGTGACTAGATTTTCACCTTGGTCACACATTTGGGAAACGCTAAGGAGATTGAAGCCAAGTCCTTCAACAAGACTGACATTTGATGCTTTGATGGACGGATTGAGAATAGCAGTTCCCGTCCCCTTGATCTTTCCCTTGCCCTTATTGCCAAACGAGACAGTTCCTCCTGTGGCATTACTTTGGATAGAAGTGAGATGGATCTGGCTTCCTGTCATATGATTTGAGGCGCCACTATCAATGATCCATGGGCGTCCCCTCACTTCCACCTGTCAAAACAAAGTTAGTGTTTGGCGACCCAGGCAAGGTGTTCCTTACCTGGTTCGTTACAGAAGTAGAACTCTGGTTCTGGTATGTAGTCATTTATATTCACATCATTTGAAGTAGCATGCTTGCGAAAAGAGTTCTTAGAGCGTCTAGAACGCCTAGGATTAGCTTTAGGGACGGACTTATCATTTTCAATGTTAGTCCTAGCAGCTTTGCCACTTGCAATATCTTCTTTCAGTTTTTCACACTCAAATTTGAAGTGGTCTCCCTGTCCACAGTACCAACACGTCCTATAGTACGTACCGAGGTAGTACTTCTTGTTGGGACGTTGGATTTTGTTTTCTTTCATCTTTTGAGGATCACAGACTTTAGAACCTTCCCCTTTAGCAATTTTCTTGTAAATCCTATGACTAGTGGAGTTAATATAGTAGTCCTCTTTTCCTATCTCTCCACTCTCTAGGACTCTAATTCTTTCAAGCAGATTCTTAGTTTTCTCTCTTTCAAGTTCAAGTTCTGAAGTTTTGCTAGCCTCAAAATCGCTAGGGAGAGAGTTCTTAGTGTCAGATTCATAACCTAGACCTCTCTTAGCTGGGACGAAGACCATTGGTCTAACTTCTTCAACTATGGGACTCTTACCCATCATTTTCACTTCTTCCCTAAGCTTAGCGTTCTCAAGTTTGAGACACATGATTTCAGTTTTTAGAGACTTAGTTTCTTCACATGAGGACTCTAATTGAATGGTCATAGAACTACAGTTTTCACATTCAACCACAATATTTTCATTTTCAAGTTCAAGTTCATCCATTCTATGTTGCATGATAACACTTTCTTCCATGATTCTTCCAATAAGTTTAATGAGCTTGGATTTAGAACAATAATCTAAGGAACTCATCATAGACTCACGGGTTACCTCATTTTCAGATTTCGAAGCGTCCTCCTCAAGAACTGTGGCGTCCTCCATGGCCATGTACGCCACTTGCTCATCAGGTTCTTCATCATCATCATCAGAAGAGCTACCATTATCCCATGCAGATGCGAATGCTCCGATGAGTGCTTTTGTTTTCATTTCTTTTGAGGACATTCCCGTTGTACACTTTTTAGCAAAGTGTCCTTTCTTGTTACATTTATAACAAGTAAGTTCTTTCATCTCTGCCTCAGTATACTTGGGACTCTCCTTCTTGTAGGGCATCTTATGTTTTTTGAATTGTTTGTTTCTTTTGCCAAAATAACGCAGAACTTTGTTAAAGAGAACAAGTCCTTCCTCTTCTTCAAGTTGTTCCTTAGTCTTGCTTTCTTTTTCTTTCAATGCTTGAATGCGCATCTTCTCACGATTCTCATTTTTGTTGGCTTCTATCAATAAAGCAAGTTCTTGTTGACGACGAAGATACTCAGCGTACTCTGTTGTTGATGTCATCAAAGCTAGATCTGTTTGAGGATTCCTTGCTAGCTCAGCCAAATCGGAGTTCCTCCTTGCTTCATATCCTCTTAGCTTCCCGTAGATTTCTTCCATATCGAGAGTCTTGTTCGTTGTATTCTCTTTGAACGTGGTTCTATCAAAGTTCCACTTTCCTGTTAGACCATCAATGACCACTTGAACTCTGTTTCTCATTGAAACTTCAGCTTCAGGAACGCCCAAGTTCCTCATCTTGGTAACAAGTTGCTCAAAGTGGTATGAATAGTCATTGACAGTTTCGTTGGGTAGCATTCTGAAAGCATAGAACTCTCTCTTGATTTCAAGTTGAACGTCTTCCCTCATCTCAGCAGTTCCTACGTGGAATTTTTCAAGAGCTTCCCACTGTAGTTTGGCAGTTGCCAAATTGCTAACTCTGGTGGCGTCCCTCTCGCAAAGGGACGCTTGAAGGAAGCACATAGCCTTTGCATTTGTTTCCATTAATTTGAATTCATCAGGACCCCACTCGTCCTCTTTGTCCTTCTTATCAGCAGGAACGGCAAAGTCGCCTTTCATGATCACTTTCCAGCACTGATAGTTCTGACTCCTTACAAAGTTCTCAAATCTGATTTTCTAGCGGTTGAAGTTGCCGTCCGTTAGGCGCGGAGGCTTCACAAAAGAGATTCCAATCGGTTCCATGTCCATCTTTAACCTGCAACTCAGTAAGAATCTAGAGCGCCTGCTCTGATACCAATTGTTGGATCGTTAGTACTGAGGGACGTCCTTTACTAGAGTAAAGGCGTCCTTTGGTCTGGCGTCCCTACGAGGTGTAGGGGCGTCCTTGAGTAATGCAGCGGAATAAAGTACTAAACAAGTTAATAGATGAACGCAGTGAATTATAGAGGAACCACTCAAGACCAAATAGTCCTTGAGTGTAAACCTCTACCTCCTTGGAGGATTTTTGAATAGTTCTTTCCTTTATATTGAACGTCCTTACTGTTGTACTGGCGAGTCTTTACAGTTCTCTGACACTTAGCTTTTCCCTAAGTTCACTTGTAAAGAACACCTTTAAGCCTACAACTAAAGCTTGTTCAATCTACTAAAGGACTCTATCCCTACGTTCTGCAGTACTTCGCAGAACTCTCTCTCTCTTTTTGGTTTTTCTGATTACAAACTGTTTTGTGGTTTTGGATACAAGTCTCACTCGATCTAACACAAGTTCTAGCACTGTTCTTGAGTTCTTGAGTTAGTTCTTCGTGTTCTTGAGTGAGTCGCTTTCCTCTGATTCTCTTTGAATATTCCTGAAAGCGTTAACGTCACAATAAATGCCTTGGGGCTATTTATAGGACTTGGGGAAGGGCGTCATTTCTCTGGGACGATCATTCCCTTTGAGGACGTGGCTACAGGATCTTCCTCCACGTAGTAGGGCGGTGATGAGGAAGCTTCTTGTATCCAGCTGTGTATGATGAACTCCGCTACAGGATCGTCCGCCACGTAGTGCTGGACTCCGCTACAGGATCGGTCTCCACGTGTCCTTGGATGATCAAACATTGTCGAGTGATGTCATCCTGTCGGCTAGTGAGTAAGGACTCCTTTCTTGCGTTCCTACTTGCTTGGGACTCCGTCCTCGTTCAAGTAGTCTCTAGCTGGTCCTTACTTCCTGTTAGCTAGCGTCCTAAGCCTGAGGGACGCTCATACACACTTGTTGTCCTTTTGTCACTGGCGTTCCTGAACACTTGGACACTTTTATTAGAATCAAAGTGAGTTTGTAATATCAAAACTAAGGGACGGTTGTGTGGTACACTAACAAGTACGCGAGCGTTCTTGATAGCGTCCCAACAAGATGTGAAGATCCAATTCCTTGAGGATGAGTTGAACAAGATGAGGAGGAAAATGAGTCATCTCCAACAAAACTCGAGAGCTTGTGAAGAATGTGGTTCTTTGAAGCATAGAGCCCAAGAGTGTCCAAATGAGCGCCAAGTTCGTTTGGCCGAGCAAATGGAGGAGGCACACTATGTTCAAAGAAACTTTGGAGGAAGAGCCAATTTCAACAATGGAGGAAGGTGGAACCAAGGCTAAGCCAATGGCTACAACAACAACTTCAACCAAAATGAGCCAAGGGCCCAACCACCACCATACCGACCTCCGGGTTTCTATGAGCAAACTCCTCAATGGGCACAAGACTTGAAGAATCAATTCAACAATGTGGAGAGAAGAGTTGATGAGATGGGCACCCAATTCAAAGAGTTTGGTGTATGGAGAAGGCAAGTGGACAACCAATTTGTTCACATGGCGAATCAACTTCCAAGAGAGGAATGGAGACTCCCGGTTCGACCCGAGGAGAATCCCCGTGCCCCACAACAACAAAATGAAGTTCGAGCCATAGGATTGAGGAGTGGACGGAGTTTGCCCGAGCCACACATTTCAAGGACAAGAGAAGAAAGTCGGACCGAGTTACCCAGCAACTCGGGCCCGACGTGCCATGATGTCGATCCAGATGAAGGAGGGAGTCCAACAAACCGGACCGAGGTGGAATTGAACTCGGGCCCGACATGCCCTGTAGTCGGCCCGAAGTTCCCAAATGTCCCCTGCCCCAGGACCGAGGTTCCAGAAGTCGGTCCCGACGCCGATCCAAAGTCGGTCCAGGCCGAAAATGTTGAGAGAAATCAAGATCGGTCCAAGGAGGTAGATTCAACCAAGAAACAAGGTGACACAACCCTTCCTTACCCATTGAAGAAGCCCAAGGAGATTGTTGAGGGCAAGTTTAAGAGGTTCTTGAAGCTTTTGCAAGGCTTGAACATCACCATCCCATTCACCGATGCTCTAAGTGAGATGCCATCTTATGCAAAGTTCTTGAAGGAAATCTTGAGCAAGAAAAGGTCAATTGTGGAGATGCAAGATGAAGTCAAGATCTTAGAGCTACCTCAAAAGCTAGGTGATCCCGGAAGATTTGCCATAACCGTGGGTATTGGGTCACGAAAGTTTCAAGCATTGTGTGACCTTGGAGCGAGTACTAGTGGTATACCATACACCATATGGAAGTCTACCGCTATGGGTCTCATTGCTCCGGTTAACATGAGATTGACTATAGCCGATGGGACATCGATTGAGCCGATTGGAGTGGTGGAGGACTATCCGGTATGTGTGGAGGGACACTACGTCCCGGCGGACTTTGTTGTGGTTGATATGCTTGAAGTGTCGGGCGAGCCTATCATATTGGGAAGGCCATTCCTTGCTACGGTTGGAGCCGTTATAGATGTGAAGAAAGGTCACTTGTCCCTTGAATTTGGAGGAGTAGAGCTCGATTTCTCCTTCAAACCAACTTCGAAGGAGGCTTTGCATAGAGAGGCCAAGATGATCCAATTTCTTCCAAGAGGAGTGCAATGGGAAGCTATATCCAACAAGCCGAGTACAAGGAAGCTAGAGTTGAAAGCCATCCCACCGCCCTATGGAGTTGAAGTGAAGAATGAAGGTGTAGTTGCTAACCAAGAGGAAGATGAGAAAGTGGAGAGTGGAATGTCTTACTTGGAGGTGTTCAAGGCCGAAGCGGAGGAAACCCAAGCACCACCGGAACCATCTCATGAACTAAAAGAGCTTCCAAAGGACTTGAGGTACGCCTTTCTTGGCCCTAACTCTCCATTGCCCGTAATTGTGAATGCTAATTTGAATGATGAGGAAGAATCTAAATTGTTAGTGGTCTTAAGAAAGCATAGAGGAGCCTTAGGGTATTCGTTAGAGGAACTAAAGGGAATCTCACCATCAATTTGCATGCATAGGATCTACATGGAGGACAACCATAAACCCACTATTGAACCACAAAGAAGATTAAATCCTAATATGAAAGAAGTGGTTAAAAGTGAGATACTTAGGATGTTGGATGCGGGAATCATCTTCCCAATTTCGGATAGCAAATATGTTAGTCCCGTGCATGTAGTCCCTAAAAAGGGTGGATTGACCGTAGTTAAAAATGAGAAAGGAGAAATGATTCCTACGAGGACCACTACAAAATGGCGCATGTGCATTGATTACCGAAAATTGAATAGTGGAACTCGTAAGGATCATTTCCCCCTTCGTTTTATTGACCAAGTTCTTGAAAGATTAGCACAACATGAATACTTTTGCTACCTTGATGGGTATAGTGGATTTTGGCAAATTCCTATTCACCCCGATGATCAAGAGAAGACGACTTTTACATGTCCCTATGGAATCTTTGCCTATAGACGCATGCCGTTCGGTTTGTGTAATGCTCCGGCAACGTTTCAAAGATGCATGATGTCTATCTTCTCCGATATGGTAGAAGAAATAGTGGAAGTATTCATGGATGATTTATCGGTCTATGGTTCCTCTTTTGATGCTTGCTTGGCTAATTTGGATAGAGTATTAGCTAGATGTGAGGAAACTAACCTTGTGCTTAATTGGGAAAAATGTAATTTCATGGTTAAGGAAGGAATAGTTCTAGGACATCTCATTTCTAGTAGAGGAATTGAAGTTGATAAGGCCAAGATTGAGATAATTGAAAAACTTCCCCCACCTACTTGTGTGCGTGATGTTAGGAGTTTCTTAGGTCATGCGGGCTTTTATAGACGCTTCATCAAAGATTTCTCTAAAATCTCAAAACCATTGTCTAACCTCTTAATGAAAGATGTTCCCTTCGAATTTTCCGAGGATTGCATGAGTGCTTTTTGTAGGTTGAGAGATGCTTTGGTATCGGCACCTATCATGGCGTCACCCGATTGGAATCTTCCCTTCGAAGTGATTTGTGATGCAAGTGATTTTGCCGTGGGAGCCGTTCTTGAGCAAAGAAAAGAGGGAAAGTTGCATGCCATCTATTATGCAAGTAAAACTTTGGATGAAACTCAATGCAAATATACAACAACGGAAAAGGAATTCCTTGCGGTGGTGTTTGCATTTGAAAAATTCCGGTCATATCTTGTGGGATCTAAGGTGGTAGTCTATACGGATCATGCGGCAATCAAGTACCTCATGAAGAAAAAGGATGCAAAACCGAGGCTCTTGAGATGGATGCTTCTCCTTCAAGAGTTTGACCATGAGATCAAGGATAAGGTTGGTGCGGAGAATGTGGTGGCCGATCATCTATCTCGATTGCCCATGGAGTACATGATTGAGATGGAAGATGGCGTGGAAATAGATAATGTAAGGGCAGATGAAGGGCTAATGAGTGGCGAAAAGGAAAACAAGGTGGGATCGACTAAGACAGAGCATCGGGCTGAGAATGAGCAACGTCGGCCCGAGGTACCCGGTACCTCGGGACCGAGGTCTTCAACGTCGGTCCAAGGGGAATTGTGCACTTGTGCGACCCGATCGACGTCCACACACGTCGGGCTTAACGCTTTGCAATGTCGATCCATGAAATCAAGTAAGATCCTTCACTCGGTCTCTATTCCTTCTCGTCCTCAATTGATTAAATCTTCACCTCCTACTTGTCTTCTATCTATTGAGACCGTAAAACGAGGGGTCACCCCTTGGTTTGTGGATTTTGCTAACTTTGTTGTAGGGGGAGTGATCCCACCAAATTTGTCTTATTCGGCTAGGAAGAAATTCTTACATGATGCTAGGCAATATTATTAGGATGATCCGTACCTATACAAGGAAGGGAGCGATAGAATCTATAGACGGTGCATCCAAGTGAGGAGATTGAAAGTGTCATTCGCCATTTCCATTCTTTGCCAACCGGAGGGCATGCCAAGAGTTCAAAGACCACGGCTAAAATTCTACATTGCGGTTTCTATTGGCCAACCATGTTTATGGATGTGCATGAGTATGTGGAGAAATGTGAGGAGTGCCAAAGAGAGGGGAACTTGTCAAGGAGAAATGAGATTCCACAAACCGGAATGCTAGAGGTAGAGCTCTTTGATGTATGGGGGATCGACTTCATGGGACCATTCCCCACGTCGGGCCCGTATAAGTATATTTTGGTGGCCGTGGATTATGTCTCTAAATGGGTGGAAGCCATCCCAACAAGGACCAATGATGCAAGAGTTGTGATGAAGTTCTTGAAAAGCAAAATCTTTGCTAGATTTGGCATGCCAAGAGTTCTCATTAGTGATGGTGGCCCTCACTTCATAGAAAAATGCTTTGAGAATGTGTTGATTAAGTATGGGGTGTCTCACCGAGTTGCTACTCCTTATCACCCTCAAACAAGTGGGCTAGTTGAGGTTTCAAATCGTCAAATCAAGGCCATCTTGGAGAAGATGGTGTCTAAGTCAAGAAAAGATTGGGCATCTAAGCTTGATGATGCACTTTGGGCTTATAAAACCGCTTACAAGACACCTTTGGAGACTACACCTTTCAATCTAGTGTATGGCAAAGCGTGTCATCTTCCGGTAGAGTTGGGGCACAAATCCAAGTGGGCCCTCAAGGAGCTGAATTGGGATGTAAACTTGGCCGGAGAAAAGAGGTTCCTAGATCTCCACGAGTTAGGGGAGTTGAGGTTGAAAGCTTATGAGAATGCTAAGTTGTATAAGGAGAAGACCAAGAGGTGGCATGATAGGAAATTGATTCCAAAAACCTATCAAGTTGGTGACAAGGTTCTTCTCTTTAATGCACGACTTCGGTTCTTTCCCGGAAAGCTTCGAACAAAGTGGAGCGGACCGTTCGTGGTACATCAAATACATTCTCAAGGAGCGGTAGATTTGGTTGGCGAAGATGGAAGGATCTTTCGAGTAAATGGTCATCGAGTGAAAAAGTTCTATGATAAGATTGACCCAAGTGAAGAAGTAAGGGCCTCATGGGCTCTCCTCTTAGCAAACTAAGTCTCAACATGCCATTCAAGAATAAGAAATTGTGAGCTTTCTTTACTCTTCTCTTTACTTTTGAGTTTTGGTTTCTTTGTTTTGATGAGGGCGTCAAAATTTTAAGTATGGGGTGGGTTAGTAGCTCATAGTTTCATGTTTAGTTTTCTTGAGTTTGTGTTTGTTTTGTTTAGGGATGTTTTCCTTTTGGATTGTGGCATGTTGTGGTGCATGAATGATGATTGAATTTGATGGCATGAATGGATGAGTTTGTTGTGTTTGAAAAAAATTTTGAAAAAAACCCATAAAAATTCGAAAATCGTGTAAAAATGTCAAAAAGATTTTGTTTTGGACTAGGAATTCCCATCTTAGATGTCCGTATGAAGGCTAATGATGAAGTGAGCATGTAAAGTCCTTTGCATATTTTTGGATAGTTTAGCCTCTAAATGGATGTTGTTTTTGATGTGATGTGATATCTTGCATTTTTTTATTGAGCACATGAGTTCTTGGATGAGTTTTGATGCAACTAAGCTAGAGTGAACCTTGTGAGATGATTTTTGGCCATCTTAGGGATGTTTGTTCATATTGCATATCCCTCATTTTCTTGTGTGAAATAGCTCAAGCATGCTAAGTAAAACTTGCTATTGAGGTGTTTATCTATTTTTCAAGACCAATATGAGATTAGTTCTATGCTTTGTCACATTGATTTGAACTTTATTTAATTTAGTCACAAAATGTTCCATATTCTACCTTGAAGAGAAACCGTTGTTTGTAGCCCCGTTTTAGCCTTAGACCTTTGTTTGAAACTCCTCAAACATATGATTCCTAGCCTATATGACTTGACCCTTATGGGATTGGACTTTAATGAGAGGTTTTGGAATAAATTTGGAGAGTTGAGACTCTCTTTGATGAAGGGCGAAGAATGGAGTTGCAAAATCAAATGGGTAGTGCATCTTTGTTGTAAAGAAAGAAAGAAAAGTTGGAAAAGTAGTGGATTGAAAGCAAAATGCTTAAGTGAAGAAAAAGGGCACCGACCGAGTTCATAAGCACATCGGGCCCGAGTTGTGTTGCAAGTCGATCCTAAGTGAAAAAGGTGTGAAAAATCCAACAAAAAGTGTAGTGCAAAGATGAAGTGGAATGTTAAGTGAAAAGTGGGTTGAGAGAAAAGAAAAAAAAAAGAGAAAAGAGGAAATATCAAAGTCTTTTGGATGAGAGTGAAGTTGAAAGAGGAATAATTTGGTGAAGTTGGTGAGAGACTAGAAAGTTCAATCCCATTGTAAGCACCACAAGACCAAAGTGATTCCCACCTTGAGAAATACCAAAAGCCCCATTACAACCCGGCCGAATGGAACCTCTTTGAGGACCTCCATTGAGCCAAGTTCATATTCTTTGTGTGCATTGTAATAGGCATCTCTAGGTGGAGGAATTGGTGATATTAGCTTCAATGGTAAAGTCTTTACTTGCATGATTTTTGAGTAAGAGTGTTCATTGCTAAGCCTAAACACATGATGAGTGATACACATTTTCCACATACCTAAAGTGAGGCTTTATTGCATTAGACTTTATTCCTTGAACACTTGATCATGTGTGATGACATAATCTTGCTAGCATATCTATCACTTGTGCATACTTGAATGTTTTTCATATGAGGCTTTACTTGAAGATTGTGCTTCGGTCTTGCTTACATTGTTATTGCTTGAGGACAAGCAAGTTTAAGTATGGGGTATTCTGATGTCTCTCATTTTGGTGGTGTTTTAGTAGTTAATTTCCCTTGCAATTAAGTACTTTTTCTTTCCTTTCCTTGTTAGTTTCGTTCCTTTTTAGCTTAGTTCCCGGTTTTCTTCAAGATTCGGAAACTGTGCGAGCTTGTTATCTTTTGTAGGTAAAATGGCGCAAATGAGGACGTTTTGGAGGAGTATCCAAAAAAGAGTCACGCTCGGGAGCTAAGGAGCGGAAGAGCCATGCGGAGAATGAAGAGGAACTCAAGGAAAACCAAGAAGAGAAGAAGGACCGAGGCCCTGGACCGAGGTACTATCAAGTCGGGCCCGAGATCGAGCACCAGAGTACAGGACCGATGTTCCCAACGTCGGGCCCGAGGTTGCCCCGTGTCGGTCCGAGTCGGTGATTGAGAAGATTAGGCTCCAAGGCACAATGTTGTGATCTTCCAAGTTTGCCCTTCTTCTAAATTGAGAATTCCTTGGTCCCCAATCCATGAGAAGCTATAATTAGAGGTGATTAGAGAGCATTGAGGAGGACAATTAGAGACACATACACCAAATCACTCTCAAAGGCTCAAAGAAGACTTGGAGAGCAAGGAGAAGAGAGGAGGAGGAGAAGAGGAAGAAATCGGTGGAGAAAAAGAGGGAATTAGTGAGTTTGTACTTGCTTAGCTTTGGTTTTAGTAGAATTAAGACTTGGATCTTATGACCCTTTGAGATTTGAATGCAATTTGAGTTGGATTTGAGTTTGATGATTGAGATTTGCTTGCTTTTCCATTTGATTGCTTTTTACTCTTACTTGATGGAGTTGATTCCAAAGTCTTGGGCTATGGGGGAATCCCCTAGCTAGGATTGGGTGTGAACCCCCAATTCCATAGCCTTTGAGTGCTTGATCTATGAATCCTCTCTACACTAAGCTTCAATTCTCTTGTGGAAACAAGGGACCTAGGGCTTGTGATTGGTAAGAGTAAGCGAAAGTGATCTCTAGCCCATCACTAGACCTAGCATCGAAGGAGAGTGAAAACTCCCTTAGGTCGAAGTGTAGAGTGGAGGGATTGAAGGCTAGCAACCTCGATCTCACAAGGATCAACACTTATTGGTTGAATTGGGGTGGAATTACCCAAGTCTAGTTAGGGAAGGAACCCAAAAACCCAAGACCGATCTACCATTTTTGCCTAATCGAAGTACCCAGCACATCGGGCCCGACGTAGTGTAAGTCGGTCCCGGCCATTCTGACCTCGATCCACCCTCGGACCGAAGTGACAAGTGTCGGTCCGAGGTGATTTCTCTTGTTTTTCCTCGTTTTGCCTTTCTTTTACCTCTTTTTAGTCTTTTCGGTACACTCAACACACGAACTCCCGTGTGTTCGACACCCTACCTCTTTACTACAAGTGAGGTTCGGTTTATAAATTTAAATTTTGACCACCCACACCCGGACCGATCACTAACCCAACTTGATGAGCCTATGGACGAGGAGGAAAACATAGAGGAAGTGGCGCCATTTCTCAACCGCGGGCCGGCGCGACTCAGCCACCTCGCCACCGCCACCCCCATGCACGACTCTAAGGATTCGAGGACGAATATTCTTTAAGGGGGGGTGGATGTAGTGATCGTGCCCGGGCCTAAGGGGGTCGTGCCCGAGCCCCTCGCCCTCACGCCTCATGGCGCCGGTGCCTCATCGAGGCACCCGTCCCGCGGCGTCGGTGCCTCTCGTGGGCACTCGTGTCTTCGGGCCGGTGCCACTTTTAGGCTCCCATCTTTGTCTTATTTCGGGCCTTTTTCTAAGGTGGCCCAAGTAAGGCAAACCACAAATTTCAAGAACAAGTTAGGCTGGGCTAGTTCTCCTCAACGAAGTCGAGCACGGGCCCAAGCCCAAGCTTCCACTGTCCATTCAGCTCAGCCCAAGAAGCCTTCTCCACCTCCTCAAGGTTGCTTGACCGCCACACATCAACACTTGAAACAACTCCTTAGCCACCAAGTTTTGGTTCATCAAAATAAGCACTAAGTGAGCTCCTTGGCCGCCAATCTTCGTCATTAAGGGGCCAGCTTTGAGTGCTTGCCTTGGGCGCCAAGCTTCTCCATCACCTCCACCAATTTATGATTGTTGGAGCCCACTCCAAGTTGCCACCCTTGATGCGTGGAGCCCACTCCAAGCTGCCGCCCCTCTTCAATTCCCTCTCCTCACCCTATATAAAGACGTCTAGGGTCTCATTTTTAGATAGATTAAGATTAAGCTTGAACCTGAATTGAGAGACTTTTGTCCTGTTCTAGGTTTTGTGCTTTCCCGGCTTGTGGGACTCAAGGCGTAGGGCTCTCGTGAGACTCGAGAGCCGGATGGCGGGCTTTGGTTCGTGAGACTCAAACCTAGGCCTCGCCGTTCATATTTTTGAAACCAACCATGGCCTTCGGGTAACCGAGGGCTCGGAGGGTGGCCCGGCTCGTGAGACTCGAGCCTCGCCTTCCCTCCTTAGGCGTCCTAGCTTGGTTCACTCCGAGCGAGGCGCCTACCTATCCTTAGGGCCACTTGGGTTGTTAGGGTTCGGTTCCGCACCCCTTGTATCCCTTAGTCGATCCCTCTCGGTGAGTGGACCGAAGTGAGGGTTCGACTACTTATCCCATTTTATTAAAAAGCCTACAAAAAGAGTTTCTTGATTCAACAATTCCACACGTCCGAAATGTTGCAATTTCTTTTGAATTTTGCAAGCTTAAGTAAGATCTCTCGCCCCAATCGTTTACAAGGAAGCCACGAACTTCCTCGAGCCAGAATCGAGTCCGATCCTAAGGCAAATCACATCATCATCGAAAGGATGATGTGATTAGACACAATTGTCATCCCGATCAGACAATTGAGTCCGATCCTCGGTTTCCATGGTCATCATCTGGTATCAGAGCCCGTCGGCTTGAGTTTCTCAAGTTGTGGGGGTACGAATTACTACCCTACGAGTCAGGTTTCAATTGCTCGAATCCCTTTTCTACTTCCCCCCCCCCAATCTAGCCTCGTTTTTTCCTTCCTTTGCCTTGACCGATTTAAATCTCTTCAAAAAAAAAAAAACGAGCCTATCCCTTTTGCTACCTGTTTGAGCCAAAATTCACCTAAGGGAATCCTGGCCTAGATCGGGCCTGATCGAGGTGAATCACGAAGAAGACGTATGATGTAAAAGCTTGTGAATTGTATTCAAAGTGTGATTGAATGCGTAAAAGAGCGTAACCCTGCTCTACGGCTTACAATTGGTTTATATAGTGCCTTTTTGGATCGATCTATCTTGTGGGAAAAGATATAAAAATACAAGATTCTAGCTAATCGTGATCCTAACGAAACATCTTGAAGAGATCTATCTTATATCTCTAATTCTATCTTGTTTAACCGACTTCGCCTTCCACCGTTTCTCGCTATGCTCTGAAGAAGTACTGAAGAAGTACCAATCAGGTCTCGATACTTTTGTAAGGAAAATCTGGGCCCAACAATGCCCCTAAATGTAGCGTTTGGATTTTGAACTCTTTCAAATTTCGAAGGGTGCATTTAATTGATTTGACGTTGCAATCAAGCCTTGGTTTTCGGGATTCTGCAGACTTCTTAAACCTCCTCTTTCGTCTTCCTTTTCCATCTTTGCCTTCAATCGTGTCCGCCTTCCTTTCTTCTTCCTCTGTTTTCCGCTCTTCGAACGCTTCAGGTACTACTCCACCCCTTTTCGTTTCTCTTTTTCGCTTTCCATGGCTCCGAGGTCCCCCTTTCCAAAGCCCTTAGTGAGGAAGACCTTCTTCCCTGCACCATGACCCGGGACGAAATCGCGGAATGGGTCGAATTTGGGGGCTTCCCCAGGGGAACCCGATTCCATGCTCCCACTATCGAAAAAATCGATTGGGTACGAAAGGGCTGGATCTGCTTCTTAGATTATCCGTTTTCCATAGGCTTGAAATTCCCCTTCTCTGATTTTATCCGGGAATTTATTAGCACCTTAAAGGTTTCGTCTTGCCAAATCCTCCCCACGACCTGGTGTACGCTTGCTAGAATCGACGAGCTCGCTACGCAACCGGGTCTTAGGATGACCATGGGAGAACTTCTCCTCGCCTACAAAATTGTCCCCTAGAGAGCTGGTAGGATCACCCTTCATGCCCGGAATGTCAAGAACCCTCTGATTCCCAAGACCAAAATGCCTTCACGAAGCCTACAGGCGCGGTTCTTTTTTATTGAATTAGAATCCCTGAGGGGTATAGATGACGACGTGCTAGCGGTCTTTCGAGATGGATGGAACACATCTCGTAAGGCTCTGCGCCTTTCTTTGCTGTTGTCCCCTTGATTTTGTGTTGTGACTAATTCTGACCTGGGTTTTTCTCTTCTCTTTGCGCAGTTCCGGTGGGAATCAATTCCAGGAGTACTGACACAGGTGTTTGCCGGCGATTGCTGAAGGTTGAGGTCGAAAAGCGCAAGCCAAAAAAGATCAAGCCAGAGCCAGAGGAACCTGTAGAGGAAGTGGAAGCATTGGAGTCTGACGAGGACGAGACCGAGACAAACAAAACCCCAACATCTTCCGACATTGCGAGCTCTTCTAGAAAGACATTAGGTTCGGGTTTGTTGATTCGAAATCCTGTACCTCCAAATTCCTTGTTCTGTCATGGTTTGCTAACTGTTGGCCGTGCGTAGGTGCTAAGATTGATATGTCTGCCGCCGGAATGGTGAAGAGATTGAGGTCCAGCGGTATCAAGGCTTTGACTTCCCCGACTCCCTCAGTGGACTCCAAGAAGTCTCAGCCTCCGAAGCGGAAAAGGACCGAAGAGACCCCGTCCCCTGCCACGAAGAAGAGAGAGCCCAAGGATCTTCTGAGCGTCTTCGGCGACAAGCTATCACCCAACATCAAGGCCGAGTTCCAACCGCTGTCCCTCGATGCGGCCTTTAGTCGTGTGGGCACCACTCTCAGGCTGGTAAGTTGATTCCCTTTATCATTTTTTATCAATACTTCTTTGGTTCTTTTGTGCATACTCCAGCACTTCCTTTATGTTTATCGGGCTGTGCTCATTGCAGGCTTTTCAAGAACTGATGGCGACCAACTGCCGCTCTCACGATGAGCTGTCAAGGTTGGAAGCCGACACCAAGAGTGCCAGAGACGCTGTTGCCGCATCCGAGAGAAAGGTCCGCAAGCTTCAATCGACTATCGACACCTTGTCGATCCAAGTAGAGGATCTTCAAGCTGAGAAGGCCTCTCTGGAGTCTTGGATGCACGAGGCGAAGAGGTCAACCAAGCATTTCTCGGAGGTGGTAACCCAGGTGGCTGGATACTACACGCTGAAGGCGCGAGTGGAACTTCTTCAGGACCAGGCCGAAGGGAGAGGTGCGAACTGGGTGCTTGCCGCGGAGTAGGAGTCCTTGGAAGAGTATTTTCCATCTTGCAACCCCCCTCCAGGTCAAGAGTTTATAGAGACTGCTGAGTAAGTGGCCGAGGACGAGGACTCGGAGAAGACCAAGGAGGCCGGGACCCCAGGTACCACTGCCGAGAACCCTGGTGCTGAAGATGGTGCTGCGGCCACGGGTGGTGTGGAAGACGCCAAGGATGGGGATGCCGAGGACAAGACCGAAGGGAAGGCGAGCCCACACGATGATTAACCACCCCTGCCCTCTTCTCATGTAAACTTTATGTTTTTCTGTCTGTTTCTAAACTTTCTGGTTGTTTTAGACTTTTCTGATACTTCTTTGGCTATCGAGCCATTACTTCTCTAATATTTTCGGCCGTAGGCCGGAAAATATTTAGACTTAATCGTTTTGACGCCCACTGTATGGCGCTTTTGGTTATCTGCTTTGTGATGTTTTCTTGTTATCACTTTAATTTGCGTTTGGTTGGCAATGTTTGATGGTTTTAGATGCGTTAGTAGGTCAGCATCCGGGGAAAGCGTTATGTGACTCCTCCCCAGCGCATAATTATCACGAAATAGGTTTTCGGTTATTGCGCTTAGTTTACTACAAAGGACCGTGCGTACTTGTTTATGATAAGGCATCCTTTGGATCCATAAGTTTAGTCCTTAGGATGTAGTGTTTTCACGGCGTCCCGCGAATGTGGCCTTGGGTATCGGTGCTATAGCGTTCCCCTTCCCATACTAATGCAATGTGACTACATTGATTGGACTTAGATGGGGGGTAACCAACTTATGGGTTACTTCATCACGTTGTATGCGTGACGACATCGTCACATTTAGACGCTACAACCATGCAAACGTACAGTGGTCAACTTGAGTAAAACGCTTTTAGTCGCGTGTAAGTTTTGATCGTGAAGATGTTTTGTGCGAGATGACCTTGAGTTGTGGGAGAGTTGTGTTCTCGCGAAACATATCAAATCATTAACAAAGACAAATTCTAGATCGTATATTAAAAAATAGTGCATCGACATCGGGGGTGGTGACCCCAGAGTCTTTTATTGAAAAGGAAACAACTAGGTCCTAAAGAAGTCTCAAAACTAATGCTAAAGAAGGGATTGAAACTTTATCGAGAACAACTGAGTTTAGAAGTAATACTTCTTTAAGTGCGTTGCGTTCCAGCTTCGGGGGACTGCTTCGCCGTCTCTGGATTCCAACTGGTATGCTCCATTTCCTGCTATCTTGGTGATCTTATACGGCCCTTCCCAAGTTGGTCCCAACTTGCCGGCATTGGCTTCTGCGGTGTTCTGGAATACCTTGCGCAAGACCCAATCTCCCTCTTGGAAGCACTTAACGCGAACATTCTTATTGTAGCTCCTTGCGACCTGCTGCTGGTATTTCGAGATGCGTGCATGTGCTACTTCTCTGAGCTCTTGGACCGTGTCTAGATCAGCCTGCAATTCTTCTTCGCTACTTGCGGATGTGGTGAGCCCGTATCGAGCGGTAGGCACCGTGACCTCAGCTGGTATGACGGCTTCGCAACCGTGCACCAGGGAGAAAGGTGTTTGGCCGGTCGCGCCTTTGGGCGTAGTGCGGTCGGCCCATAGGACGAAGGGTAGCTCTTCCGCCCAATTTCCTTTGGCTTTTGCCAACCGCTTCTTCAAGTTGTTGATGATGACTTTATTGCTTGCTTCAGCTTGGCCATTAGCCTGAGGGTATCTAGGTGTGGAAGTGACCAAGTCAATGTTCCAAGCCTTGCAAAAGTCGCGCATCCTTCTGCTTATGAATTGGGAGCTGTTGTCGCAAGTGATCTCAACTGGCACTCTAAACCTGCTCAAGATGTTTCTTTTTATGAAGGAGATGACCTGCTTGTCTTTGATTTCCCGGAAAGCCTCCGCCTCGATCCACTTGGACAAATAGTTCGTCATTGCCAGGAAGAATACTTTCTGCCCCGTGGAAGGGGGTAGTTTCCCTACAATATCCATTCCCCATCTCATGAAGGGCCAGGGAGTAATTGACGGGTGGAGGACTTCCGGCGGCTGGTGAGGTACTGGGGCATGGCGCTGGCACGCGTCGCAAGACTGGGCGTACTTGTTAGCGTCTTGACGGATGGTCGGCCAATACCACCCCTGCTTGAGGATTTTATTGGCCAAGCTCCGACCCCCAGTGTGGTTACCGCAATCTCCGCTGTGGACTTCTCTCATGACCTCTTCAGCGTCTTCTTTCTCTATGCAACGTTGTAGGAAGCCCGCTGCTGTCTTGTGAAATAGGATCCCATCAACGATAGCGAAACGCGTAGCTTTTGACCTCAAGGCCTTGGCTTCGTCTTTATCTTTAGGAGCTTCTCCTTTGACAAGCCAATCGAGGTATGGTTTTGTCCAGCTCGATTCGGTGTCTTTTCTCGCCTCGTCGGGATCATGATATTTCTTTGATACCCCAGCCTCCGGGGGAGAATCTTTGCTCTGTGTCGCTGACACCTCAGCGAGGGCTGATTGTAGCAGGTGGACCAGTGGCACGCTGTTGAACTCTCGAGGGTCCAAAGTTGATCCTAGCCCTGCTAGGGCGTCGGCCGAAGCGTTTTGCTCACGAGGGATCTGCTCTAATTCAATTTGGTCAAACTTCTCGGATAGTGTTTTGACTATCCCGAGGTAGCTGATCATCCTGTCGTCCTTGGCTTCGAAGACCCCTAAGATCTGGTTGATGATGAGCAGGGAATCGGCGCGTACCTTGATTCTCTTTATGGATAAGTCGGCAGCTAGCTCTAGGCCGAATATGAGTGCTTCGTACTCAGCTTCATTATTTGTTGCTTCGAAATCGCATCTTACTGCCTGGGCTATCAGATCCCCCTTTGTCGACTTTAGCACAACCCCGAGTCCTGCTCCTCTTACGTTCGAGGCTCCGTCAGTGTGTAACAGCCACTCTTCTTCGGTATCGTTGTTGGAGGCAGCTAAGACTTCTTTGAGTACTCCTTCTTCGGGGGTTGGGGTGAAGTCGGCAACGAAGTCAGCCAGAACTTGTGATTTAATTGCTCTCCTGGGCTCGTACCTGACGTCGTATCCGCTCAGCTGGATCGCCCATTTTGCCATTCTTCCCGAGAATTCAGGTTTTTGCATGATCTGCCGGAGCGGGTAATTTGTCAAGACTATGATGGTGTGAGACTCGAAGTACGGCCGCAGTTTGTTCGAGCACATTACCACTGCTAGCACCAGCTTCTCTGTGGGAGAGTAGCGTGTTTCCGCCGGCACCATGGTTCTGCTCACGAAGTAGACTGGAACTTGTTGGCCTTCTTCATCCTTGACGAGTACCCCGCTCAGGGCGTTCTCTGATACCGCTATGTAGAGCTGCAAAACTTCTCCAGGGACCGGTTTGGCCAACAGCAAGGGGTTAGCAAAATACTTCTTTAGTTCCTCGAAGGCAGCTTCGTGTTTTTCGGCCCACTGGAAACTCTTGTTCTTCTTTAGGACTTCGTAGAACAGCCGGCACTTGTCCGACGATTTGGAGATGAACCGGTTCAGTGCGGCTATTTTTCCAGCTAACTTTTGTACGTCCTTCACACTTCGGGGGGATTTCAGGGAGGCGATTGCTCGTACTTGATCTGGGTTTGCCTCAATCCCCCGTTTGGTCACAACATGCCCCAGGAAAGTACCAGACTGTACCCCGAAGATGCATTTCTCCGGATTTAGCTTCATGTTGTATTTCTCCAGGATTTTGAAGGTCTCTTCAAGATGGCCCCTGTGCAGGGAACTTTCTGCGCTCTTTACCACCATGTCGTCAATGTATGCTTCCATGGTTTTACCAATCTGGTCCTTGAACATTCGGTTGACCAGTCGCTGGTAGGTCGCGCCGGCGTTCCTGAGCCCGAAGGGCATTACCCGATTGCAATAGGTGCCCTGCCCTGTAATAAAGGAGGTTTTCTCTTGGTCCTGGGGCTCCATCTGAATCTAGTGATAACCGCTGAAGGCGTCCATGAAGGTTAGGAGCTCGTACCCTGCCGTGGCCTCTACCATTGTGTCGATGTGGGGTAGAGGGAACGCGTCCTTAGGACAGGCTTTGTTGAGGTCGGTGAAGTCTACGCATACTCGCCACTTTCCATTTTTCTTTGGTACCACCACTACGTTGGCTAGCCAGTCTGGGTACTTCACCTCCTTGATCTTTCCTGTTCCTAACAACTTCTTTACTTCTTCTTCGATCGCTTGGACCCGATCTGGTGCGAACCTCCGCCTTTTCTGTTTAACAGGTGGGTGTTCGGGGTTGACATTGAGCTTGTGCGTGATGATGGAGGGGTCGATCATGTCTTCGTGGCTCCAAGCGAAGCAATCTTTGTGACTTTGTAAGAACTTTACTAATTCTTCTTTGATGGTTGGTTCCAACTTTTCTCCGATCTTTACCACCTTGCCCTCTTCGAGAGTCACCTCCTCCGCTTTTTCTTCAGTTTCGATCTGTGCTGGCGGAGGAGTGACGCTCTGTAATTGCTATGCTTCCGGTCTTAGGGTGGTTGGCTTGAGGGCCGCTTTGTAGCACTCCCTAGCCAACCTTTGATCCCCGCGGATTTCCTCTACTCCCCAAGGTGTTGGGAACTTCACAGTCTGGTGGTAAGTGGACGCGACGGCTTTCATGTCGTGCAACCATGGACGTCCTAGGATGACGTTATAGCAGGAAGGGCAATCCATCACGAGGAAGTCGACCTGCTTGTTGATCCCTTTGGCAAAGGTGGTGAGAGCAATATCTCCTACTGTGTGTTTAACCTCGCCGCTGAAACCTACCAGTGGAACCGGGTGCTTGTGGATGTCGTTCTCGGACAACCCCATCTCTTTCAAAGCATCGAGCGTCATGAGGTTGGTGGAGCTTCCGGTGTCAATTAGGACTCTTTTCATTAGCACGTTCCCCATGTGCAGGGATATCACCAGACCATCGTGGTGGGGTTCGGCGGAAAATTCCGCGTCGCTGTCGTCGAAGACAATAGCGGGTCCGGACGATCCCCCACCGGTACGACGCGGGCGATCGAAGCTGCTTTCGCGTGCGTGTCGCTTTGCCGCTGAGTACGTGAGGCCGCAGATGTTTGAACCCCCCGAGATGACATTGACCACTCTGTCGGGTGTTGGGGGATCCCTTCTTCTTCTCGGTTCGGGCTGTAGATTCTCCACTACTTCTTTGGGTACCTGGGCGTCAGGTGCTACATCTTTGATTCTTCCTTCTACGATAAGGCGAGATAATTCCTTCCTAAGCATGATGCAATCTCGGGTCCAGTGGCCGTGGTACTCATGGTAGTCGCACCACTTGGTGGTGTCCCTGTCGGCCTTCGGGGCCTTGTCCCGTCGTGGCCATCTCACGTACTCCCCTTGTTTCGCCATGTTCCGCAAAAGCCTATTCTTGGAGATATTGAGTTTGAGGGACTCCAACGTTGGCGGTGGTGGGTCACGGTATTGATCGTCCGCCTGTCGCGCTCTGGCTGTATTCACCTGCCCGTGGCTAGGGCGTGAATATGGGTGTGCTCGACGATCCTTCCTCTGATCAGCTGAGCCCTTACGGCCGTCGGCTGGGCCCCTCTTCTCGTACTTCTCAACTTCTGAGGTTCTTTTTCGCAGGGTCCTGTCTTCCTCCAACCTGACGTGAGCCAGGGCCCTGGCTTGAACCTCCTCAAAGGTGTAGCAGGGATGCTTGGTAAGTTCTTTGTGTAGGCCGCCATCGGGGATGATCCCTTGCCTAAATGCCTCCACCGCGGTAGTAACGTCACAAGATTGTATCGAGACTTTTTCGCGGTTGAACCGTTCTAGGAACTCTCTGGTAGTCTCGTGTTGCTTCTGACGGATCCGGTAGAGGTCGCTGGATTGCTTCTCGAATTTGCGGCTGCTGGCAAACTGGGTGCGAAAGGAGTCCGATAGTTCGGCGAAAGAACCGATGCTACCGCGTGGCAGCTTTATGAACCAAGTCAGCGCCGGACCCGTCAAAGTTGTGCCGAACCCCTTGCACATCACTGCTTCTTTGGAGTACGACGGGACCGCACTTGTCATCATCTTTTGCTTATAGATCGCGACGTGCTCGTCAGGGTCAGAAGTGCCATTGTATGGAGTCATGTTCGGCACGGTGAATTTCTTTGGTATCTCCACTCTGGTGATGCAACGGGAGAAAGGAGACTCGTCGAAACCATCGGGGGCTTCTGGTTCCAGAGGTTGGAAACTTTTTCGACCGATCCGGAGTTGATCAGCGATGACCCCTATCTGCTCCGTTACCTTTCTCCGTATGGCTGCGTCGAGGTCTCTAGGCCTCCCTCTTTCGAAATCTTCTTCGTCGGTCTCCCCCCTATCCGGCCAAGCGTCCCGAGGTGGTGTTCGGCGTCTCCTAGCCTCTGACCGGGGATTCCTTGGTGGATCTTTGTCAAGGAGGACTTCTTCACGGCGGTGTCGGGCGAAAGCTTCTGGGCCGTCTTCTTGTAACACTGGTGTCTTGTCACGCGCGTCCAGGGTTTCGTCCCCTTTGGAAGTTCCTTCTCCCGCGCCAAAGTCGAGTCTTCTCACTATGCCCTCGGTGCGGCGATTAACGCGGAGAGATCGGCGGCCCGTGGCGATAACCTCATATTGCTGCTTTAACTGACTGTTTTCTCGCGTGAGGCGTTCCACATGGGCGTCGTAGAAGCTCTTCTGGTCGCTCAGCTCCTTTTGGAGAAGTTGCATCCGCTCCCTGAGGTCAGTCATCTCCTGGTCTTGCGACCAGTTCTCAGGGAGTTCGGGATCCTTGCCGTGGTCGGCAAGGGGAGTTTTGGGAGACTCGTTTCCGTTGCCTGACATCGCAACCGGGAAGTTCAAGTTGGTGTTTTGAACGGTGTGTCTTTGCGTGATTGTTCCGATCACGGCCCCACGGTGGGCGCCAAACTGTTTGAGCCAAAATTCACCCAAGGGAATCCTGGCCTAGATCGGGCCTGATCGAGGTGAATCACGAAGAAGACGTATGATGTAAAAGCTCGTGAATTGTATTCAAAGTGTGATTGAATGCGTAAAAGAGCGTAACCCTGCTCTAGGGCTTACAATTGGTTTATATAGTGCCTTTTTGGATCGATCTATCTTGTGGGAAAAGATATAAAAATACAAGATTCTAGCTAATCGTGATCCTAACAAAACATCTTGAAGAGATCTATCTTATATCTCTAATTCTATCTTGTTTAACCGACTTCGCCTTCCACCGTTTCTCGCTGTGCTCTGAAGAAGTACTGAAGAAGTACCAATCAGGTCTCGATACTTTTGTAAGGAAAATCTGGGCCCAACACTACCACCCTCGTGTCGAGCCCTTCATCTTGGCCTACCCCTTTTTGCTTCGACCTTCGGAGGCAACGGCTTGACAAGCACAAATTGTAAGTGTGCTCGTCTTGTTCCAAAAAAAAAAAAGAAAGGACGACTCAAGGGAAGTAGTACTTCCCTTGTCCAAGAAGAGTTAGTAACTCTTGTTCAAAAAAAAATTCAAGGAGAAGTAGTACTTCTCCAAGCAAAAAGAAACAAAAGAGAGATAGTATCTCTTGTCTCAAAAAAAAAAATTTGCGAAGAAGGTTGAACAAGCAAAATTCGAAAAGGGGCCAGCCAAGACGTGTTTTCTTATTGGCCTTTTCCTTGCCTCGATTTAATCCTAACCCCGAGCAACGGGATTCCTGACTTGTGGGGCTAGTAAACACTCGCCCACAAGCTCCGGTCGCTTGTTTTGATTTCCGGTTGTTGTCGCTCTCACTCGAGCGAGTGGAGGAAAGAGTTGTGTTAAGGACCTTTGGTGGCGGAGTAAACGATCCTAAAGTCGAGTGTGTGAGTTCGAGAGCCACATAAAATCGAGTCTAAACACGAGTCAGTCCTCCCCATTTGATCGCTTTCTGAAGAACAAGAAAAGAACAAAAAAAAAAAAGTTTTTCGAGTCAAACACAAGTGGGTCTTTGGATTTATCTAACTTTCACCGAGTTCCGTGTTTGTTTATTTAATTATGTCTCAGGACCCGCCGAAGAATAAGAACCTCCCCACCGACAAAGAGGAAGCCGACGACACCTTCTCTTGGAAGGTACTTCGCGGCCTCCTCAGAGAGGTCTGAGATGACGCCCGAGCGGATGCTCGGGAAACGTATGAAAAAACTCGCGACGAGTTGCTCCGGCTCATGGATGATAAGATCGAGCAACGCCTTAGCATGTCTCCACGGCAAGAGCGTTCGCTGAGCCCTCAATTCGAGGAGGGACAATATTCGGGGACTCATCATGAGGCCCTGGAGCAAAAGAAGCCCGTCCTTTCGAAGGACGAGTCTCTGAGATTGGAGGCTATTCTCCCTCCCCCTCGGAGGCCACCGGCTGTCCTCCCAGAACACGAGGAGCGGCAGCCTCGGCACCGACAACACCAAGGACCGCTCGCGGCTCCCCTCGGACCCCGGCGCAATCTTCCGGATCCATTCGCGCCGTGGGAAGAAGTCCGGTTCCGCGACCGGGAGAATGACCACGGCCTTAATCCTCCCATGGAACAATCAAGGGACCACCACCACGGAATTAAACTCACGGTGGAACCTTTTGCCGGGACCTCGGATGTTGAGGCCTACTTGATTGGGAGGCTAAGACCGAGGCTATCTTTGAATATTACGACTATCCGGATCGCCAACGAGTGGCGATTGCCACCATTCGCTTCACCGATTTTGCCTACTCATGGTGGCAAGAAGAGAAAGAGGATAGGGCGTATCAAGGCGAGGACCCCATTCGCACGTGGGACCAGCTTAAACGGGCCATGCGTGATCGGTTCGTGCCCGAGGATTATCTTGACCGCATCCAAGTTAAATTGGAGCGGATTAAGCAAGGGGCCCGCAGCCCGGATGAGTACTATAAGGAGCTACGGCAGCTTGTCTTCCGGTCCCGAGTGCGATTTCCGGAGAGATATGTTATTTCTAAATTCATCGGAGGCCTAAACTCCGAAGTGGCCGCTTATGTGGAGATGCAACGCTTCAGCTCAGAAGCCTCCATTGCCGATGTTCTCCACTACACTAACCAAGTGTACCAAAACTTACAAAAGAGGCGAAGAGTTGGGAGTGGTTGCACTTGGAGCTCGGGTTCCTCGAGCTCTAATCTGCCACCTAAGCGGAGTGAGGCCAAAGAGCCAAAACCCGAGGCTAGCGCTCCTCCGATTAAGCGGGACAACGGGCCTACCCCCGCCGCGTCTAAGGATGGCGCTAACCCTCGAACGCGCGACCTCCAGTGCTTTAAGTGTTTAGGGCGGGGTCATTACGCTCGTGATTGCCCTAACCGAAGGCAAGTCCTCCTTACTCAAACCGGAGACTATGAATCCGACGAAGAGTTTGACAATGGAGAGGACGAGGAGGAGGTCTACGTACCCGCCGTCAGTGGGGAATGCTTCGTTGTCCAACGAGCGCTATTTACTAACGACGCACCCACCGCTCCATCTCAACGGGAGAATATTTTCCACACACGATGCTTTATCCAAGGCAAAGTGTGTAGCGTGATCATCGACGGAGGATCCTGTAGTAACCTCATAGACACTGAGGTGGTATCTCGTTTCAACCTCGAGACGACGCCTCGCAAGGTGCCCTTTTCCCTCCACTGGCTTAATTCCGATGCTCCCGTGATGGTTAAGGAACAAGCCTTGATCAAATTCGCAATTGGACCTTATGAAGATGAGGTCCTTTGCGACGTCGTGACCATGACTGCCTGCCATCTTCTATTAGGCCGACCTTGGCAATATGACCGAGCCGTCATTCACCAAGGGGTGTCCAACGAGTATATATTCCATCGGGACGGCAAGAAATTCACCTTGCATCCCCTCGCCCCGCACGAAGTGATAGCCGATCAAGAGGCTAAGGAGCTCCAAAAGCGGAGTGTTAAGAAAAAGATGGAGCTTAAGGCCTATGAAGGCAGCTCCAAGCACCTATTAGTCGCCCGGGGAAGAGAAGTGAACCGAGCTATCCTAGATAGGCAGATGTTCCTTATTCTCGTCTACAAGGAGTCGTTGCTTTCCGACTCCGAGCTCTCCGAGTTACCCCCAGGCGTCTCGGCATTATTGCAAGAATTTGACGACGTTTTCCCCGAGGAAACTCCAAACGGGCTACCGCCCTTGCGTGGGATCGAGCATCAGATCGATTTCATTCCCGGCGCTAGTTTACCAAACCGTGCTGCATATCGTACCAACCCGGCTGAGACCAAAGAGTCCAGAAACAAATTCAAGATCTCCTAGACAAAGGATACGTTCGAGAGAGTCTCAGTCCGTGTGCCGTACCGGTAATCTTAGTTCCCAAGAAAGATGGGAGCTGGCGCATGTGTGTGGACTGTCGCGCCATCAATAATATCACCATCAAATATCGGCACCCTATTCCGCGGCTGGATGACATGCTCGATGAGCTACGCGGGTCGAAACGTTTTTCCAAGATCGACCTGAAGAGCGGTTATCACCAGATCCGCATGAAAGAAGGCGACGAGTGGAAAACCGCCTTTAAAACCAAACAAGGGCTGTACGAGTGGCTGGTCATGCCCTTCGGATTGACCAACGCTCCTAGTACCCTTATGAGGTTGATGAACCACATCTTGAGAGCCTTCATTGGACACTTCGTCGTGGTGTACTTTGACGATATTCTGATCTACAGCCAAAGCGTCGAAGAACACATGGAGCACATCCGAGAAGTGCTTAACGTCCTAAGGCACGAAAAACTCTACGCTAACTTTGGGAAGTGCCATTTCTGCTCCGACCACGTGATATTCTTGGGGTTCGTCGTGAGCAAGGACGGGGTCCAAGTGGATGAAGCCAAGGTGAATGCCATTCGCGAATGGCCTACTCCGCACACTATGACCCAAATCCGGAGTTTCTTAGGCCTCGCCGGATTTTACCGGCGCTTCGTGAGGGATTTTAGTACCCTTGCCGCCCCGCTCACTGAGCTCACCAAGAAGAATGTTCCATTCCAGTGGAGAGCCCCGCAAGAGACGGTGATTCGGGCTATTTTGTATAGTTTAACTCTTGTATTTTAGGGCTATATTGAGTGTGTTTACGTTAGAGTTGTGCGTAATTGTAATATCTAGGCCGAAGACACAAGGATTCAAGAATCAAGAGTTCTAAGGCGTTTTGAGCTGTCTGCGCGACACCACTTGCTTGCGAAGGCTATATCTGGAGCTACAGAGATGGGATTTAGCTGATTCCGGTGCCATTGGAAAGCAAAATTCAAGGGCTTCAATTCATCTGTTTACACCGAAGTCAGATTCCAAGCCGAAGATGGTCAAAACAGCCTATGAATTGACACCAGCGATTCTGTCGAGATTCCGCGACCGCGGATTGTCCACCGCGACAGCGGTGGCCGCCGAGACCGACTTGTTCTTCTCTGTCGTGAAAGCGCGGGCGCGGTGGGAGCGACGCGACCGCGGTGATGCCGAATCCGAAGCGGGCCGAAATCTTTCTATCTTGTTTCCTTTTCTATCTTTTGCCTCTTTCCTTATCTATCTCGTGGAGCTTGTTCCTTGAGCTATATAAGGAGAAGCCAGCCTTAGGTTTTTAGTATCTAGTACATTCTACCTTCTACCTTCTTCTTCATTTAATTCTTTAGTTTAGTTATGGAGAGCTAGTCTCCTTGGGTTTGTTCAAGGGAGAAGCTCTGATGTATGAACTCGTGAGGTTTTGGTAATTGATTTCTATCTTTTGGTTAATATTGATTCTCTTGTACTTCATCTTATGATTGTTTATTGTTTCTCTAGGAGTAGCTAACCTATTGAATTGATTAGCTTTCTACTGTTTGATTAGGTTTGGACCGTGGACAAAACTAATCTGTGAAAACAACTTAACCTAGACCTGTTGTCTATGCAACTAGGATTAAGAAGAGAATTGATTGTTTTATCTTACAATTGACTCGTAACTTGATTGTTTGATATAATATCCTGCATATCCTTGTTCTCTATGCTAATTCTAGGTTAAGCGTCCTTGCCTAGGGTTATAGAATTGCTTGGACCGTGGACTTGCGATTGCTAATGATCAGGATAGGAATCAACCATAGCCATAGGTGTGAATGAAATCAATGGATGAATCTATGATCGAGTGATTATTTCATGAGTGGATCTTTTGAATGAACTTGTTTTCCCATATTTGTTTGTTTGTTTGTTATTTGCTTTCTAGTTTAGTTTAGTTTAGATCTTCTTCTTAAATCCCCCCTTCTTTGGTTGATAATTATATTAATACTAGAAGCCATAGTTCTCTTGGGTTCGACCCCTTACTTGCTTGCTATACTTAGTTTGTAGTTTGGGTTATTTATCTTTGATCTTGGCACGACGACTTTAGCCCGAGTCAAATTTATTTTTGATAAGGGAACTCATGTACCTCTATATAAAGAGCCTGATTCGGCCTATTTTGTATAGGATAACTCTTGTATTTTAGAGCTATTTTGAGAGTGTTTAGGTTAGTTTTGAGCGTTATTGTAATATCAAGACCGAAGACACAAAGAATGAAGAATCAAGAGTTAAAGAGCTTAAAGACGAAGATTCGCCACTGCATGGATATCGCGGTCGCGTTGTCTATGACGCGGGCGCGGTGGCGTGAAGCAGCGAGCCAACCAAGACCTGTGAAGGCCGCGGTCGCGCTGCCTCTGGCGCGGTCGCGGTAGAGCCGACTCGGATTTGACCATTTGAAGGCCGCCGCGGGCGCGGTGGTGGTGCTGCGGTCGCGGTGTGACCGACTCTCAAGCGGACACGATTTCACCGTTTTTATCTTGTTTCCTTTCTTATCTTTCGGTTTCCTATCTTATTTAGTCCGAAAAGGTTGATCTTTGGGGCTATATAAGGGGAACTTTTCTAGGTTTTTAGATATCCAACTTACTTGTCAATCAATTGTCTTTCAATAAAGATTAGAGTTTTCTTTGTAATGGAGAACTAACTCTCCTCATGAGTTTATTCAATCAAGGAAGCTTTATTATGAAGTTGTTAAATTCTGGTAATCTCTTTATCCCTAGGTCTTTATTGATACTCTTGTGCTTCATCCCATGATCTATGTTTGATTTTATAAGCCTGATCAACTTGTTTGATTGAATTAGATCTATTGTTTGATTTAGGATTGGTTGTTGTCTATGCATCTTTCCTATTTCTCGAAACAACTCTATTCTAGGACCGTGGACTAGTTTAGGGAAGAGTATTCAATGGTTAAATTGTGCATGAGACTCGTAGCTTGATTGCATGATTTGATTTCCTAATATCCCTGTGCTCTATGCTAATTCTAGGTTAAGCGTCCTTGCCTAGGGTTATAGAATTGCTTGGACCGTGGACTTGCGATTTCTAATGATTGGGATTGGAATTGACCTAGACATATAAAGAGGTGGATGAATTCATGATCAACGGATTAATAAAGTGGAATTGATTGGATGAACTCTACTTGATAACCTTTGATTGAAACCAACTTTCAAAACCCCCTTTTGATTACTTGCATGAAAACTACAAAATCTGAATAAAACTGATTCCTTTGGGTTCGACCCCTTGCTTGCCTACTATACTTTTGTTTGCATGTTTGGGATTTATTTTTGATAAGGGAACAACGACTTTGCCCGAGTCAAATTTTGGCGCCGTTGCCGGGGGATCCTTTTCTTGTTTTGATTTTGTGTGTTTTCGTGCTCTGCGTCCAAACCGCGCCCACGGCCCCCTCGGCGCGCCCGCGGTTCGTGCGCAGAACCATCCCTTTGGGTGCGGGCCTAACACATGGTCCGTACCCGGTCTACTAATACTTCCCCTGTTCGTTTTGATCCAGAAATTGATAGGACTCTTCGGAAGATAAGGAGTGCCCCCAGACCCTCTACATCCTACAACCTTCTCGAATCTTTCTCTCTCTCTGATTCTGAACCAGAAGACGCCATGGCGGAACAAACCATTCGCCAACTCACGGCGCCTGATCTCCAGCAACAGCAGCTCGCTGTTCAATTCCCCGAACTCGGGGAGGGTGTGAAATTCGAACTGAAGTTTGGCCTCATCCACCACTTACCCAAATTTCACGGGTTGAGTGGTGAGGACCCGAACAAGCATCTCACTGAATTCCACGCAGTGTGCGTGAGTACGAAGCCCACTGATGTGACGGAAGATCAAATCAAGCTCCGGGCTTTCCCCTTCTCTCTGGAGGACACCGCCAAGGACTGGCTCCTTTATTTGGTGCCAGGTTCTATCACTACTTGGGCGGCCATGAAGAAGGTGTTTCTTGAGAAGTACTTCCCCGCTTCCAAACAAACATCCATTAAGAAGCAGCTCAGCAGTTTGGAGCAAGGGGAAGACGAGAACCTCTATGACTATTATGAGCGCTACAAGAGGCTCATCGCGAGTTGTCCCTACCATGGCTACCAAGCCAAGGATCTTATTTGCTACATCATTGAGGGACTCTGCGATAATGACAAGGGGCTCGTGAATGCATCTTGTGGGGGTAGTTACGAGAACTTGACCCCCGCTGCAGCTTTTCAGAAAGTTGAGATCTTGGTGGAACAAGCCCGCAATCAAAGGTCCAGGACCAATGTGAGGTCCGTTAGTGTGGTGAATGAGTCCCTGAATGCTGAAGTAAGGGAGCTCAAGGATCTTATGAAGCAGCTGCTCACAAAGAGGACGGTCCAGCAAGTCAACGCTTGCGGTCTATGTTATGATGCGAGCCACCATACGGATCAGTGCCCTACTATTCAAGAGACTAAGGAGTCGGTCAATGCTATTGGCAATTATGGTGCGCCCCGACCCCGGAATGACCCTTACTCGAACACCTACAATCCGGGGTGGGCGAACCATCCTAACCTAAGGTGGAACAACCAGCAGCAACAAGATCCACCACAACAGCAGCAGCAGTACGCTCCTCAGGGCCAGCAACAACAGTTTCGGTCCAATAACTATGCCCCGAGAACGCCTGCTCCATCTCAGAATGATGCTATTACCTCCCTCTTGAAAGAGAACCAAGAGACGAGAGCTGCTGTAAAGAATCTTGAGACTCAGCTAAGCCAACTTGCAACTATGATCAATAGGCTCGAGTCTAAGGATTCCGGGAAACTTCCCTCTCAACCGCTCAATCACAAGGAGAATGTAAGTGCCATGAATTTGAGGAGCGGTAGAGTATTGGCGAGTCGGGAATCACCCACTGGTGATGAACCGCGACCGCGTTCCCCTGGCCGCGACCGCGCCGGGGCGACAGCACATGAAGACCAAGCCTCTGTGGAGATTCCGCGCCCGCGCTCTTCCCTCCGCGACCGCGAAATTCCAACAGAGCGCATGGACCACGAGAGGCGTAGCGAGCCGCGACCGCGGAGTCCGGACTGCGCCCGCGGTAAGGAGGCCGAGAGGAATTTTGAAGCTTTACTCGATTATGCTTTCAAGAACTATTCGCCTGCACGCCCGAGCTCTCCTAGATGGAACCGAGCCCCAGCAGCAGAAGAGGACGATGGATATGTGGCTCAACCTCTTCCACCATTGGATTCTTTCAAACCCTCTCCCCCATTCCCCAATGCTCTCAAGGACACAAGGAAGCCGGCACATGACAAGGAACTCTTCGAGACCTTCGCCAATTGCCGGGTAAATGTTCCTCTCCTTAATCTCATCCAAAGTGTCCCTCGTTTTGCTAAATTCATGAAAGAGCTATGCACCATAAAAAGAAAGAATAGGACTAGTCCTAAAATTAAAAAGGTAGCTCTAGTTGAAAAGACGCAGGATAGCAAAATTGAGACTTGTAATTCCCTACTCCAAAAGCAATTACCTAAAAAATGCTCAGCCCAGGAAGATTCACCATCCCTGTCACTATTGGAGAAACTAAAATTGAGCGTGCTATGCTAGATTTAGGTGCCTCCATTAATGTTCTTCCAGCTTGCATGTATGATAGGTTAGGCCTTGGTCCTTTAAAGGAGTCCGATATTGTTATTGAATTGGCTGACCACTCTAATGTGCGCCCGAAAGGGTTAGTTGAGGATGTTCTAGTGCAGGTGCAGGGTTTGATCTTTCCTGCAGATTTTTATGTGATGGAGATAGGCGAAGGGCGGTACGACCCGGTTCTCTTACTAGGTCGTCCATTCATGAAAACCGCCAATACGGTCATCGACGTTGCCAATGGATCTCTTTCCATATCTCATGGTGGCAACACGGTCCGAATTGATGTTGATGAGGACCCATATTGATCGTATCCACGTCGAGCCAACGACGTTAAACAAAAGCACTGCTTGGGAGGCAACCCAAGGATTAGATAGATTGTTTTTCCATTCCTAGCTTAGGATTTGCTTGTGTTTTTAGCTAACATGCAGGTACTAGGTCCGAAAGGACACGCCTGGCGTGAAACCGTGCCCGCGCCTCTTTGGCCGCGCCCGCGGTGGACCGTTAGCGCGCCCCGACGAACAGGTACTAGCCCGTGCTCGCGGCAACCATACTGCGTCTCGGTTTTAGCTCGTTTTTATTAAAAAAAAGAAAAAAAAAGAGACAAAAAGAGGACTTTTTGGTCCCATTCTACCTCTATATTTTCCATCCATCTATATCCATTCTATCCATCTTCTATCTTTCCATCTTCGACTTCTTCTTTCCATTCATCTTTGTACATCCATTCTTTGGCTATGTGTAAAAGCCTAAGTATGGGGGTGCGTTGTTCCCCCGAGAGTTCTCTTCTCCACGGCTCGAGCTCGAGTATTGATCCATCTTCCAAGAGACGAGCCAAGATACGAAGGTTGCTTGCACATCACACTTTTCGAGACGGAGTCAAGACATTGTCTCTGCATGAAGACCGCGACCGCGCTCCATCAGCCGCGCCCGCGGTGGTTCACCTGACGCTGACTTCTTCTCTCTGCATCAATTCCGCGCCCGCGCCCCTAGTGCCGCGCCCGCGGGTTGCCACCAGATTGGAAGTATGACGCTTTCTATTCTACCACCTTTGAAGAGTTCTTCCGTTCCACCTCTCTTGATTCGTTTGTGAGTCTTCTGATATACCTTTCTCCTTGCTTCTATCCTTTCTCTTTGCTTCATTGAGGACAATGAAGGATTTAAGTATGGGGGAAGGAGTACTCGCATTCGCTTATCCTAGTTAGCTTAGTTAGAGATTTGCTTCAGATTTTTTATTTTCTTCTTTTCATGGAGCACTTGCACCATACTTTTTGCATAATAAAGAAAGAAAGAAAAGGAAAAAGATAGAAAAAGCCATAAAAATTTGAAAAAAAGGCATATGAAATCCTGGGATGAGTCGAAAACCCGAAAGGGCGGCTCAGGTAATAAGCAGGTAACCCGAACCAGCATTAGGCTGGGGTAATATGAGGTTCATGAGTGATTGTGAGTATTTGTGAGCACACCTAGAGAAAAATGAAAAGAGCGGTTAGGTGAAAACCCGAAAGGGCGCCTAAGTAGAATTGAGCGGAAAAATTTGAGTGTTTTAGGATCATTCTTGCTTGGGGACTTTGGGGCTTCATTGTTAGATTTGGGTAGATCCTAGGTTGCTCTATTTCATGTTTTTAGAGCTTGAGTGTTATATCTTGTGATGAGGTGTGTGTTTGAGCTTCATTGTTTTATGCTCATGATTTCTCTATATTTTGGGTTCGGGTTGTGAGTTGAGTGTTTTTATCTTCCCTTGTATTTCCTGAGATCTTAGATGTGCTTACTTGATGTATTTCTTTTGAGCTTACTCGAGGACGAGCAAGATCTATGTATGGGGGAATTTGATTCAGCCTATTTTGTATAGGATAACTCTTGTATTTTAGAGCTATTTTGAGAGTGTTTAGGTTAGTTTTGAGCGTTATTGTAATATCAAGACCGAAGACACAAAGAATGAAGAATCAAGAGTTAAAGAACTTAAAGACGAAGATTCTCCACTGCATGGATATCGCGGTCGCGTTTTCTATGACGCGGGCGCGGTGGCGTGAAGGAGCGAGCCAACCAAGACCTGTGAAGGCCGCGGTCGCGCTGCCTCTGGCGCGGTCGCGGTAGAAGCCGACTCGGATTTGACCATTTGAAGGCCGCCGCGGGCGCGGTGGTGGTGCCGCGGTCGCGGTGTGACCGACTCTCAAGCGGACACGATTTCACCGTTTTCATCTTGTTTCCTTTCTTATCTTTCGGTTTCCTATCTTATTTACTCCGAAAAGGGTGATCTTTGGGGCTATATAAGGGGAACCTTTCTAGGTTTTTAGATATCCAACTTACTTGTCAATCAATTGTCTTTCAATAAAGATTAGAGTTTTCTTTGTAATGGAGAACTAACTCTCCTCTTGAGTTTATTCAATCAACGAAGCTTTATTATGATGTTGTGAAATTCTGGTAATCTCTTTATCCCTAGGTCTTTATTAATAATCTTGCGCTTCATCCCATGATCTATGTTTGATTTTATGAGCCTGATCAACTTGTTTGATTGACTTAGATCTATTGTTTGATTTAGGATTGGTTGTTGTCTATGCATCTTTCCTATTTCTCGAAACAACTCTATTCTAGGACCGTGGACTAGTTTAGGGAAGAGTATTCAATTGTTAAATTGTGCATGAGACTCGTAGCTTGATTGCAAGATTTGATTTCCTAATATCCCTGTGCTCTATGCTAATTCTAGGTTAAGCATCCTTGCCTAGGGTTATAGAATTGCTTGGACCGTGGACTTGCGATTTCTAATGATTGGGATTGGAATTGACCAAGACATATAAAGAGGTGGATGAATTCATGATCAAAGGATTAATAAAGTTGAATTGATTGGACGAACTCTACTTGATAACCTTTGATTGAAACCAACTTTCGAAACCCCCTTTTGATTACTTGCATGAAAACTACAAAATCTGAATAAAACTGATTCCTTTGGGTTCGACCCCTTGCTTGCCTACTATACTTTTGTTTGCATGTTTGGGATTTATTTTTGATAAGGGAACAACGACTTTGCCCGAGTCAAATTTTGGATGAACAACGGCGCCAAAATTTGACTCGGCGCACTAATGCACCACTCTTGGTCTTACCCGACTTTGCCAAAACCTTCGAAGTCGAATGCGACGCGTCGAGTGTAGGCCTAGGCGGAGTACTTATGCAAGAGGGGCGACCCATCGCCTACTTTAGTGAAAAACGCAACGGAGCTGAGTTACACTATCCCACATATGACCTAGAGCTTCTTGCTTTGGTCTGAGTGCTCAAGACGTGGGAGCATTACTTACGCCCTAGAGAGTTCGTGATTCATTCTGACCACGAAGCTCTCAAGTACCTCCGGGGGCAAGCCAAGCTTAACAAGAGGCATGCGAAGTGGGTGGAATTCATCGAGTCCTTTCCATATGCCATCAAGCATAAGAAGGGAAAGGACAACGTAGTGGCCGACGCACTCTCTAGGAGGTATGTCCTACTTACCACTTTGGATGCCCGCATGCTCGGATTTTCCTTTATTAAAAACACGTATGCTGAAGACGCCGACCTCGGAGAAATTTATAACGCATGCATTAGGACGAGAAGTAGGCATAATTTCTACCTTCATGAGGGCTATCTTTTTAAGGGGGATAAACTCTGTATCCCCACGTCTTCAACCCGAAGGCTTCTCGTACAAGAAGCTCATGGGGGCGGGTTAATGGGGCACTTTGGGGTAGCTAAGACCTTGGCAACCCTTAAAGAACATTTTTACTGGCCCCGTATGTTTAAGGACGTAGAGAAGTTCTGCGCTTCATGCCTTAATTGCTTGCGTGCTAGGTCTAAACTAAATCCCCATGGGTTATATACTCCCCTTCCCATTCCGCACGCGCCATGGGAAGATATATCTATGGATTTTGTTCTAGGTCTACCCCGTTCCAAGAAGGGGCACGACTCCATCTTTGTAGTCGTAGACCGCTTTTCAATAATGGCACACTTTATTGCGTGCCACAAAACGGATAATGCGTCGCACATCGCTGATTTATTTTTCCATGAAATTGTGCAACTGCATGGCGTCCCTAAGACAATTGTGTCTGATCGGGATGCCAAATTTTTGAGCTATTTTGGGAAGACCTTATGGGCCAAAATGGGCACTAAACTTCTATTTTCTACATCCTACCATCCGCAAACGGACGGGCAAACCGAGGTTGTCAATAGAACCTTGGGTGCCCTGCTTCGTTCTTTGTTGCGTACTAACCTGCGCAGGTGGGAGGAGTGCCTCTCTTTCATCGAATTCGCCTATAACCGGTCGGTCCACCGGGCTACCAAGAAAACGCCGTTCGAGGTGGTATACGGGAAGAACCCCGCAACTCCGCTTGACATGGTGCCGCTAGCGATTAAGGACCACGAGAGTCAAGAGGGCATCGACCATGCCACGCGAATTAAGGCCCTTCACGACTCCACCAGAGAGCGTCTAGAGAGGAGCACGGCTCAATACACTAAGCACGCCAACAAGGGCCGGAAGGAGTTGGTGCTCGAGCCCGGCGATCTCGTATGGGTGCATCTTCGCAAGGATCGATTTCCCGAACTGCGTAACTCCAAGTTAAAGCCTAGGGGAGACGGCCCCTTCCAGGTGCTCGAGAAAATTAATGACAATGCCTACCGGATCGAGCTACCCGAAGGCTATGGAGTCCACGATGTGTTCAATGTGGCGGACCTTCGAGTTTTTGTTTCAAATGAAGTCGAGTCCGATCAAGAAGATTCGGGGACGAATCCTTCTCAATTGAGGAGGATGATGTGACCGCGCCAAGGCCACATCATGGCACCGGCGCCCAAGGCGCCCAAGGCACCGAAGGCACCGGCGCCCAAGACGCGGGCGCCCAAGGCACCGACGCCCCGGTGCCCCATCAAGGCACCGGCGCCCAGGCGCCTCATCACGGCACCGGCGCCCCGGTGCCACTCGGCGCCAACGATGCTCAGGCGCGGCCCGGCGCCTCGCTTGGGCACTCGACCCAGGGTCGTACGCGACCCGTCACGAGGTCAGTCTCGTCCAAAGAGGCGAGCCACATCCCCGGGCCTATAACGCGGTGTCGGGCTAAGGCCATACAAGAACGACTTCGGGCTCACTTGGCGATGCCATGTGTGATGCAAGGCCCGCCCGGAGATACATTTTTGAGTCTCCAAATATTTGGCCCCAGAAATGACACCGCAAAGCCCGAAGCCCATTATGAGGAAGGACACTTCAAGACCGACTTGATGGAGGCGTGTCCCCCACACTAAGTACCTTCCTTGGCCGCCAAGTTTGTGTCTTCCCACGCATTTAAAGCTTTAGCTTGGCCGCCAAGGAACCTTAGTAAATGCGGCCGCCTATGCTTGCCTTGGACGCCACTCTTCGCAGCCTCCATACAAGAACTTGGCGCCCACTCCAAGATATTCCCTTGGCCGCCAATCTTCTCCACCTCCTCATGTTGCTTGGCGCCACTTCAAGCACGCCGCCCCTCCTCTCTCTCGTGCCTATATAAGCACAAGCAAGTCTTCATATTTTGGGAGATTGAATTTGAGTAAGAGAGCTTTAAGCCCTACTCATTCGGTCTCTTCAGCCTCAAGGGAGAACGGGCCGAGAGAGTCCCCTTCTTGTCGGCTTCTAGCTCTCGATTCCTTCGTTGATCTCTTTTTTTCCTTTTCCATTACTTTGTCCCACAAAAACGCTTATACTTCAGTTTGTAACTTCAAACAAATCGCCACCTTTTTCAATACAACACTCAAGTTTGAGTTTCTTCACTCTTCTTACATGAACGCCTCCACAAAAGCTCAGTCGAACCCGAAATTCGACCGATCCTGGAAGTGAGATCACATCAATGTCACAAAGACCCAAGCCGTCGTCACTCGACTCGTCGCTCGAGCTAGAGTCGTCCGAGCTGGAGTCGCTCGAACTATGGCCGGTGTTGATACTTGGGTCCGTTTCTTCTCCGGAGCTAGCGTCACCCTCTTTGATGATGCTTGGGTTACTCTCCTCACCAAATCTGGCGTCACTTCCTTCTTCATTGTTCAAGGCAAGGACTTGGATAACATTCGGCTCACTTGCCCCCTTATGATGGTTCTAGACCTCATGATCACTCGAGATGTCAATGATCTTCTTTCTCGGGGGCATCCACACACAAGGTGAGGGCCAGTCACTCCCTTGCTCATGGCAACCTTCTTGGAAAGCAACCTCTCGTAGGCCATTTTGAATGCAAAGAAGTCGAAGTAGTGAGGCTTTTTTTTTTTAAGCCCTCATTTCTTTTCTCTCTCTTATTTTTTTTGTTTTTTTTTCTCTCTCTTTTTTTTTTCTTTTGTGGCTCTCTTCTCCCTGGCTGGGGTCAGACCGAGCTTGCACCCATGCTCGAGTGCCACTTTTTTTTCTTTTTTTTGAAATTTCCGACCCCTTTTCTTTCTTGGTTCGGTGCTTGCGAGCCCACATGTTCCACACTTCAATTCGAGCTTTACATTTCGTGACACTCGACATATGCACATTCCATTTTAATTCATGCAACTTCAAGTATATGAATACATAAATCACAATTCATATTAACTTTCTATGCTCATTTGGGTTTGGCTTGGTGGTCCTCGGTTTAGGGAAGAAAACATCGGTTCATGCAAATTTTTGGTTCGGTTTTGCTAGGGGAATGGTTTGAACCTTTCGGGGCTGAGAAACCCCTTGGATTAGATTGAAACTAAGCCTAACAAAAGCTTCTCCTACCCACATTCGAATGGGATCAACAAAGTTTAAAAAAAGGTCGACTCTTACTCACGAAATTTGTGGATTTTGGATAGGGTTAAACACAAAGCAACTCGGCCGGAGTTTTTTTTTTCTTGGCTCGCCCTTGGTCTCTCTCTTTGATTGGTGAGTTTGTATAAGTGAGAGACCTCCCTTTATATAGGATTTTTGAGGGGTATAAGAACAAAGGAACTCGGCTGGCTATTGGTGTTCATTTGGTCGACATTATGGTGGAAGAGGAGAAGATGGTAGCCATGATGAAGCTCTTATTCACTCCCCTCTTCAAGACTACACCTTAGCTTGCAAACCAAGGTCGACATATGGAAGGGTGTTTGGTTATTTGAGCCTTTACTTGGGTTCCAAGATTCGAAAGCTTGTTAAGTTGCCTCAAGGAAATTTATTTTCTCCCTCCATAAAATTTCGCCAACTTTTTTGGGTGTAAAAGGTGAGGCTTAGGCGTTGGTAAAGAACATGGGAAGAGTTAGACACTTTCTCCACGCCACTTTGGATTTTTTTTTTCGGACCCTTCTAAGGCCCTAGGGTCGTGGCCGAATCAAGGTGAGGTCTCGAGTTGGCTCGGGTCTCGTTTGGCCAAAGAGGTTTAAAAAGGTTTTGAGCATATAAGAAAGTAACATGAAATACAATCACATCATCTGGTATCAGAGCCTTTCGAGGCGGGTTCAGTAAGTTTTGAATATGTAGATTGCATTTTCTTGGACGAGGGAAGTACTACTTCCGTTGAGTCGTCCTTTGTTTTTTTTTTTGGAACAAGACGAGCACACTTACAATTTGTGCTTGTCAAGCCGTTGCCTCCGAAGGTCGAAGCAAAAAGGGGTAGGCCAAGATGAAGGGCTCGACACGAGGGTGGTAGCAAAAGGGATAGGCTCGTTTTTTTTTGAAGAGATTGAAATCGGTCAAGGCAAAGGAAGGAAAAAACGAGGCTAGATTGGGGGGGGGGAAGTAGAAAAGGGATTCGAGCAATTGAAAACCTGACTCGTAGGGTAGTAATTCGTACCCCCACAACTTGAGAAACTCAAGCCGACAAGCTCTGATACCAGATGATGTGATTCGCCTTAGGATCGGACTCGATTCTGGCTCGAGGGAGTTCGTGGCTTCCTTGTAAACGATTTGGGCGAGAGATCTTGCGTAAGCTTGCAAAATTCAAAAGAAATTGCAACATTTCGGACGTGTGGAATTGTTGAATCAAGAAACTCTTTTTGTAGGCTTTTTAATAAAATGGGATAAGTAGTCGAACCCTCACTTCGGTCCACTCACCGAGAGGGATCGACTAAGGGATACAAGGGGTGCGGAACCGAACCCTAACAACCCAAGTGGCCCTAAGGATAGGTAGGCGCCTCGCTCGGAGTGAACCAAGCTAGGACGCCTAAGGAGGGAAGGCGAGGCTCGAGTCTCACGAGCCGGGCCACCCTCCGAGCCCTCGGTTACCCGAAGGACATGGTTGGTTTGAATAATATGAACGGCGAGGCCTAGGTTCGAGTCTCACGAACCAAAGCCCGCCATCCGGCTCTCGAGTCTCACGAGATCCCTACGGCTTGAGTCCCACAAGCCGGGAAAGCCCAAAACCTAGAACGGGACTAAAAGTCTCTCAATTCAGGTTCAAGCTTAATCTTAATCTATCTAAAAAATGAAGAATTGCATCCCTTTATATAGGGCAAAAATTGGGCGCTTGACTTGGCCTCCAAGGCGGTAATTGATGGTGGCATGTTACTTGGAGTGGAAGGCATTCATCTTTCAAGCTCATCCTTGGCGGCCAAGCAAACTTGAGGAGGTGGAGATGTCTTGGGCTGAGGTGAAGGACGGTGGAGACTTGGGCTTGGGCTTGTTCTGGAGTTTGTTATGGAGAGCTAGCCCGGCCCAACTTGTTCTTGAAGTTTATGATCATCCTTGCTTGGATTGCCTTAGAAAAAGGCCCGAAACGCGACGTAGATAGGCGCCAAAAAGTGGCACCGGCCCGAAGACGCGAGTGCCCACGAGAGGCACCGACGCCGCGGGGCAGGTGCCTCGGTGAGGCATCGGCGCCGAAAGGCATGAGGGCGAGGGGGTCGGGCACGACCGCTTCAGGCTCGGGCACGATCACATCATCTGCTCAAGTAAGTGGCATTGGCTCGTCCTCGTGCTTTTGTGGAGAAGTGCCTCTCTTGAGTTTCTCAAGAGAGGCACTTCTCAAGTTGTGGTAACCAAGTAAGACCCACAAAAATCAAAGAGAGGCACTGGCTCCGATACCAGATGATGTGATATCACTTCCAGGATCGGTCGAATTTCGGGTTCGACTGAGCTTTTGTGGAGGCGTTCATGTAAGAAGAGTGAAGAAACTCAAACTTGAATGTTGTATTGAAAAAGGTGGCGATTTGTTTGAAGTTACAAACTGAAGTATAATTTTTTTTGTGGGACAAAGTAATGGAAAAGGAAAACAAGAGATCAACGAAGGAATCGAGAGCTAGAAGCCGACAAGAAGGGGACTTCCTCGGCCCGTTCTCCCTTGAGGGAGAAGAGACCGAATGAGTAGGGCTTAAAGCTCTCTTACTCAAATTCCATCTCCCAAAATATGAAGACTTGCTTGTGCTTATATAGGCACGAGAGAGAGGAGGGGCGGCGTGCTTGAAGTGGGCGCCAAGCAACATGAGGAGGTGGAGAAGATTGGCGGCCAAGGCAATATCTTGGAGTGGGCGCCAAGTTCTTGTATGGAGGTGGCGAAGAGTGGCGTCCAAGGCAAGCATAGGCGGCCGCATTTACTAAGGTTCCTTGGCGGCCAAGCTAAAGCTTTAAATGCGTGGGAAGACACAAACTTGGCGGCCAAGGAAGGTACTTAGTGTGGGGGACACGCCTCCATCAAGTCGGGCTTGAAGTGTCCTTCCTCATAATGGGCTTCGGGCTTTGCGGTGTCATTTCTGGGGCCAAATATTTGGAGACTCAAAAATGTATCTCCAGGCGGGCCTTGCATCACACATGGCATCGCCAAGTGAGACCGAAGTCGTTCTTGTATGGCCTTAGCCCGACGCCGCGTTATAGGCCCGGGGATGTGGCTCGCCTCTTTGGACGAGACCGACCTCGTGACGGGTCGCGTACGACCCTGGGTCGAGTGACCAAGCGAGGCACCGGGCCGCGCCTCAGCGTCGTTAGCGCCGAGTGGCACCGGGGCGCCGGTGCCGTGATGAGGCGCCTGGGCGCCGGTGCCTTGATGGGGCACCGGGGCGTCGGTGCCTTGGGCACCCGCGTCTTGGGCGCCGGTGCCTTCGGTGCCTGAGGCGCCGGTGCGTTCGGTGCCTTGGGCGCCGGTGCCTTCGTTGCCTTGGGCGTCGGTGCCTTTGGTGCCTTGGGCGCCTTGGGCGCCGGTGTCATGATGTGGCCTTGGCGCGGTCACATCAACGTCCCTATGGCTTAGGGACTCCCGTTCACTTGTTGTCCTTTTCACTCGTGAGCGTCCTCTGGACTTACCTGAGATTAATACTTGGACAACTATCAAATACCATTGAGTTTGTCATTATCAGTTGTAGGGATGATCATTATTGGTTAGATATTTAATGATTGCGGTCCTTAATATCGTCCCAACAACACTACTACACATTTTTCGATAGATAGCATATTATAGATAGCGGTTATTTAAACGTTATATTTTGAATACAAAAACATAGCGCTTTTTTATTAGAACCACTAAGAGTCATATTTTTTTTTATCTTTTTAATAATATAATTTAAGCTTCTTAGTGGTTATGTTAAAAAAGCGTTGTAAACTTACAAATACGGATAGTGCATTTTAGAAAAGTGCTATGGATAGTTATATTAAAAAAAAGCAAAAAGAAAAGTATTCCCACTTAAGTGCTTAACCCTAGTACTTGGCTCGCTCCCGCATTTGCCCATCATCTTCTTCAACCCAACGGCAGTGCCTTCGTGGTCGTCTCCGTCGAATGTGCCTCCATGGTCGTCTGCCGCTAGATCAGCGACGGCTTTGGCGACGTCAACGCGCCAAATAGTGGACAGTTGCAAGTCTTCGAAGGGCGTTTCGGGGGGCGATGGTGGACGCCAATGCCATCATTCACGGCGGCGAGAGGCTCAACACCTCCACCGACAGGTTCGTCAAATCCAGCCCCTCACCCCTTCCGAGGCCTCCCTGGTCCTCAGATCCTGCACATCCAACCCCCGCCTCTCTCTCCAATTCTTCCGCTTCTGCTCCACCAAAATCCCTAATTTCCGACACGACCCCTTCACCTACAACCACCTTCTCCTCATCCTCTCCACAGCGGCCTCCCATGGCGACTCCGAGTCGCTCCACCAGATGCTAGCCCTCGTCGATGAGATGGACAAGGCCGGAGTCCGTGGCACCATATCCACCGTCAACATCCTCGTTGGAGCTCCCGCGCCCCCGTCTCTCGTTGGACCCCTCCCCTGAATCCCTGAACAAAGGTCTGATTTGTTCTGTTCGTTTTGAGTTAGGTTTTGTGATTATGATTCGGATATACTTTATTAAAATTGGAAGATCTAGTGTGGCATTGATTCGGCTTCCTATTGTTTCCTGAGATTTGATTTGGCTGGCATTGATTCAGAATTTCATAAGGATGGGGTAATTGATGATAGGATCTGTAGTTCTAGGTTTTTGTTGTAGACTTCTGATCTGGATTTGTTGTTTGGTTGATCTCGTCTTTGGCTGAGGATATCAATGTAGATGCGTTACATTCAAGTATGGGATTGCCGCCGACGCTCAATGTCACCACGGCCAGAGTTGGAAAATTGGGGATTGCGGTGCGTAGTTGCCAACTGTGATTTGTCTATGTACTATGCTTAGAAATTGTGATGTTGTTCAGGAAGAGTATGGAACAAACAAAGTTTGGGTTTGAATGCATTGACTCATATGAGTGGAATGAATTAAGTTATTTAGTAATAGTGTTGTGACATTGTGATTAATTTGTGTTTATGTTGTGGCATGTGGGATTTCAGCTTCCATTGGTGAGCAATGTGCAAGTAGAGCCGATCGTTGTGCAATTTGATAGATTGGATTTGGTTATTGAAGAAAATTCAGATCCGGATGCAGGTTCAAATGTAAAACGGCTAGCTGGCTCTATTGCCATTTTAATTTCTTTGTTATAAAGTTTCTGATCGTTATGGTTAGATTGTGATAGATGAAATTTCTGGTTCTCTTTGTAGTTCTCCACCTGCCAGTAGTTCAGGGAGGAGTAATGGCTATAGATTTGCTAATAAGGTGAGACCATCCCTATATCGTTTGCTGATAACGTGCAATTTACATATTTTGGGATATTATAAGTTTATATTTTTGATGGCATCAAATTTTTGATGGAATGACTATACAAGTTGGTATTGTCAATCTCCTACTTGAAACTCCAGGACATTCAAAATCTCATGAATGGGCAACTTGGTAAAATATTATCCCATGATTCCATCCCACCTTTATCTCATGCATGTAATTGATATCATGGAATTAATGTGCAAGGGTACAATTGATGTAATTGTTTTGTGCATATGCTTCCCCCCAGATCTGGTGTTTTGTACATACGGCTAACTGATAGGAAGATCTTCATAGAGAAAAAGTTGAAAAGGTACATTTATTCATTTGGCTAACATATTTCCATTGTTGTGCAAGTGCATGAATCAATGCATTCTGTGGTTTTGAGCGTAGGTATATATAAATATATACATTCTACTAATTGTTTGTTTTACTTCTTTTTTTTAACAGAAGTTGGAAGTTGAAAGGCAGCTTAATTTTTGTGGATAGATACTAGCTTATGCTTCAATTTTGGTAAGGAAGAAGGCTTGAAGAACTAATGCTAGCTAGTAAACTTTACAATTTTTTGTATATGGTAGTGAACTATGAAATTCTAGGTTTGCTTTGTTTTTTTTTCCTATGTACCAGCAGCTGTAGAAACATGTCTGTATCAGCTGCATTTTGTGGATGATGTTTATTAGAATTCAAATATATATTTGGATTATGTGCTTTTATGAGGTGTGGTATGTTGTTGAATAAAAATTGTGTGTGTAGTGTGTACTACCAGGTACAAAAAAATTGCAGGTGCTAGCTAGGTATAAAAAAAATTAGGATGAAAATTCGAAAAATTGATATAAAAAATATAGCACCTTTTATGGAAAAAGTGTTGTGAGTAAGAGGTACAAGTAGAACGTATTTTTACAAAAAAATGTGACATAACACTTTTCTCTAAAAAGCGTTATGAGCAAAATAACAAACGTAGCGCTTTTTGGAGAAAAACGTTGTGAGTAAAATAACATACATAGCGCTTTTCTCCAAAAAGCACTATTGATGAAATCACACGTATAGCGCTTTTTGTCAAAAAGCGCTATGAATGTCTTATACTTTTTATTATTAAAAAAACAAATGCATAGAGCTTTTCTTAAAAAACCGCTATGTATTATAATTCTCATAATGCTTTCAGAAAAGCGCTATAATGGTATATAGCAGTAGTTTCATAGATGACGCTTAAATAACCGCTATACGTTTCATAAAAAAAGTGCTATGCTAAAGGGTCTTGTGTAGTAGTGCAAGTTGATTGGGGGTTGCCTATATATGTCTTAACATATAGCAGGAGAAAGGGAAAGAGCATGCTACTCATGACGTACACTTGTCATTAAGTGTCACCAGCAACTACCAACTCCCTTCCAGTGTCATTAGCTCTCATTAATCTCTAGAGATTTCTGAAGTCCATGAACCTACAATGTCATTAGATGAGGATAATGCATTTGATCACCCACCATATCACCAATATGTGTATGTTTGGCAAATGAATCAAACCAAAGAAGAATTGAAGGCTGTAATGTATAATCAAGCAATGAGAGAGAATTATTATTTCAAAGTGAACACATCAAGGAAAGACTACTATTCCCTAAAATGTGTAGATGACAATTCCGAGTGGAAAATGGTGGTTGCAAATGATGAGTCCCGACCCGGGGTGGCAAATCTCGGAATCAATGATTGTTTACTCTTCTGGTCGAAGGAGCTCTCTTACACTCGAATGGAGCAAGTAAGGATCGATTGGTGTTGTGGAACTATTTTTGGACGTGAATTTGTATGAACAAAGACACAATTTTTGTGGATAAAGTTTGACTTGTATTAAAAAGGATAAGTACTTGATCGAATCCTTGGATATGACGCACGAAAGACTCGAACAAGCAAGCCCGATCTCGCCATGGGATATGACTCACCCAAGACGTTCCGAACAAGGAACTTGATATTACGCATAAGGCTGAATCCCCCATTCTTCCCTTGGATGTGTAGATCTGTGGGCTTGGGGAGAGCCACGGCCATATAGTCGTGGGGCGTGGCATCGAAAGCATGGAGTGAGGCACCGGCGCAGTGGGCGTGGCATGAGGTGGGTACCGAGCGCCGTGAGGCGCGCCACAAGATAGGCACCGGGCGCCGATGGGCGTGGCCGAGCCGGTGTAAAAACGCCAAAAGAAAGTGGCCCGGTCCGTGACGTATCTGCAAAGTTGAAAGGGCTCAATTATTTTGAGGTTAAGAAATTGAATGACACGCATACATGCCCCTTCGAAGTGAGATGTACAAGACATATTCAACCATCATATCAATTAATAGAAGAGAACAAAAAATTGAGGTATTGTAACTATATATTTGTCATCACTATTTATTTTGAACTTGAGTTAAGAATTTCAATACATATTGTCATCATTGTTTATTTTGATGTTAACAACAACATATCTTTGCATATTGTTATCTTAGGTTTGAGGGTATGAGCAAAGGTCTGAATCCAAACATGATTCGTAATGATGTTAGAAATAAATTCCTATAACCTATAAGTTACTAGAAAGTTTGGAGAGCTCAAGAGTGCGCACATACATTATACAGAGGGACACCGGAAGAAAATTATGCAATGTTTCCATCCTATTGCCACATGCTCGAGCAAGCTAATAACGGGACATATACATGTGTCGAAATTGACAATAACAACTGATTGAAATATGTCTTTGTTGCACTTGGACCATCAATCAGAGGTTATCTACATATGAAAAAGGTAATAAAGCTTATTTTTCATGTGTAGTGATATTACTGAAGTTTTCTTATCAATATGTGATGATAAAAATATTAATCTGATCGATGATAGTGGAATCACATAATGTTATCATAGTTTATGAAACTGTTTATATTGTTTTCTGTTGGATCGTTAGTAAAACTGAGGGATGTCCTTTACATAGGTAAAGGCGTCCTTTGGTCAGGCGTCCCTACGAAGTGTAGGGGCGTCCTTTGGTTTTGCAGCGGAAATTAAGACTAAACAGGTGAGTAAAATGAACACAATGATTTATAGAGGAACCACTCAAGCCCAAGTAGTCCTTGAGTGTAAACCTCTACCTCCTTGGAGGATTTTTGAACAGATTCTTTTCCTTTCTTATTAAACGTCCTTAAGTTGTACTGGCGAGTTCTTTACACTTCTCTGGCACTTAGACAGCGTCCTAAGTCCACTAGTAAAGTCCTCCTTTAAGCCTACAACTTAAGAGAGTTTAAATCTTCTAAAGGACTCTGTCCCTACGTCCTACAGTACTTCGTAGGACTCTCTCTTTCTTTTTTATGTTTTTCTGAGTACAAACAGTTTGTGGTTTGGGTTACAATTCTCACTCGATCTAACTCAAGCCTAGAACAGTTCTTGGGAGTTCTTGAGCTTGTTCTTGGTGTTCTTGAGTGAGTCGCTTTCCTCTGATTCTCTCTGAATATTCTCTGAAAGCGTTGATGTCACAATAAATGCCTTTGGCTATTTATAGGACTTGGGGAAGGGCGTCTTTCCTCTTCTGACGATCATGCCCTTCATGGACGTGGCTACAGGATCTTCCTCCACGTAGTATGGCGGTGATGAGGAAGCTTCCTGTATCCAGCTGTGTGATAAACTCCGCTACATGATCTGCTTCCACGTGTTGATAAACTTTGCTACAGGATCGTCCGTCACGTAGTGTTGGACTCTGCTACAGGATCGGTCTCCATGTGTCCTTGGATGATTAAATGTTGTCGAGTGATGTCATCCTGTCGGCTAGTGAACAAGGACGTACTACTTGCGTTCCTACTTGCTTGTGACTGCGTCCTTACTCAAGTAGTCTCTTGCTGGTCCTTACTTCCTGGTAGCTGGCGTCCCTAAGCTTAAGGAACGCTCACACACTTGTTGTCCTTTTTGTCATTTGGCGTTCCTGAACACTTGGACAAATTTATTAGAATCAAAGTGAGTTTGTCATATAAAAACTAAGGGACGGTTTGTGTGGGCACACTACCAAGTACGCAAGCGTCCTTGATAGTGTCCCAACAATTTCCCCCTTTTTGATGATGACAAACTCTGCAGCAAAATAGTTTTGACATTGGAACTTAGCATACATGAAAACTTAGGCGCGTCCTTTAACACTTAGAGAAATTTCAGAAAGCACAAGTTTTCATTGTTTGATTCTCTAACATTTGGATTTTAAGGAGAGAGTAGCGTCCTAGAATACTTTCTAAACGTCCTCTTGTTTATTCTAGCATGGCGTCCCTTAGACCTTTCACTTAATAGTTCCCCCTTAACACTTGCTTATTCTAGATAACTATTTTATAGCACATCTTTGCAAAACTAAACTTCCCCCTTTTGGCATCATCGAAAAGGATAACAAGTGATAAGGACGTTAGTACAAAAACACAATTATAAGCAGTGGAATGCTTAAACAAACACATGCAAACAAATAGTGGAAATGCCATTCAATGAAAGTATAAAATTTGTCATTACAGACCAAGTGTTTGCAAAATAAAAGAAGCAAAAGCAAAATAATGAGGGAATAACGGGTAGGACGGCAATCACTGAGGGAGGCTTTGGTCTTGGTAGAACTTGAGAAGCTTCTCATGAAGTTCTGCAGTCTGAGAGATGCCAAGGACAAGTCCTTGAGAGAGTTTAGAATGAGGCGCTAGTTATGAAGGATGGCAGCCATGAGCTCTGAGGGAGGGTGCTGTTCAGGATGAGCCGGGGCAGGAATGGGCGCTGGACCAGAGCTTGAAGAGGGGGCGTCCATGTGAGTCATTTGAGGAGGAGGCGAGGAAGCCATCGGAAGCTGATCAAGAGCTGCAAAATTTACGGTGTTCTCTTGTTCACACACTGGCTCTTGTTGCATAGAAGCAAGACGCTCCTGTTCAGCTTCAACAACGAGGCGTTCCTGCTCTATCTTCTTTGCTTCAGCTTCTGCCTCTCGTGCCTGATTTCCACGAGTCCGTTCTTTGGATTCCATTTCAACCCTAGCAGTTCTATGGGAGCACTGTTGTTGGATCGTTAGTACTAAGGAACGTCCTTTACTTTGGGTAAAGGCGTCCTAAGGTCAGGCGTCCCTACGAGGAGTAGGGGCGTCCTTGAGTAATGTAGCGGAATTAAAGTACTAAACAGGTAAGTAATGAACGCAATGAATTATAGAGGAACCACTCAAGACCAAGTAGTCCTTGAGTGTAAACCTCTACCTCCTTGGAGGATTTTTGAATAGTTCTTCCTTTATATTGAACGTTCTTACAGTTGTACTGGCGAGTCTTTACAGTTCTCTGACACTTAGCTTTTCCCTAAGTTCACTTGTAAAGAACTCCTTTAAGCCTACAACTTAAGCTAGTTCAATCTACTAAAGGACTCTATTCCTACGTTCTGCAATACTTCGCAGAACTCTCTTTCTCTTTTTGGTTTTTCTGATTACAAACTGTTTTGTGGTTTGGGTACAAAATCTCACTCGATCTAACACAAGTCCTAGCACTGTTCTTGAGTTCTTGAGTTAGTTCGTCGTGTTCTTGAGTGAGTCGCTTTCCTCTGATTCTCTCTGAATATTCTCTGAAAGCGTTTTTGTCACAATAAATGCCTTGGGGCTATTTATAGGACTTGGGGAAGGGCGTCATTCTCCTGGGACGATCATGCCCTTCGTGGACGTGGCTACAAGATCTTCCTCCACGTATGATGGCGGTGATCAGGAAGTATCCTGTATCCAGCTGTGTGTGATGAACTCCGCTACAGGATCGGCCGCCACGTGTTGATGAACTCTGCTACAAGATCGTCCGCGACGTAGTGTTGGACTCTGCTACAGGATCGGTCTCCACGTGTCCTTGGATGATCAAACATTGTCGTGTGATGTCATCCTGTCGGCTAGTGAGTAAGGACTCCTTTCTTGCGTTCCTACTTGCTTGGGACTCCGTCCTTGCTCAAGTAGTCTCTTGCTGGTCCTTACTTCTTGTTAGCTGGTGTCCCTAAGCCTAGGGAACGCTCACACACTTGTTGTCCTTTGTTAATTGGCGTTCCTGAACACTTGGACAATTTTATTAGAATCAAAGTGAGTTTGTCATATCAAAACTAAGGGACGGTTTGTATGGGCACACTACCAAGTACGCAGACGTCTTTGATAGCGTCCCAACAATTTCCCCCTTTTTGATGATGACAAACTCTTCAGCAAAATAGTTTTGACATTGGAACTTAGCATGCATGAAAACTTAGAAGCGTCCTCTAATACTTAGAGAAATTTCAGTAAGCACAAATTTTCATTCTTTGATTCTCTAACATTTGGATTTTAAGGAGAGAGTCGCGTCCTAGAAAACTTTCTAAGCGTCCTCTTTTATTCTAGCATGGGCGTTCATTAGACCTTTCACTTAATAGTTCACCCTTAACACTTGCTTATTCTAGATAACTTGTTGGGACGATATTAAGGACGCCAGTCATTAATATCTTAACCAATAATGATCGTCCCTTGTTTTGATAATGACAAACTCAAATGTATTTAACAAGTTGTCCAAGTGTTGATCTCAGGTAGGTCCAGTGGACGCACATGAGCGAAAAGGACAACAAGTGAACGGCAGTCCCTAAGCTGTAGGGACGCACGTCATCAGAACTTCCAAAGCTGAACGTAATTGGCCAAGTTCCTGCGCAGATAGGACGGCGTCCTCATCAAGAAGGGACGCGCGCAAAAATACGGACGAAGTTCAAATTCAAATCAAGGCCGCCCCAACATGATTACATCACGTTTGGCCGTAGTCCTCAGAAGGAAGCTTCCCTTGTCTGGGCACGTGTAGACAACTCCAAAGATGTCGCTTTCCCAGCGATGGTCCCCTATCCACGCGGAGGCTTCCCAAACGTCAACAGAGTTGACTTCCTCAAGATGCCCATCGCACCGTTGATGGAAGATCAAGGATCCTGCCAAGCATCAGAGGACGCTAGAGGACAAGAACCACTTCCGCTATAAATACCCCCCAAGGGGTATGCATAGCGGTGTGGACTTTGAAGACTTTCTCTCAAGCTCTCCCGAAGCATTCAAGAACACGAACGAAGATCAAGAAGATCAAGTAAGCTTGAAGCAAGAGAAAGAAAGTCCAACCACATTAAATCCAAAACAAACCACAAAATAGTTAGAGTTGTAGTTTGTCTTTCACAACGAACCGTGAGAGACGTGTGTGATAGCTTCCTTATAGCTAAGAGAGTTAGGTTACGTTGTTAGGTGGAAGGAGTGTTACTAGTGAGGCTAAGGACGGACGCTTAGCTCAGTGAAGTGTAACGACTCGCCTAAGTTGTAAGGACTCTCTCTTAATAAGATAAGGACGGCTATTGAAAATCCTCCAAGCGGAGGTAGAGGTTTACCCATAAGACTAGTTGGTCTTAGTGGGGTTCCTCTATAAATACTCGTGTCCATTATCTCATTGCGTTTCCTGTTAAGTCTAATTTCCGCTGCACCTAAGGACGCCCTTAACTCAGTTAAGGACGCCTTCACTAACAGACTTACGATCCAACAATTGGTATCAGAGCAGGCGCTCTAGATTAAGTTTGAGTTGCAGGAAACATGGAGATGGAACCTATAGGTATCTCAAGTGCAAAACCACCTCGCCTGACGGACGGCAACTTCAATAGGTGGAAGACAAGGTTCGAATGCTTCGTGCGTAGTCAAAACTACCAATGCTGGCTGGTGATTAAGAACGGCGACCTCGAAGTTCCTGCCGCCAAGAAGGACAAGGAGGCAGATTGGGGTCCTGAGGAGTTCCAGCTTATGGAAGCAAATGCAAAGGCCATCTGTTTTCTATAGACGTCCCTCTGTGAAAGGGACGCCACCCGTGTGAGCAATCTCCCAACTGCTAAGCTTCAATGGGAAGCCCTGGAGAAGTATCATGTTGGGACGCCTGAGATGAAAGAAGACGTCCAGTTGGAAGCAAAAAGGGACTTCTACAAATTCAAGATGTTCACAAACGAGACCATCACCGACTACTCCTTTCGCTTTGAGGCCCTTCTAACTAAGTTGAAAAACTTGGGTGTCAAAGAAACGGAGATTACTCAGAGGATGAAGGTTCAAGTTTTGATAGATGGACTCACGGGACCATGGAACTTTGATAGGATGACGTTCAAAGAGAACCAGGCCAACAAGGGACTGTCCATGGAGGAAATCTATGGAAAACTCAAAGGGTACGAAGCAAGAAGAAACCAAGATCTGGCAGAAATGGGAAAGAGTCCCCAAAAATGAGCTGGCTTTGACTCTCGCAGCTAGGACGCCAGAGTATGAGCAATACTATCAAAGGCAAAGAGAGTTGAACTCAATGCTAGAAGCCAAAACTCAAGAGCACCAGGAGAATCTTCGTCTTCAGGCGTTGGTAGAACGCAAAGGGAAGACCGAAGAACAAATTTCTGAAGAAGATGAGCTAGCACTGTTGCACAAAACTCTTCGTTCCTTGTACAAAAGAGGCAAAGTCCCAAGAATGAAGATGCCCTACAAAAAGGAAACTCGCAAGCCTACAGATGTAGAAATGAAGAAAATAGTATGCTACAAATGCAACAGAAAGGGACACATGGCCAAGAAATGTACCACAGGGCTATCATTAAAGGAAATGAAGGAAAAGGCGCTGGTTGGTGCATTTGAGGGTGCATGGGACGACCTTGACTCAAGTGATGAAGAGCCAGAAAATCAAGTGGCCTACATGGCTATGGAAGACGCCCCAGAGGAGGTCTCTGAAACTGAGCAAGAGGTAACCCATGAAACCATGTTAAACTCTCTTGAAAAATGTTCAAAACCAAAGCTCATTAAATTGATAACTCAAATCATGCAAGAGAGCTATGCCATGAAACAAAGCTTTGAAGAAGTTGAATCCGAGAATATTGTTGTGGAATGTGAAAATTGTAGTACCATGTCTTTTCAACTAGAGTCCTCTCAGGAAGAAGTCAAGTCCCTTAAAAGTCAGATTGTGTGCTTAAAGCTCGAAAATGCTAGTCTTAGGGACGAGGTCAAAGTTCTAGGAAAGAGTCCTATGACTGAAACTGTTAACCCAATAGTTTTTGTTCCAGCTAGAAAAGGACTGGGGTATGAATCAGGATCAAAGAACTCTCTCCCTAGTGACTTTGAAGCTAGCAAGACTACTGAACTAGAGCTTGAGAGGGAAAAGACAAGGAACCTAGAAGAACGCATTAGAGTTCTAGAGAGCGGTGAGAAAGGACAAAAGGACTACTACATAAATTCTGTCAGTCACAAAATCTACAAGAATATTGCTAAGGGAAAAGGATCTAAGGTAGTGGATCCTGAGAAAATGAAAGAGAATAAAATTCAGCGTCCTAACAAAAAGTACTACCTTGGAAACTATTATAGGACGTGCTGGCATTGTGGCAAAGGCGGTCACTACCAGTATGAGTGTCTTAAGCTGAAACGAGATCTTGAAAATGGAAAGAAGACTAGGAATGATCGTGAGAATGCCAAGCCTAAATCTGCTGATAGGACGCATGCTAGTGTGCCAAATGTTAAAACTCGATCTCCTAGGACGCATGCTAGAAGATCAAATGATGTGAATGTTTATGATCATTTGCCTATGAAGAAGTTTTACCCTTGTAACGAACCAGGTAGGGGTCACCTTGCCTGGGTCACAAAGAACTGACTCTTCTTTTCAGGTGGAAGTGAGAGGAAGCCCGTGGATCATCGATAGTGGGGCTTCAAATCATATGACTGGAAGCCAGATCCATCTCACTTCTATCCAAACAAATGCCACGGGAGGAACTGTCTCGTTTGGCAACAAGGGTAAAGGAAAGATCAAAGGGACGGGCACCGCAAAGCTGAATCAATCCATCAGTGCGTCCAAAGTTAGTCTTATCGAAGGACTAGGCTTCAACCTCCTTAGTGTCTCCCAAATATGTGATCAAGGTGAAAACCTAGTCACATTTGACTCTAAGGAATGCCTAGTCATCAACAAGAAAACAAATCAAGTCATTCTCAAAGGGACTCGTGAAAACAATGTCTACGTCTTCAATCAAAGATTCAAGCCTGCATCCATGTTGTGCTTATCTGTCTCCGCTGTGGACGCCGATCTCTGGCATCGACGTCTAGGACACGCGGGACCTAGCACAATCTTCAAGCTTCATCAAAAGGATATTGTAAGAGGTCTTGCCAGAATTGATCCTGAGCAAATTGAGCAATGCGAAGCATGCATCAAAGGGAAGCAGACAAGATCGTCCTTCAAATCCAAGAATGAAGTGAGCACAAAGAAGCCATTGGAACTTCTTCACATGGATCTGTGTGGACCCATGCAAACCCAAAGCTATGGTGGAAAAAGGTACATGTATGTCATTGTAGATGATTTTTCAAGATTCACTTGGGTTCTTTTCTTGGTGTCAAAAGCAGATGCCTTCGGGATGTTTAAAATCTTCATCAAGCAAGTAGAAGTTGCTCTTGGGACGAGCTTGAAAGCTCTAAGGTCAGATCAGTGTACGGAGTTTAAAAACTCAGAGTTCCTTGACTTCTGTGACCAACAAGGAGTCTCCCACAACTTCTCTTCTCCTCGAACTCCTCAGCAAAATGGTGTTGTTGAAAGAAAGAATAGGACGCTAGAAGACATGCCAAGGACGATGCTTTTGGCTAGCGGCGTCCCCAAACACTTCTGGGCAGAAGCCGTTGCCACCGCAACCTACATTGTCAATCGAGCTATGATTCGTCCATTGCTCAAAAAGACGTCCTATGAGCTCTTGAATGGAAGAAAGCCAAACATTTCACACCTCAAAGTCTTTGGGTGTAAATGCTTCATTCACAACAACGGCAAAGACAACATCGGCAAATTTGATGCTAGGAGTGATGAAGGAATATTTCTTGGGTACTCCCTCACAAGCAAAGCCTATAGAGTCTTCAACAAACGGACTCTTAAGCTTGAGGAAAGTATCCACGTAGTATTTAAAGAAAATGCTTCTCTCAAGAAAGAACCAAGTAAGAAGGAATGTCGCCCCTCTCCTAGGGACGATGATGAAGATGATGAAGAAGAACCAAGAGGCTCCTCAGTCAAATATTATGTCCTTGGGAACGCCCCTGAGTCTCGCGTTGAGGTCTCAATGGGAGTTAGTGAACAACAAGAGCCTTCTCAAACTTGGTCGCTAAACCAAGTTAAGGCCGGTGAATCAAGTCAACAAGGAGAAAGACACAGTGTGGACGCTCCAGCTGAGGGGGAACACACTGAGCCGACAAATGAAGAAGACGGATTTGACTTTGATGAGTCTGATTGGACGGACCCTAGGTGTACCCTTGCAAGGGACGCTACTCATAGGGGATCCAACCTTTCAAGACTTCACTCAACAGATCAAATCATCTCAGACATCTCAAAAGGAGTCCAAACAAGATCAGCTGTGAATCAGTCCCTCAACGCCAACATAGCGTTATGTGCCTTCAACGCCTTTGTGTCCTTAGTTGAACCTAAGAACATAAAGGAAGCACTCCAGGACGCTGATTGGATTCAAGCCATGCAAGAAGAACTCAATCAATTCGAGAGGAACAAAGTTTGGACCCTCGTCCCTAGACCGAGAAACAAAAACATAATAGGGACGAGGTGGGTCTATAGAAACAAGCTTGATGAAAGTGGACGCGTATCAAGAAACAAAGCAAGGCTTGTGGCTCAAGGCTATAGGTAAGAGGAAGGGATCGACTATGATGAGACCTTCGCTCCTGTCGCTAGAATTGAAGCCATTCGCCTCCTCATTGCCTACGCCGCCCACAAGGGGTTCAAGCTCTTTCAAATGGATGTCAAGACAGCCTTTCTCAATAGCAAGCTTAAAGAAGAAGTGTACGTCGCTCAACCTCCAGGATTTGAGGACGCTAATCACCCTGATCATGTGTATTTCTTGGACAAGGCACTCTATGGACTCAAGCAAGCCCCTCGTGCATGGTACGATAGGTTTGCGTCCTTTCTCTTGTCCAACGGCTATACACGAGGTAACATCGATAAAACACTATTCTTAAAGAAAGTCCTTAAAGATGTTTTGATTGTCCAAGTCTATGTCGATGACATAGTCTTTGGAAGCACTAACATGAGACTTGTAGAGGAATTCAAGAACTTGATGAGTAGTGAGTTTGAGATGTCCTTCATAGGAGAACTCAACTTCTTCTTGGGACTCCAAATCACCCAGCTCAAAGATGGGACGCGCATTCACCAACAAAAATACATCCGTGAAATGCTCGAAAAGTATGGAATGAACTCTTCAAAATCCATTGATACTCCCATCTCCCCCAACACTCGCCTTTATGCTGATGAAGAAGGCAAGAGTGTAGATCAAAAGCTCTACAGAGGAATGATAGGGTCCTTGCTATACCTAACGGCAAGTCGTCCCGACATCATGTTCGCTGTGTGCTTGTGTGCTCCCTTCCAAGCAAATCCAAAGGAGTCCCACATGCAAGAGGTCAAGAGAATCTTCAGATACCTCAAGGGACGAGATGACTTATGCCTATGGTATCCCAGAAGAACGTCCCTAAACCTGGTAGCGTACTCTGACGCAGATTAAGCTGGCCATGTGGTGGATAGGAAGAGCACATCCGGCATGGCACAATTCCTTGGCTCATGCCATGTATCTTGGGGATCCAAAAAGCAAAACTCCGTGGCACTCTCAATCGCGGAAGCTGAGTACGTCGCCGCTGCTTCGTGCTGTTCACAAGTCCTATGGATCAAGTACCAACTTGAAGATTATGGTACGTTCCTCAACACAGTCCCTATCTTGTGTGATAACACCAGTGCTATAAGTATTGCCAAAAATCCTGTTCATCATTCTAGGACGAAGCATATTCATATAAGACATCACTTTCTTCGTGATAATGTTGAACTTGGATTAATTAAGGTAGATCATGTTAGGACTGAGGACCAAGTGGCTGATATTTTCACAAAAGCACTTGATAGACGTCCCTTCGAGCACCTCCGGTTGCTTTTGGGGATGATAACTTTCAAATAATCAAGTCCCGTTCTATTATTCCCTCCATGATTGGCTATGTTTTGTTGAGAACTCGTTTTAAAGTAATGTATTCATTTAAAGCCATCTTTAAAGGACGCTAGTCTAAGACATATGTTTTGCTTGTGTTGTTGAACGGTATTCAATTCGCTTTTCATCTCAAGAGTATCCCTGATCAAACTACCCTCATTATAAGCCGAAATGATGGGAACTCTAAGCTTACCTAAGCCGAGAATCTTGCAAACGCGTCCTATGAGCGTTCTTTGTTTTATCTTTACGGGACGTACTTGCTTGATTTTCAAAAATGGTTCTAAGTGATCAAAGGGACGCAAGTTAAGAGATGAGAGTTGTCCGTACAGAGTTCTAGGTTCAGAGGTTGAGATCAGTGTCTGGGACGCCGTGGTTCAGTTCTGAGTATTGTAGTGTTGTGTGCTTAAAGGACGCCAAGTCAGAGTTCTTTACAGTTGTGAGTTTTGAAATTTGAAAAAGGAAGTTGAACCGTTTCGGAGAAGTTGAACGCAGATCTCGGGATATGTGCATCGGGTGCAAAACAGCTGTGTTTCTTAGCAAAGAAGGAAGCCACGTGTGGGAAGGCGGGTGGAGGAAACCAAGTGTAAAGACCCCCTTACCCTTGACCGTTCCAATTCGTCTTCTTCCTATAAATAGGCCCCTGTTTCCTTCTGAAAATCCTTCTTTGCTCCCCTGCCATTTACACCATATTAGCAACCTCTCAGATCTCGCAAAATCTTCAAATCTCTCTTCCCGAAATCAACTTCCCAACCCTAATCTTCATCTATAAAACCATCTTCTCAAATGGCCAACACCAGAGCTACCAAAAACCCTTCACCCTCGTCGGCGGCAAAGAACCCTAGTTCCTCGCGGTCTCCTCCGGTAAGAGGCCGGTCACTAATGGACTCGCGAGGGCGACCTACTGGGCGCCAAGAACCTCCTCGCCACCACTCATCTTCCCAAACCTCCCAGCGCCGCCACTCAAACACCCCTCCCCAGCCCCTTCGCTCCCAACCTCCACAACAAAAACAACAACCCCCTCGCTCTCAATCCAAACCCAGTCAAAAGCGGTGTTCATTTCTAGAGAAGCCCTTCAAACCCGAGCCTGAGCCAGACAATGTCGCAAAAGCCTCTGTTTACAGTGGCTCCATTGGACGGCTTCCCTCCCAGCCCAAGCATCGTCCTCCTCTTGACCCACTTATAGAGGACTGGCTAGAAAAAGAGCCAAGGACGCTCGCCAATATCTGCCTACGGGCGTCTGCTCATGACCATCCTCAAAAGATCCAACGCCTCCTCCACTACTTCATGGTTACATATGTCAAGCCCCGCCTCGAAGAAACCAACCATACCAACCCACCCTTTATGGGGCCAGGCATCATCTCCGATACTTTTGGTGGGACGGTCGACGAGCTTGCCAAACTCCTCCCCGACATCATGGAGTTCTTGGTGGCTCCTGCTGGCTCCGTCTCATCACAGAAACGGAAACGGCCCTCCTCCTCATCCCCCTCCAAATCACAAGCCAAAGGGCCTCCCTCCTCCTCCCAAGTCACCCCGGTCCCTTCCTCCCCGCCTCCCGCCCCTAAAAGACGCTTGAAGACGTCTGCTGAGCTCGAGGGCGTGACCGAGCAACAAATGGCAGCTATCCGCCTCTCGGAGCTTGCAATAGAGAAAGAGGAGAAGGCCAGGCAAGAGCAGGCCGAAAAGGACGCCATTGCTGCGGCGATCCAGCAGAGCTTGCAAGACGTCCCTCGCCTTCCTCCTCCACCACCAAGGATAGAGGACGTCACTCCCGCTCCTGCTCCTGCGGCTACCTCAGATCCGCTTCAGGTGGAGATCGAGGCGGACTTGGCAAAGCCCATGCCAATCGCTCACAAGGCGACTCCTCACGTACAGGTCCCGGCCAAGGACGCTGTACCAAAAGTGATTACTCTTGAGGACTCTCCTGCCAAGAAGCCGCCTCCTCCCCCTGCTCCGCTCAAAGTGAAGCCCATATCTATGGCCCCGCCAAGCTCCTCATCTGCCCCCCTAAAGGCCAAGATAAGAACTCCCTCTCCCTCTCCTCCCAGAGCTTCTACTCCTCCTCCTCCTCCGCCCGCTCAGGCTATCGAGGAAACTGCTAAAGTCCAAGGGACGCCTCCTTCAAACGTCCCTACAGAGTCCTTGGCACGTACTCCAGCGGTGGACGCGCCTCCTACAGAACAGGCGTCCGCTGCTGAGGACACGGAAATGGCCGAGTCCCATGGGCAAGGGGACGAGGCCTCAGACGAAGAGGACGCTCCTCACCAGGATGAGGACCCTGAGGACGAGGAGGGAGACGGCGATGAAGAAGACGTCGGTGATGAGGTGATTGTGAGCAACGGCAGTAAGCAGAAACGCTTGAAGAAGATTCTGTTGCCGCTCCTGTTCTCCGCCCAGTTCCTAGAGGAGAATCAACGCCAAGAATTTTTGGAACTGCTTGAGTTCCAGGGATGGACGCACCTTGGTGCAGAGGCCGCTGACGTCGACCCCGAACAGGTTCTCCGCTTTTACTCAAAGTTTGAAATATCCGAAGTAAAAGGGAAGCCTCAAGGGATGTTCGAAATTGATGGGGACGAGTACTCAATTGCTGAGCGTACCGTCCGCAACATGCTAGGCCTACGTCCTTCTCCTCCAGATGCTCTCCATGACCTCCCCAACAAGAATTTCGGTCGGTTCTCCCAAGAAGAAATCTTCAACCGAATTTTCAACGGGAGGCAGCCAGTTGCTAAGGACAGGGTTGCTCACTGTCTCTCCAAGACGGGCGTCCTTGCGCATCACTTCATTGTGCGCATGGTCGTCCCCCGCCAAGAAAAGAAGTCGATAGTCCAGATCACTGACAGTATCTTGCTGGACGCCTTCTTAGAACGCAAGCTGATCAATTTGCCGCGGGTAATCTTGGAGCATATGGGCAAGTGCACAGGTGGCAGGCACTCTCTTCCCTTCCCCGGCCTCGTAAAGCAGATCATGAAGCAGCAAGGCCTCTACGTCCCCAAAGCAGAACAGACCTTCGGGATTCATTGGGACGTCAGGCAAATCACACTTCCTCCGGTTGGCAAATTGAGGTGTGATGAGCCGCTCCCATCAGTGAAAAGGCAGCCGGCCAAGGAGAAAAAGGAAGCTGAGCGCAAAGCTAAGGCTGCTGCTGCTGCCCAAAGAGCTCAAAGTGATCCAGAGGCTGAGAACTTACAAGTAGTTGGGACGCCGGTAGAGGACGCTGCTGATGAAGAGGACGAGCTCGATGGTATGAGCGTCCCTGATGAGGCTGAGAAGCACTCTACGAAGTATCTGATGGGCATGATGATCGAGAACCAGTGCATGATGATTGATCTAATTCAGCAGGTTCATGACACCCTCCACACCCACACAGAACTTCTTGAGCGCAACAACGAGCTCCTTGCACAGAACAACCATCTTCAGGAGCAACACCTCAAGGCCCTTTGCAAGCGTCCACGCAAATGATCACCCTCCCTCTTCCAACCCCTGAAACAATTTATCTTTTCTTTGGTTTTTGCTATGACATTGGGACGCTGTCCCCATTTTGAACTATGTGCTTGAATGTCTGTAATGACCGTACTTCTATTGCTTTATGAATGCCGTTCATTACATTTGTGATTCATTTTGTCTAAGCGTTCCTTTCTGTAGTTATGACTTTGTGCGTGCATACTTTTCAACTTGTTCTCCTTTTCGATGATGCCAAAAGGGGGAAGTATAGTTTTGCAGAGATGCGATTGTCTTTAAGTTATCATAGAAAGCATGTGTTTAGAGGGAATTTCGGCCAAGTCCAGAGGACGCTAGTAGAAAATAAAAGAGAACGCACTTAAAAGAATGTGCTGCATGCCAACCTAAGCTGAAAAGAAAATCTAGTGTAGTCTCTCATGCTAAAAGCTTTACTTCTCTGCGTATTATCTGAAAGAGTTTGTCATCATCAAAAAGGGGGAAATTGTTGGGACGATATTAAGGACGCCAGTCATTAATATCTTAACCAATAATGATCGTCCCTTGTTTTGATAATGACAAACTCAAATGTATTTAACAAGTTGTCCAAGTGTTGATCTCAGGTATGTCCAGTGGACGCACATGAGCGAAAAGGACAACAAGTGAACGGCAGTCCCTAAGCTGTAGGGACGCACGTCATCAGAACTTCCAAAGCTGAACGTAATTGGCCAAGTTCCTGCGCAGATAGGACGGCTTCCTCATCAAGAAGGGACACGCGCCAAAATACGGACGAAGTTCAAATTCAAATCAAGGCCGCCCCAACATGATTACATCACGTTCGGCCGTAGTCCTCAGAAGGAAGCTTCCCTTGTCTGGGCACGTGTAGACAACTCCAAAGATGTCGCTTTCCCAGCGATGGTCCCCTATCCACGCGGAGGCTTCCCAAGCGTCAACAGAGTTGACTTCCTCAAGATGCCCATCGCACCGTTGATGGAAGATCAAGGATCCTGCCAAGCATCAGAGGACGCTAGAGGACAAGAACCACTTCCGCTATAAATACCCCCCAAGGGTTATGCATAGCATTGTGGACTTTGAAGACTTTCTCTCAAGCTCTCCCGAAGCATTCAAGAACACGAACGAAGATCAAGAAGATCAAGTAAGCTTGAAGCAAGAGAAAGAAAGTCCAACCACATCAAATCCAAAACAAACCACAAAATAGTTAGAGTTGTAGTTTGTCTTTCACAACGAACCGTGAGAGACGTGTGTGATAGCTTCCTTATAGCTAAGAGAGTTAGGTTACTTTGTTAGGTGGAAGGAGTGTTACTAGTGAGGCTAAGGACGGATGCTTAGCTCAGTGAAGTGTAACGACTCGCCTAAGTTGTAAGGACTCTCTCTTAATAAGATAAGGACGGCTATTGAAAATCCTCCAAGCGGAGGTAGAGGTTTACCCATAAGACTAGTTGGTCTTAGTGGGGTTCCTCTATAAATACTCGTGTCCATTATCTCATTGCGTTTCCTGTTAAGTCTAATTTCCGCTGCACCTAAGGACGCCCTTAACTCAGTTAAGGATGCCTTCACTAACAGACTTACGATCCAACATAACTATTTTATAGCGCATCTCTGCAAAACTACACTTCCCCCTTTTGGCATCATCGAAAAGGATAACAAGTGATAAGGACGTTAGCACAAACACATAACTAAAAGCAGTGGAACGCTTAAACAAACACATGCACACAAACATTGAATTGCCATTCAAACAAAAGTGAGAGTACGGTTATTACAGACCAAGAACGTAGTGTTTGAAAATAAAAGAAGCAAGAGCAGAACAATGAAGGATTAAAGAGGAGGACGGCAATCACTGAGGACGCGTTTGATCTTGATAGAACTTGAGAAGTTGTTCTTGAAGTTCAGCCGACTTAGAGAAAGCAGTGGACAAGTCCTTGAGAGCGGAGAAGATGAGACACTGATTATCCATTATAGCGCCCATGAGTTCTGCAGGAGGATGTTGTGCAGGATTAGCTGGAGCAGAACGAGGTACTGGACCTGAACTAGAAGAGGGAGCGTCCATAGGCGGAACAGAAGGAGGTGAAGGAGCCATTAGCATCTGATCAAGAGCGGCAAAGTCGACGGCTGGCTCTTCTTCATGAACGAACTCCTGAGATATAGAAGCGAGACGTTCTTCTTCAGCTTGAGCTGCCAGGCGTTCTTGCTCAGCCTTTTGTCTGGCTTCCTCAGCCTCAGCTTCTAACTGTTTTAGCACGGAAGGCAACTCTTCATTGTGCCTTATCTCTACCAGTCCCTTCTTAGCGTTCCATTTTAGTCCAAGCTCTTCAGAAGGAGCGCTTTCATCGTAGGCATTTTGGGACTTAAGAATCAGCTTCACCAGACCTGGGTATGGCAAGGCGTGTCGCTTCCTTCCACACTTAGCCATATGTTGCATAGCAATTCTGGCAAGATTTATGGGACGGCGTTCTAGAAGAGTGTCAATCAGAATGATGTCATGTGTCTGAACGATTGAACGCTTCTCTTTCCTAGGAAGGACGGCGCGACAGATAAAATAGTGTGCGATGGCGCCTACCTTGCTCAACACATGAGCGACCCTGTCCAGTCCTAATGGCCTTTTGCCCTGAAACACGTGTTCAACCAAGGGCAGTTCCTCATCAGTTGTCTCAAATCCGCCTTCCGGAAGGGAGCTTAGAGCGTTGGACGGGGCTTTTGAGGATTGAGACCCATGAAGGCACGGATCTGGCGTTCATTCACTGAGGCTTTCTCACCATCTATTTTGAAATGGAGTGATCCATCTTTAGATTTGTAACGCAGATCCCTGTAGAACGCTTTCACCTGCTCTTTGTCGACATCTGCAGGCGTAGGCCCAATGATTCGGCCTATTTTGTATAGGTTAACTCTTGTATTTTAGGGCTTTATTGAGAGTGTTTAGGTTAGATTTGAGCGGAATTGTAATATCTAGGCCGAAGACACAAGGATTCAAGAATCAAGAGTTTTAAGGCGTTTTGAGCTGTCTGCGCGACACCACTTTCTTGCGAAGGCTATATCTTGAGATATAGAGGTCTGATTGACTTGATTCCGGTTCCATTGGAAAGCTAACTTCAAGGGCTTCAATTAATCTTTTTACACCGAAGTCAGATTACAAGCGGAAGATGGTCAAAACAGCCTCCGAAGTGACGCCAGAGGTTTTGTCCCGATACCGCGGCCTAGCCGACGCGCCCGCGGTGGCCGCCGAGACGAATTGTTCCTTTCTATTGCGATAGCGCGGGCGCGGTGAGAGCGACACGACCGCGGTGATGCCGAGATCCGAGACGGGCGAAGATCTATCTTCTTTCTATCTTCTTATCTTTTCTCTTTCCTTTTCTATCTTTTCTCCTTTCCTAATTAGATTAGGGGAGCTTGTTCCTTGGGCTATATAAGGAGGAGTCCTCCCTAGGTTTTATTCATACACATTCATAATTCCAATTCATAATTCAATTAGGTTTTTAGCTTAGTTATGGAGAGCTAGTCTCCTTGGGTTTGTTCAAGGGAGAAGCTCTGATGTATGAACTCGTGAGGTTTTGGTAATTGATTTCTATCCTTTGGTTGATATTAATTCTCTTGTGCTTCATCTTATGAATGTTTATTGTTTCTCTAGGAGTAGCTAACCTATTGAATTGATTTATGTTCTACTGTTTGGTTAGGTTTGGACCGTGGACAAAACTAATCTGTGAAAACAACTTAACCTAGACCTGTTGTCTATGCAACTAGGATTAAGAAGAGAATTGATTGTTTTATCTTACAATTGACTCGTAGCTTGATTGTTTGATATTATATCCTGCATATCCTTGTTCTCTATGCTAATTCTAGGTTAAGCGTCCTTGCCTAGGGTTATAGAATTGCTTGGACCGTGGACTTGCGATTGTTAATGATCAGGATAGGAATTAACCATAGGTGTAAATGAAATCAATGGATGAATCTATGATCGAGGAATTATATCATGAGTGGATCTTTTGAATGAACTTGCTTCCATATCACTTCTTCCCCATATTTGTATGTTTGTTTATTTGTTTATTCTTTGTTTCTTAGATTAGTTTAGTTAGATATCTCTCCTAAACCCCCCTTTCTTTAGTTGATAATTATATTAATACTAGAAGTCTCAGTTCTCTTGGGTTCGACCCCTTACTTACTTGCTATACTTAGTTTGTTTGTTTGGGTTATTTATCTTTGATCTTGGCACGACGACTTTAGCCGAGTCAAATTTTGGCGCCGTTGCCGGGGAACTTAGGTTTCTTTCTAGTATTAATATTTTTTATTGACTTTGTGTGGACCTATCTTACGGTCCACACTTGTATATTCTCATGTCTACTCTTGAGTTTTGTCAGTTGCAGGATGAACCATTCCACGAGTACTTTGCTAGATGTACACGCGAGTTGGATAGACTCTTCTCTTTGGAGTGTCCTATCGGACCTGAGGATGCATTCAATAGCATTGTTTATACCATGACTAATGAGACTTTTCGGGAGTTCTATACTTGGAATAGTCAGGAACTAAGAGACATGTCTCATATGGAACGTTGGGAATTTTTGTGCACAAAGGCTCGAGAATATGAGGAAAAGTTCAGACAGTGGGAGTTGGAGGTCGAAGAATGTGAGAGTGACTCAGACTCGGACCCGTACTCAGTTATGGACCCAAACCTGACTATACTGGAGTTCTTCGCTCGATGCGCACTCGAATCAAGGAGAAAGTGGAGGGCGATCATTCGGATGCGAAACCGCGACCGCGGTGAGCAATCCCGCGCCCGCATTGCCGACGCAGAAACGGAGGAGTTGCCTCTGGAGGAGAACCGCGACCGCGGCCCACAAACCGCGCCCGCGGCTCCTAAGGAAGTTGATCCGCCGCTTTTTAGCCATGAGGGTATTGTCGATGGTGTCTCGAATTCCAACATCCAAGGTGTCGACCCTGAGATTCCAGAAATCAGTCTGGATGATCCTTATATCCTTTATTCCACTTCCTCTCTCTCTTTTGATCCTGACTTTGTTCTTACATGCCAATCTTTCATTAAAGATTCTATCTTTGAGCATGCTAGGGTAGATGATGAGTCCTATATTTTATTTGATGATAGTGAAAATTCAACTAGGGGATTTGCATGCTTTGATAAATACTTTGAAAAATCAAATAAATCACCTAATTGGTTTCACTCTAGGAAATCTCACCCTAATTGTTCAAGCATGTTTGATAGGTTAAAAAGGAGTTTAAATTATTCTTATTTCTTGATAATTTGTCAATATGCTATGAGTCCTGTTGTAAGATAGCTGTGCAGGACTTTGATTTGATGCTCAGGGCATTGACGATGTCCGATCCTGAAGACGTCGAGCCAACGACGTTAACCAAAAGCGCTGCTTGGGAGGCAACCCAAGGCTTAGATAGATTGTTTTTCCATTCCTAGCTTAGGTTTTTATTCGTTTTCGGACTAACGTGCAGGTACTAGGTCCGAAAGGACATTTTGGTGCAAAACCGCGCTCGCGGCAGCCATACCGCACCCGCGGTGGAGCACCAGAACCAATCCCGACGTACAGGTACTAGCTCCGCGGTCGCGGTACTCGTACCGCGCCCGCGGTTATCATGCAGTGGGTTCCGAAAAAAAAAAATTTCCACGCCCGCGCCTCGGGAACCGCGCCCGCGGTGAGGCCGGGTCGGGCAAAAAAAAAACAAGAAAAAAAAAAGAAAAAAAAAATCGTAAAAAAAAAAAAAGATTTTCGGGCATCTATCTTCTACTTTCCATTTATCTTTACCATCCATCTATCTTTCCATCCTTCTATCTTTACCATTCTCTATATCTTTCCATCTATCTTTTCCCCCCTTTCTATATATATTCTTTCCATTCATCTTTAGAATCCCATTATGTTGGCTATGTGCAAAAGCCTAAGTATGGGGGAGCTTTGTTCCCCCACATGTCATCACGGCTCGAGATCAAGTATTCATCCATCTCCCAAGAGACGAGCCAAGATACGAAGGTTTATTGCACATCATCCGGTTCGAGAGAAGTCAAGTGCACGAGACTGCGCCAAGGCCGCGACCGCGCCACACTGGCCGCGCCCGCGGTTCCCCTCCAGAGGTTGACTATGCTCGTTGTGTTGATTCCGCGCCCGCGGCCTGATCACCCGCGCCCGCGGTTGGCCTGCAGAAACGGTATTCCGAAGTTCCTTTTCTTCCATTATTCTACACCTTTGGAGAGTTCTTCCATTCCACCTCTCTTCATCGTTTGTGAGTCTTCTGATATACCTTTCTCCTTGCTTCTATCCTTTCTCTTTGCTTCATTGAGAACAATGAAGGATTTAAGTATGGGGGAAGGAGTACTTGCATTCGCTTATCTTAGTTAGCTTAGTTAGATATTTGCTTCAGATTTTTGATTTTCTTCTTTTCATGGAGCACTTGCACCATACTTTTTGCATAATAAAGAAAGAAAGAAAAAGAAAAAGATAGAAAGAGCCATAAAAATTGAAAAAAGGCATATTAAATCCTGGGATGAGTCGAAAACCCGAAAGGGCGGCTCAGGTAATAAGCAGGTAACCCGGACCAGCATTAGGCTGGGGTAATATGAGGTCTATGAGTGATTGTGAGTTTTTGTGAGCACACTTTGAGAAAAATGAAAAGAGCGGTTAGGTGAAAACCCGAAAGGGCGCCTAAGCAGAATTGAGCGGTAAAATTCGAGTGTTTTAGGATCATTCTTGCTTGGGGACTTTGGGGCTTACATGTTAGATCTGGGTAGATCCTAGGTTGCTCTTTCATGTGTTTAGAGCTTGAGTGTTATATCATGTTGTGAGGTGTGTGTTTGAGCTTCATTGTTTTATGCTCATGAGTTCTCTATATTTTTGGGTTCGGGTTGTGAGCTGAGTGTTTTTATCTTCCCTTGTATTTCCTAAGATCTTAGATGTGCTACCTTTTTATATTTGTTTTGAGCTTACTCGAGGACGAGCAAGATCTAAGTATGGGGGAATTTGATTCGGCCTATTTTGTATAGGTTAACTCTTGTATTTTAGGGCTTTATTGAGAGTGTTTAGGTTAGATTTGAGCGGAATTGTAATATCTAGGCCGAAGACACAAGGATTCAAGAATCAAGAGTTTTAAGGCGTTTTGAGCTGTCTGCGCGACACCACTTGCTTGGGAAGGCTATATCTTGAGCTATAGAGGTCGGATTGACTTGATTCCGGTGCGATTGGAAAGCTAACTTCAAGGGCTTCAATTCATCTTTTTACACCGAAGTCAGATTTTAAGCGGAAGATGGTCAAAACAGCCTCCGAAGTGACGCCAGAGGTTCTGTCCCGATACCGCGACCGCGGCCTAGCCGACGCGCCCGCGGTGGCCGCCGAGACGAATTGTTCCTTTCTGTTACGATAGCGCGGGCGCGGTGAGAGCGACGCGACCGCGGTGATGCCGAGATCCGAGACGGGCGAAGATCTATCTTCTTTCTATCTACTTATCTTTCCTCTTTCCTTTTCTATCTTTTCTCCTTTCCTAATTAGATTAGGGGAGCTTGTTCCTTGGGCTATATAAGGAGGAGTCCTCCCTAGGTTTTATTCATACACATTCACAATTCCAATTCATAATTCAATTAGGTTTTTAGCTTAGTTATGGAGAGCTAGTCTCCTTGGGTTTGTTCGAGGGAGAAGCTCTGATGTATGAACTCGTGAGGTTTTGGTAATTGATTTCTATCCTTTGGTTGATATTAATTCTCTTGTGCTTCATCTTATGAATGTTTATTGTTTCTCTAGGAGTAGCTAACCTATTGAATTGATTTATGTTCTACTGTTTGATTAGGTTTGGACCGTGGACAAAACTAATCTGTGAAAACAACTTAACCTAGACCTGTTGTCTATGCAACTAGGATTAAGAAGAGAATTGATTTTTTTATCTTACAATTGACTCGTAGCTTGATTGTTTGATATTATATCCTGCATATCCTTGTTCTCTATGCTAATTCTAGGTTAAGCATCCTTGCCTAGGGTTATAGAATTGCTTGGACCGTGGACTTGCGATTGTTAATGATCAGGATAGGAATTAACCATAGGTGTAAATGAAATCAATGGATGAATCTATGATCGAGGAATTATATCATGAGTGGATCTTTTGAATGAACTTGCTTCCATATCACTTCTTCCCCATATTTGTATGTTTGTTTATTTGTTTGTTCTTTGTTTCTTAGATTAGTTTAGTTAGATATCTCTCCTAAACCCCCCTTTCTTTAGTTGATAATTATATTAATACTAGAAGCCTCAGTTCTCTTGGGTTCGACCCCTTACTTACTTGCTATACTTAGTTTGTTTGTTTGGGTTATTTATCTTTGATCTTGGCACGACGACTTTAGCCGAGTCACCCAACGTTCAACCAGCCTTGGAACCTTAGAAGCTCAAGGAACTCCTGAACTTTGTCATCGTTGAAGGAGGCGAGCCATTCTTCGGAGTAGATCAAAGGGCTGAGAACTTTGACGGGCGCGCCATCAGGCTTTCTTTTGCGTTTGCCCTTGGGGGACTCAGAGTCCTCACCATCAGAAGAACTGTCCTCAGCAGAGTCCTCTGACTCATTTTCATCGGTGTCCTGGCCAGCAGCGTTCTCTGTGCCTTGTTCAGTTTCGTCATGGCCACCAGCTGTGGCTTGATCTGCACCAGAAGGAGCTTGACCTTGGGACGTGCCCTCAGCGTCCTGAGCCTCTGATTGATGTTCTGATTGGGGCTCAGCGTCTGCAGGGACTTGGTGGGATTCTGTTTGGATTGAGGGGGAGGGGTTTTCTTGAGGAGTTGGGAGGGGATTTAGGAGAGGGAGGGATTGGTTGTAGGGAGGGACTTTCTGAGCATCACGCTCGAGCTCATCAGACAGGGTGGGCTCGGCGTCCTTTTGAGCGACCTGGTGGTCACTAGCGTCCTCAGCTTGTTTCTTAGCAGGAGCATTCTCGACTCCTTCCGCCTCGTCATTAGAGTCCCCAACGACGTCTATGAATGGGGAGGATTGACCAGCAGGCGTTCCTCTTTGGCTCTCAGATGAGCTAGAGGAGGAGGAGGAGATGTGCTCGGGCTCTGGAGCGTTCTTGGTGAGCAACACCTAGGCTTTTCACCAGCTTTGCGTCGGCGAAAGGTGTGTTCAAGAGTTGAACGCTGTTCTACGTCTTCCGGTCCGCTTTCTGAAGATGGACGGCGGGACCTGGGGGTCTCGGGGTCCTTCGGTGGTGAGATATGGGCCGGGGCGGATGGGAAATTGGCAAGGTTGAGGGGAGAAAAGGGTTTAGGAGGAAAAGGAATAAGGGCATTTTTCTTTGAAGGTTGAGGGGACGGTGGAGGAGTGGGGAGTTGGACAATTGTTATGGGTTGAGGAGGTGGAGTGGATTCCTTGGAAAGGTTGGAGGGCCTTTTTGTGGAGGTTTTGGAGGGGGGGACGCTTGAAGTTTTGGCCTTTTTGAGGGGCCTTGGGTCATGAATTTTCTTGGAGCGTCCCTCCTTAAGGTGAGATGGAAACTTGTCCACAATCTGGGTTGGGTTTGAGGAGGTGGGTTTGGAAGATTTTGAGAGAGGGGAAGAAGGGGTTGGACGCTTTGAGGGAAGGATATTTCTTGTGGTGATGGTGGGGACATGAGGAGGTGGGGGAGAGGGACTTGGCACACGGGATTTAAGCATTTTGTATGCCAAAGAGTCCCTAGGGTACATGGGAAAATCTGGGAGGACAGCGTTGTGCAAGTCTGGGATTAAGTCAAGTAAAGGACCAAGGTTCTCACCACCAAACTGCGAAAAGAAGAGAACGTCGTCCATCCTCCCGGGTAAGTCCTTATAGTTTGTTTTGTGGAGGCCTGGAATGACGAACCGTTCTATAAACTTCTCATAGTTCCTCGTCTTAATGGCATCCTCATTCACGTCAGGTTTATCCATCCGTTCCCTTATCAAATTGTAGAGGGTTCTGGGCTTCCTATTGATGAAGTCCACCAAAGATTCATTGAGAACGATAGGCTTTGGCTTCTCTATGTGGTGGGACTTCACCAATCGTCTTCGCTTCCCGCCGGTAGAAGATCCGGCCACGTTTACTAGTCTTTGAGACATAATTCTGACGGAGTTTAGAGAGAGAAAGTCACCGGAAAGCTAGAGAGAAGTCAGAGCACTGATTTGAGCAGGGAAGTGGTTGAGAATAATAAATGAACGAGAGCGACTGTTCTGGACTTATATAGAGGAAGCGGTGGCACAAACTGTAATTACCACTATTTTACTGTGCGACACGTGTCAAAACTTCCCCCTTAAGATTTGAGCAAAAGCAACGGTCACTGTTCAAGCTTTCAAATATTCAAATTTCTGACTCTTCAACTTCTTCTCAAGACTGAACTGGCGTCCTCTCTTACACACCAATGGCGTTCTCTCAGACTTAGCAACAATTTACCTCTTCAAGCAAATCAGGAGCAATTCAACCATCCTTGTGATCACCTTGCGAACCATTTTGAGAACAAAGCAAGTACGTCCCGTAAAAGAAAATATGAAGCTCATAGGACGCTTTTGCAAAGTTCTCGGCTAGGGTAAGCTTAGAGTTCCCATCATTTCGGCTTATAATGAGGGTTGGGTGATCAGGGATACTCTTTTCAAGACAAAATAGAGAAAATTTGAATGGCGTTCCAAAGTAGCAAACATATGAAGTTTTAGACTAGCGTCCTTGCAAATATGAATTCAATGCATAACAGTCCTTAAACACTTAGAATCTACGAAACATAGCCAATCATTGAGGGAATAGTAGAACGGGACTTGCTACTTAAAAGTTATCATCCCCAAAAGCAACCTGAGATGCTCAAAGGGACGTCTATCAAGCGCCTTAGTGAAAATATCAGCTATTTGGTCTTCAGTCCTTACATGCTCCATACTAATGAGTCCTAGTTCAACATTATCACGCAAGAAATGATGCCTTATATGAATATGCTTTGTGCGTCAATGAAAAACAGGATTCTTAGAAATTTCAATAGCACTTGTGTTATCATAGCGAATGGGAATAGTTTCAAGATTGATACCGTAGTCCTCCAGTTGATATTTGATCCAGATAACTTGTGAACAGCACGAGGCAGCAGCAACGTACTCAGCTTCCGCAGTTGAAAGCGCGACAGAGTTCTGTTTCTTAGATCCCCAGGAGACTAAGCATGAACCAAGGAACTGTGCCATTCCTGAAGTGCTTTTTCTATCAATTACATGACCAGCATAATCAGCGTCCGAGTAGCCAACAAGCTCGAAGGACGTCTTCCTAGGGTACCAAAGACAAAGATCGTCGCGTCCTTTGAGGTAGCGAAAGATCCTAGGGTACCAAACAAGGGGTTTGGGCTAGTCCCTCACCCTAATCACTACCAAATCAAAGACTCAACAAAAGACGGTACCTCAAACAAGTAGAACTCCACGGCAACGGCGCCAAAATTCTGATCGGTCCGGGTGTGGGTGGTCAAAATTTAAATTTATAAACCGAACCTCACTTATAGTAAAGAGGTAGGGTGTCGAACACACGGGAGTTCGTGTGTTGAGTGTACCGAAAAGACTAAAAAGAGGTAAAAGAAAGGCAAAACGAGGAAAAACAAGAGAAATCACCTCGGACCGACACTTGTCACTTCGGTCCGAGGGTGGATCGAGGTCAGAATGGCCGGGACCGACTTACACTACGTCGGGCCCGATGTGCTGGGTACTTCGATTAGGCAAAAATAGTAGATCGATCTTGGGTTTTTGGGTTCCTTCCCTAACTAGACTTGGGTAATTCCACCCTAATTCAACCAATACGTGTTGATCCAAGTGAGATCGAGGTAGTTCTCCTTCGATCCCTCCACTCTACACTTCGACCTAAGGGAGCTTTCGCTTCACCTTCAATGCTAGGTCTAGTGATTGGGTCCGAGACCACTTTCGCTACTCTTACCAATCACAAGCCCTAGGTCCCTTGCTTTCACAAGAGAATTGAAGCTTAGTGTAGAGAGGATTCATAGATCAAGCACTCAAAGGCTATGGAATTGGGGGTTCACACCCAATCCTAGCTAGGGGTTTCCCCCATAGCCCAAGACTATGGAATCTACTCCATGTAGCAAGAGTAAAAAGCAATCTAATGGCAAAACAAGCAAATCTCAATCATCGAACTCAAACTTAACTCAAATTGCATTGAAATCTAAAGAGGTTCACAATATCCAAATCCAAATTCTACTAAACCAAAGCAAAACAAGTACAATCTCACTAATTTTCTCCCCTTGGTCCACCGATTTCCTCTTCTTCTCCTCCTCCTTTCTTCTCCTTGCTCTCCAAGTCTCCCTTGAGCCTTTTTGAGTGATTTTATGTGTGTGTCCTTAAGCTCCCTTCATGCTCTCTAATTACTTCTAATTATAGCCTTTCATGGATTGGGGACCAAGGAATTCCCAATTTAGAAGAGGGGCAAACTTGGAAGATCACAACATTGTGCCTTGGAGCCTAATCTTCTCAATCGCCGACTCGGACCGACACGGGGCAACCTCGGGCCCGACGTTGGGAACGTCGGTCCTGTACTCTGGTGCTCGATCTCGGGCCCGACTTGGTAGTACTTCGATCCTGGGCCTCGGTCCTTCTTCTCTTCTTGGTTTTCCTTGAGTTCCTTCTCATTCTTCGCATGGCTCTTCCGCTCCTTAGCTCCTGAGCTTGACTCTTCTTTGATACTCTTCCAAAACGTCCTCTTTCACACCATTTTTCCTACAAAACATAACAAACTCGCGTAGTTTCCGAATCTAGAAGAAAACCGGGAACTAAGCTAAAAAGGAACGAAACTTAACAAGGAAAGGAAAGAAAGACACTTATTTACAAGGGAAATTAACTATTAAAACACCACCAAAATGAGAGACATCAGATGCACTACCCACTTGATTTTGCAACTCCATTCTTTGCCCTTCACCAAAGAGAATCTCAACTCTCCAAATATTCTTCCAAACCTCTCACTAAAGTCCAATCCCATAAGGATCAAGTCATATAGGCTAGGAATCATATTCTTGAGGAGTTTCAAACAAAGGTCTAAGGGTAAAACGGGGCTACAAACAACGGTTTATCTTAAAGGTAGGATATGGAACATTTTGTGACTAAATGAAACAAAGTTCAAATCAATGTGACAATGCATAGAACAAATCTCATATTGGTCTTGGAAAATAGATAAACACCTCAATAACAAGTATTACTAAGCATGCTTGAGCTAATCACACAAGAAAATGAGGGATAAGCAATATCGAACAAACATCCCTAAAATGGCCAAAAATAATCTCACAAGGTTCACTCTAGCTTAGTTGCATCAAAACTTATCCAAGAACTCATGTGTTCAATAAAAACATGCAAGATATCACATCACATCAAAAGCAACATCCATTTAGAGGCTAAACTATCCAAAAATATGCAAAGGACTTTACATGCTCACATCATCATTAGCTTTCTTATGGACATCTAAGATGGGGATTCCTAGTCCAAAACAAAAAAAATCTTTTTGACATTTTTAACACAATTTTCGAATTTTTATGGATTTTTGCAAAAAAAATATTTCAAAAACAAAACAAACTTATCCATACATGCCATTAAATTCAAGTATCATTCATGCACTACATCATACCACAATCCAAAGGAAACATCCTTTTAAACAAAACAAGAGAAAAACACAACAAACCTAAATATGAAACTATGAGCTACTAACCCACCCCATACTTAAAATTTTGATGTCCTCATCAAAACAAAGAAATCAAAACTTACAAGTAAAGAGAAGAGTAAAGGAAACTCACAATTTCTTTATTCTTTAATGGCATATAGAGGCTTAGTTGTTGGAAGGACGTCCTCGACGTCGACCTCTTTGGAGTCTAGCTTGACGCTCTCGCTCATACACATGGTCGTGGAAAGGATTTTGACTTGGTGGTTGAATTTGTGGGGCGGGACGCATCCATTGATCTTCACGGGAAGAGAAGTTCTTGGTCATCCATTCATTGAAGCTTTCTTGCACGCTCCACCTTTGGTCCTCAACTGCCCTTAAGTCGTCCACGTCACGTCTTGTGTAGGTGATGTTGCGGTTCACTTCATCAAATTGAGCTTGGAAGTCTTCTTGGTAATGGAAAAGTTGTTGTTGTTGGTTGTTGAGGTGTTGTTGTTGAAGGTTGAGTTGGTGTGCCTCTTGGAGCATACTTGATTGTTGAAGTTGGAGATGCGCCATTTGGTTGGCAAGGAAGTTCATGTCCACCGTTTGATTTGGCTCGGGGAACACCATTCCGAGGCCATACCATTGAGCATACCCCTCGTACCCTCCATAGCTTGGTGGCTCTTGTCTTGCTCCACTCCCTTCACCCTTCTCAAATTGGCTCGGGACCGGATCGGGCAAATATGTGTCGGACCGACGTTGGTGGATGTCGGACCTGACATGGGACGCACCTCGGTCCAATAGTGTGGGTGAGTGGTCGGTGAACATGTTATGGTAGCCACCATCATCTTCTTCTTCTTCATTTTGTGGGTCGACCTCCATGTCTTCTCTTCTCACGAACTCAAATTGGTTGGGCTCCTCTTCTTCGGTGTCCGGGGAAGCTTGAGGAGTAGTGAAACGAATATGTTGTGCTTGTCTCCTAACCTCAAGTGTCTCCTCCGGCTCGCCATAAGGGTTCACATTGCCCGCCCATACTTGAAACCAATTGTAATAGCCTGTGAGGTCGAAGAGGCGAGGTCCCAAAGGAACTTATACTTGGCCAAAGTTGGAATGAGGCATGAGTCGGTCGATGAAGCCGGGAACACTCCTTGAAAATGTTTGCCTTCTTGAAGTATTTAAGATCCATGAGCTCCACACCATTCGGAGCCGGCGTGTACAAAGACAAATCAACCTCAAGACAATGGGCCAAGCGGGCAATCATACCTCCAAAGTAAATCCATGAGGAACTTTGAAAGTCCCTCACCATCTTCACCCATTCCCATGTAAGGTTCATCGGCTTCTCATTTTGGAACAACATCTCGTAAAGTAACATGGCTTCCTCCTTCATTGGCTTGCTAAGCTCATGTCAGGCATAGATCGTGCACCCCAAAATGCGGATCATGACTCGGAATAGCGGGCTAGCGATCTCATTGGTGGAGGCTCCCTTCCTCATCTCGCTCTTGCCCGCCACATACTTCCAAAGGTAGTTAACCTTGTCGTTGTCAACTGAAGCTTCTTCTCTAGCAAAAGGAAATCCGAGATAAACCGCCAAATTCCTCAAAGAGAGCTCTTGTGCTTCGTTACCCAATTGGAAGGAAATCATGCCCTCATCTTCAACTCCCTCATATGTGCACTTGAAAGTAGCCATAAACTCGGAGGTTAGAGCCGGATAATGGTTGTTGTTCCACCTTAGCATCCCATTTAGCCCAATGTTCGAGTAGCACCGAACAAGAGCCTCATCCATGCACATCTTCTTGATTGACTCCCAATCTACCCACCGAGTGTGGTGAGATAGACCCATGAGTCGCTCATACTCACTAGCTACATCATCATCATCAAATTGCACATCGTCCATCCGTTGCACTCTCTTTGATGACTTCTTGGACTTTCTTGTTGCTTTCTCCATCCTTGAAGAAGATGTTCGGATAGTCATGGTACCTACACAATTAAGCAAAGAACTCCAAGATAAAATCTATACAAACACCTCAAGATCACATGTTATCACAAACATCTCATCATGCAAGGAAATAACCCCATACTTATTCTTACTCCACATAATCCAATTATATGAGCAAAGAATCACATATCAATAGCCAAGCTACAAGATACATCATATAATCATGCTTTAACCAACATTCAAGCTCATGAATCCTAAAGCTCACACAAGAGAAAGCCAAATTGCATAAGACTGACCAACTCGAGACATCGGGCCCGAGGTTCTCAACCTCGGTCCGAGTCTTGGACCGACACGCAACATCAGTCCCGAGGAACTGGGTACCTCGGGCCGACTATAATTCGACTTCTCCTCCTAGTTTCACCCAAAATTCACTCTATCATGCTCCTAAAATCCAAAATCAACCATATCTCATCATTAATCGAAGTTCCAAGTAGGCTTTAGCATGCTTAATCATCATTCAAGCACAATTTCTACTATTCATGCAAATCACCATGGATGCTCAAGGTCTAAGCTCATTCAATCATGGCAAACCTCAAATCTAGCAATGAAAACATGAAATACACAAGGAATCAAGTAGAGATTGAGATTCACATACCAAATTTGAAGAGAACAAAGACTTTTAGCAATCAACTCTTAAAACTCAAATTCTCCTTCTAGATCTAGAAGAAGGATGAAGATCTATGGGGTTTTTGTTGGGATTTTTGGCTTTGAATCGACTTTTAGGGTTGCTAGAGTGTTGGATCGAGATTTGTGGGTGAGGTTTGGCTTGGATCGAGTATGGTGAGGGGGATCGATCGGCTAGGGGGGGTTCTTTGAAGGGACTTGGTATTTTGGGAAGGTAGTTATGAGGGTGATGGGTGGTGGGTATGTGGAAGAAGGCCTTTAAATGGGGTAGAAGACAAAGTTAGGTCAGGGGGGTTTAATAGGCATTTCACAAAATCAAGACCAAGGTTGACTCGGCTAGCTTGGACCGACTTCGCCGACCTCGGGCCCGAGGTACTGGGTACCTCGGTCCAACCCGTTTTGGCTTCCTAAAAATCCCTTGACTTGGCAAGTCTCTAACTATAGGTCCTTTTATTGTTTCCACAAATACCACACATAATCAAGAAGCTCACATAACTCACAATTCCACAAAACTTAAACTAGAGAGAGATTAGAAAGAATCTAAGCTAAGGCAAAGAAAACAAACTAGAAACTACGAAAAAATGAACCTACTAAACTCGGGTTGCCTCCCGAGGAGCGCTCTTTTTAAGTCACTAGCTTGACTTCTAACCTCTACCCTTCAAGGAGGGTGAAAAATGGTGAATTGATCATCCTTGTCATATGCATCTCCACACTCCTCATAGCCAAAGTACCACCATTTATGCTTGATGAAAGTGGGGCATCCTACTTCTTCATCATTCTTCTCTTCCAAAGTGTAGGATGGCATCTCTTGCATCTTCTCCACTTGACCTACATCACAAACATCAAAAGTATCTAGAGAATTTCTAGGGGACTCAATAACATTATAACTCAAATCTTCCTCCAAATCACTCAAACAAATGAAACTATCCTCTAGATCCTCTTTCAAATCACTTAAGAAAATGTAAGAGTCTCCCACATCAAAAGGATACGAAGAAGGATACTCTTCACGGTTTCTCGGGCTATCTCGATCTCCTAGCTCCCCATGGTTCCTAAGTGGATTGTGCAACTCCCTTTCTAGCTCATGAATGTTGATCATGTCTTGATCTCTCAAAGGTGCTTCTTCCTCTCTTATGGGTTCCAACTCTTCTCTCTTACGCTTGGCGCTTTCCTCCAACTTCAAGATCGCCAAAGCATCCGGTTCATTGAGAGCTTTGTTGAAATGGAACTCCACTTTTTCCTCTCCAATTTCAAAAGTCACTTTCCCATTCCTCACATCAAATTTGGCACCCGCCGTAGCTAGAAACGGCCTTCCATGAATGAGGGGCACCATTGGATCTTCTTTCATGTCGAGGATGACAAAATCATCGGGGACAAAATATCGCCCAACTCGAACCGGGACGTCATCTAGGATTCCGGTGGCCTTTGTAGATGATCCATCGGCCATGGTAAGACTCATATCAACCGGTTCCATATCTCCGAGGTTAGCCCGTCTCCATATGCTCATGGGCATAACCGAAATGCTTGCTCCTAAATCACAAAGAGCTTTGAAGTTTTGGGATCCAATCCCCACGGTGATGGCAAATCTTCCGGGATCACCTAGCTTTTGAGGTAGCTCTAGGATCTTGACTTCATCTTGCATCTCCACAATTGACCTCTTCTTGCTCAAAATTTCCTTTAAAAACTTCGCATAGGATGGCATCTCACTTAGAGCATCGGTGAATGGAATGGTGATGTTCAAGCCTTGCAAAAGCTTCAAGAATTTCTTGAACTTGCCCTCAACAATCTCCTTGGGCTTCTTCAAAGGGTATGGAAGAGTTATGCCACCTTGTTTTTTTCTTGGGTCCACCTCCTTGGATCGATGTTGATCTTTCTCATCATTCTCAGCTTGGATCGACGTTGGATCGACGTCGGGACCGACGTTCGGAACCTCGGTCCTAGGGCAGGGATCTTCTGGGATCATCGGGCCGACTACAGGACACGTCGGGCCCGAGTTCTGCTCCTCCTCGGTCCAACTCAGGGGACTTCCTTCATCTTCTGGATCGACGTTGTGGCACATCGGTCGGACCGAGTTACTGGGTAACTCGGTCCGACCTTCTTCTCTTGTTCTTGGAATGTGTGGCTCGGGTAAACTCCGTCCACTCCTCAATCCTATGGCTCGAACTTCATTTTGTTGTTGTGGGGCACGGGGATTCTCCTCGGGTCGGCCCGGGAGTCTCCCTTCCTCTCTTGGAAGTTGATTCGCCATGTGAACAAATTGGTTGTCCACTTGCCTTCTCCAAATTCCCAATTCCTTGAATTGATCATCAAATTTTCTCTCCATGTTGGTGACTTGATTCTTCAAATCTTGAGCCCATGGTGGTGTTTGCTCATAAAATTCCGGAGGTCGATATGGTTGTGGTTGGGCCCTTGGCTCGTTTTGGTTAAAGTTGTTGTTGTAGCCACTAGCTTGGCCTTGGTTCCACCTTCCTCCATTGTTGTTGAAGTTGGCTCGTCCTCCAAAGTTTCTTTGAACATAGTGTTCCTCCTCAATTTGCTCGGCCAACCGGACTTGGCGCTCATTTGGACACTCTTGGGCTCCATGCTTCAAAGAACCACATTCTTCACAAGCTCTTGCGGTTTGCTTTTGGTGATAGAGCCTCTTTTTCTTGTTCAACTCATCCTCCAAGAATTGGATCTTCACATCTTTATCCACCTCTTCACTCTTTGGATCGTAGAGCCTCTTCGGACCGTCTCCATGGATTCTTACTTCCTTGTTCACTTGATTCACCCCGTACATGGCTTCGTAGTCGGAGAGCTTGTCTAGCAACTCCCATGCTTGCTCCGGAGGCAAATCAATGAACCCACAATCGGTGTGAAGGTTCAATTTATCCTTGGTGGCGGGGTTGATTCCTTGGAAGAAAATGTCTTGAAGGACATAAGGTTGTTGCCCATGTGTTGGACATGCCCTCAACATCTCTTTAAACCGATCCCAAGCCTCGAAGAGTGGCTCGTGGGCTCCTTGTTGAAAGCTTGCTATCTTCCTTCTAAGCTCCGTCGTCTTGGTGGGTGGGAAGAACTTCATCAAGAATGCTTCATTGAGAGCCCTCCATGAAGTGATGGAACGAGGTGCTTGGCTCTCCAACCAATGCAACGCCTTGCCTCCCAAAGACCACTTGAAGGCCTTGAGTAGTACGTACTCAAGTGTCTCATCATCCGTCAAGATGGTCTCACATAGATCCTTGAATTGCTTCACATGCTCGATCGGGCACTCGTTTGGTCTCCCTTGAAATTGCTCCCTCTTGATGAGCGAAATGAATTGAGTCTTGATCTCAAAGTTCTTTGACACCTCCGGCAAGACAATGGCCGGTTCCGGCACCTTCAACTCCGGATGCATGTATTGTCTAGCACTCCGGGGTTGGGTGTTGATTTGAGCCTCCAACCTCATCCTTTGCTCACGCTCCCTTCTAGCCTCGGCATCTCGGTTTGCCATCTCAATTTGCATTCGAGCCATGTCGGCCCTCATCCTCTCAAACTCCTCATCACGAGCTTGGTTCTCCATTCTTTCCTTCTTCCGGGCTTGTTTGATGATGCTTTCCGGATCACACACAAAGTCGAACTCAAGTGTTCCTCGGACGGAACGAGCTCGCATACACCTATAACCAAAGACACAAACAAAACCAAATCAAAACAAACAAGGGGTTTGGGCTAGTCCCTCACCCTAATCACTACCAAATCAAAGACTCAACAAAAGACGGTACCTCAAACAAGTAGAACTCCCCGGCAACGGCGCCAAAATTCTGATCGGTCCGGGTGTGGGTGGTCAAAATTTAAATTTATAAACCGAACCTCACTTGTAGTAAAGAGGTAGGGTGTCGAACACACGGGAGTTCGTGTGTTGAGTGTACCGAAAAGACTAAAAAGAGGTAAAAGAAATGCAAAACGAGGAAAAACAAGAGAAATCACCTCGGACCGACACTTGTCACTTCGGTCCGAGGGTGGATCGAGGTCAGAATGGCCGGGACCGACTTACACTACGTCGGGCCCGATGTGCTGGGTACTTCGATTAGGCAAAAATAGTAGATCGATCTTGGGTTTTTGGGTTCCTTCTCTAACTAGACTTGGGTAATTCCACCCCAATTCAACCAATAAGTGTTGATCCAAGTGAGATCAAGGTAGTTCTCCTTCGATCCCTCCACTCTACACTTCGACCTAAGGGAGCTTTCGCTTCACCTTCGATGCTAGGTCTAGTGATTGGGTCCGAGACCACTTTCGCTACTCTTACCAATCACAAGCCCTAGGTCCCTTGCTTTCACAAGAGAATTGAAGCTTAGTGTAGAGAGGATTCATAGATCAAGCACTCAAAGGCTATGGAATTGGGGCTTCACACCCAATCCTAGCTAGGGGTTTCCCCCATAGCCCAAGACTATGGAATCTACTCCATGTAGCAAGAGTAAAAAGCAATCCAATGGCAAAACAAGCAAATCTCAATCATCGAACTCAAACTTAACTCAAATTGCATTCAAATCTAAAGAGGTTCACAATATCCAAATCCATATTCTACTAAACCAAAGCAAAACAAGTACAATCTCACTAATCTCCTCCCCTTGGTCCACCGATTTCCTCTTCTTCTCCTCCTCCTTTCTTCTCCTTGCTCTCCAAGTCTCCCTTGAGCCTTTTTGAGTGATTTTGTGTGTGTGTCCTTAAGCTCCCTTCATGCTCTCTAATTACTTCTAATTATAGCCTTTCATGGATTGGGGACTGACTCGGGCAAAGTCGTTGTTCCCTTATCAAAAATAAATCCCAAACATGCAAACAAAATATAGTAGGCAAGCAAGGGGTCGAACCCAAAGGAATCAGTTTTTATTCAGATTTTAGTGGTTTTCATGCAAGTAATCAAAAGGGGGTTTTGAAAGTTGGTTTCAATCAAAGTTATCAAGCATAGTTTATCCAATCAATTCCACTTTATTAATCCGTTGATCATGAATTCATCCACCTCTTTATATGCCTAGGTCAATTCCAATCCCAATCATTAGAAATCGCAAGTCCACGGTCCAAGCAATTCTATAACCCTAGGCAAGGACGCTTAACCTAGAATTAGCATAGAGCACAGGGATAATAGGAAATCAAATCATGCAATCAAGCTACGAGTCTCATGCACAACTTAACCATTGAATACTCTTCCCTAAACTAGTCCACGGTCCTAGAATAGAGTTGTTTCGAGAATAGGAAAGATGCATAGACAACAACCAATCCTATTTCAAAAAATAGATCTAAGTCAATCAAACAAGTTGATCAGGCTCATAAAATCAAACATAGATCATGGGATGAAGCACAAGAGTATCAATAGAGACCTAGGAATAAAGAGGTTACCAGAATTTCACAACTTCATAATAAAGCTTCCTTGATTGAATAAACTCCAGAGGAGAGTTAGTTCTCCATTACAAAGAAAACTCTAATCTTTATTTGAAAGAGAATTGATTGGCAAGTATTGTATTATCCTAAAAACCTAGAAAGGTTCCCCTTATATAGCCCCAAGGATCAACCTTTTCGGACTAAATAAGATAGGAAACCGAAAGATAACAAAGGAAATAAGATAGAAACGCCAAGATTTCGTCCGCTCCAAGGTCGGCTACCACCGCGATCGCGGCACCAGAACCGCGCCCGCGGCGGCCTTCAAATTGTCAAATCCGAGTCAGCTTCTACCGCGACCGCGCCACAGACAGCGCGACCGCGGCCTTCATGGTCTTGGTTGGCTCGCTCCTTCACGCCACCGCGCCCGCGTCCTAGACAACGCGACCGCGGTATCCATGCAGTGGCGAATCTTCGTCTTTAAGTTCTTTAACTCTTGATTCTTCATACTCTGTGTCTTCGGTCTTCATATTACAATAACGCTCAAAACTAACCTAAACACTCTCAATATAGCTCTAAAATACAAGAGTTATCCTATACAAAATAGGCCGAATCAAATTCCCCCATACTTAGATCTTGCTCGTCCTCGAGTAAGCTCAAAACAAATACATCAAGGTAGCACATCTAAGATCTCAGGAAATACAAGGGAAGATAAAAACACTCAGCTCACAACCCGAACCCAAAATATAGAGAAATCATGAGCATAAAACAATGAAGCTCAAACACACACCTCACAACATGATATAACACTCAAGCTCTAACAATATGAAAGAGAGCAACCTAGGATCTACCCAAATATAACATGCAAGCCCCAAAGTCCCCAAGCAAGAATGATCCTAAAACACTCGAATTTTACCGCTCAATTCTGCTTAGGCGCCCTTTCGGGTTTTCACCTAACCGCTCTTTTCATTTTTCTATAGGTGTGCTCACAAATCTCACAATCACTCATAAACCTCTTTTTACCCCAGCCTAATGCTGGTCCGGGTTACCTGCTTATTACCTGAGCTGCCCTTTCGGGTTTTCGACTCATCCCAGGATTTTATATGCCTTTTTTTTCAAATCTTTATGGCTTTTTCTATCTTTTTCTTTCTTTATTATTATGCAAAAAGTATGGTGCAAGTGCTCCATGAAAAGAAGAAAATCAAAAATCTGAAGCAAATTCTAACTACTCTAACTAGGATAAGCGAATGCGAGTACTCCTTCCCCCATACTTAAATCCTTCATTGTCCTCAATGAAGCAAAGAGAAAGGATAGAAGCAAGGAAGAAGGTATACCAGAAGACTCACAATCGAATGAAGAGTGGTGGAATGGAAGAACTCTTCATAGGTGGTAGAATAGACAACTTCGTACTTTCAATCTGGTGGCAAACCGCGGGCGCGGCACTAGGGGCGCGGGCGCGGAATCAATACAAAGAGCGAAGTTGACCTCGGATGTGCACCGCGGGCGCGGCTGATGAAGCGCGGGCGCGACTCATGTGCAGGCGTAATGTCTTGACTTCGTCTCGAAAAGCGTGATGTGTAAACAACCATCGTATCTTGGCTCGTCTCTAGAAAGATGGATCAATACTTGAACTCGAGCCGTGGAGATGCAATCCTGGGGAAACAAAGCTCCCCCATACTTAGGCTTTTACACAAAGCCAAAGAATGGAAAGTACAAACGTGAATGAAAAGAAGAGATAGAAGATCGAAAGATAGAAGATGGATAGAATGGTGTAGATAGACGATAGAGATATAGAGGTAGAATGGGACAAAAAAGTCCTCTTTTTGTTTCGTTTCTTTTTTTTTTATTTTTCTCTTTTTTTTTGTTTTTTTTAAAAAGGAGCTAAAACCGAGACGCAGTATGGTTGCCGCGAACACGGGCTAGTACCTGTTCGTCGGGGCGCGCTGGTGATCCACCGCGGGCGCGGCCAAGGCGGCGCGGGCGCGGTTTCACGCCAGGCGTGTCCTTTCGGACCTAGTACCTGCATGTTAGCTAGAAAAACAAGCAAATCCTAAGCTAGGAATGGAAAAAAACAATCTAACTAATCCTTGGGTTGCCTCCCAAGCAGCGCTTTTGTTTAACGTCATTGGCTCGACGTGGATACGATTAATACGGGTCCTCATCAACATCGATTCGGACCGTGTTGCCACCATGAGATATGTAAAGAGATCCATTGGCAACGTCAATGACCGTGTTGGCGGTTTTCATGAAAGGACGACCAAGTAAAAGAACCGGGTCGTACCGCCCTTCGCCTATCTCCATCACATAAAAATCTGCAGGAAAGATCAAACCCCGTACCTGCACTAGAACATCCTCAACTAACCCTTTCGGGCGCACATTAGAATGGTCAGCCAATTCAATAACAATATCTGATTCCTTCAAAGGACCAAGGCCTAACCTATCATACATGCAAGCTGGGAGAACATTAATGGAGGCACCTAAATCTAGCGTAGCACGCTCAATTTTAGTCTCTCCAATAGTGACAGGGACGGTGAATCTTCCTGGGTCTGAGCATTTTTTAGGTAATTGCTTTTGGAGTAGGGAATTACAAGTCTTAATTTTGCTATCCTACATTTTTTCAACTAGAGCTACCTTTTCAATCTTAGGACTAGTCCTATTCTTTCGTTTTATGGTTCATAGCTCTTTCATAAATTTAGCAAAACGAGGGACACTTTGAATGAGATTAAGAAGAGGAACATTTACCCGACAATTGGCGAAGGTCTCGAAGAGTTCCTTGTCATGTGCCGGCTTCCTTGTGTCCTTGAGAGCATCGGGGAATGGAGGAGAGGGCTTGAAAGAATCCAATGGTGGAAGAGGTTGAGCCACATAGCCATCGTCCTCTTCTGCTGCTGGAGCTCGGTTCCGTCTGGGAGAGCTCGGGCGAGGAGGTGAGTAATTCTTGAAAGCATAGTCGAGTAAAGCCTCGAAGTTACGCTCGGCCTCCACAAGATGCATTCACGAGCCTCTTGTCATTGTCGCAGAGTCCCTCAATGATGTAGCAAATAAGATCCTTGGCTTGGTAGCCATGGTATGGGCAACTCGCGATGAGCCTCTTGTAGCGCTCATAATAGTCATAGAGGTTCTCGTCTTCCCCTTGCTCCAAACTGCTGAGTTGCTTCTTAATAGATGTTTGTTTGGAAGCGGGGAAGTACTTCTCAAGAAACGCCTTCTTCATGGCCGCCCAAGTAGTGATAGAGCCCGGCACCAAATAAAGGAGCCAATCCTTGGCGGTGTCTTCAAGAGAGAAGGGAAAAGCCCGGAGCTTGATTTGATCCTCTGTCACATCAGTGGGCTTCATACTCACGCACACCGCGTGGAATTCAGTGAGATGCTTGTTCGGGTCCTCACCGCTCAACCCGTGAAATTTGAGTAAGTGGTGGATGAGGCCAGACTTCAGTTCGAACTTCACACCCTCCCCGAGTTCGGGGAATTGAACAGCGAGCTGCTGTTGTTGGAGATCAGGCGCCGTGAGTTGGCGAATAGTTTGTTCCGCCATGGCGTCTTCTGGTTCAGAATCAGAGAGAGAGAGGGATTCAAGAAGGTTGTAAGATGTAGAGGGTCTGGGGGCACTTCTTATCTTCCGAAGAGTCCTGTCAATTTCTAGATCAAAACGAACAGGAGAAGTATTAGTAGACCGGGTACGGACCATGTGTTAGGCCCGCACCCAAAGGATGGGTCTGCGCATGAACCGCGGGCGCGCCGAGGGGGCCGCGGGCGCGGTTTGAGCGCAGAACACGAAAACGCACAAATCAGAACAAGAAAAAGGATTCCCCGGCAACGGCGCCAAAATTTGACTCGGGCAAAGTCGTTGTTCCCTTATCAAAAATAAATCCCAAACATGCAAACAAAATATAGTAGGCAAGCAAGGGGTCGAACCCAAAGGAATCAGTTTTTATTCAGATTTTAGTGGTTTTCATGCAAGTAATCAAAAGGGGGTTTTGAAAGTTGGTTTCAATCAAAGTTATCAAGCAGAGTTTATCCAATCAATTCCACTTTATTAATCCGTTGATCATGAATTCATCCACCTCTTTATATGCCTAGGTCAATTTCAATCCCAATCATTAGAAATCGCAAGTCCATGGTCCAAGCAATTCTATAACCCTAGGCAAGGACGCTTAACCTAGAATTAGCATAGAGCACAGAGATAATAGGAAATCAAATCATGCAATCAAGCTACGAGTCTCATGCACAACTTAACCATTGAATACTCTTCCCTAAACTAGTCCACGGTCCTAGAATAGAGTTGTTTCGAGAATAGGAAAGATGCATAGACAACAACCAATCCTAATTCAAACAATAGATCTAAGTCAATCAAACAAGTTGATCAGGCTCATAAAATCAAACATAGATCATGGGATGAAGCACAAGAGTATCAATAGAGACCTAGGGATAAAGAGGTTACCAGAATTTCACAACTTCATAATAAAACTTCCTTGATTGAATAAACTCCAGAGGAGAGTTAGTTCTCCATTACAAAGAAAACTCTAATCTTTATTTGAAAGACAATTGATTGGCAAGTATTGTATTATCCTAAAAACCTAGAAAGGTTCCCCTTATATAGCCCCAAGGATCAACCTTTTCGGACTAAATAAGATAGGAAACCGAAAGATAAGAAAGGAAATAAGATAGAAACGCCAAGATTTCGTCCGCTCCAAGGTCGGATACCACCGCGACCGCGGCACCAGAACCGCGCCCGCGGCGGCCTTCAAATTGTCAAATCCGAGTCAGCTTCTACCGCGACCGCGCCACAGACAGCGCGACCGCGGCCTTCATGGTCTTGGTTGGCTCGCTCCTTCACGCCACCGCGCCCGCGTCCTAGACAACGCGACCGCGGTATCCATGCAGTGGCGAATCTTCGTCTTTAAGTTCTTTAACTCTTGATTCTTCATACTCTGTGTCTTCGGTCTTCATATTACAATAACGCTCAAAACTAACCTAAACACTCTCAATATAGCTCTAAAATACAAGAGTTATCCTATACAAAATAGGCCGAATCAGGGACCAAGGAATTCCCAATTTAGAAGAGGGGCAAACTTGGACGATCACAACATTGTGCCTTGGAGCCTAATCTTCTCAATCGCCGACTCGGACCGACACGGGGCAACCTCGGGCCCGACGTTGGGAACGTCGGTCCTGTACTCTGGTGCTCGATCTCGGGCCCGACTTGGTAGTACTTCGATCCTGGGGCTCGGTCCTTCTTCTCTTCTTGGTTTTCCTTGAGTTCCTTCTCATTCTTCGCATGGCTCTTCCGCTCCTTACCTCCCGAGCTTGACTCTTCTTTGATACTCTTCCAAAACGTCCTCTTTCACACCATTTTTCCTACAAAACATAACAAACTCGCGTAGTTTCCGAATCTAGAAGAAAACCGGGAACTAAGCTAAAAAGGAACGAAACTTAACAAGGAAAGGAAAGAAAGACACTTATTTACAAGGGAAATTAACTATTAAAACACCACCAAAATGAGAGACATCAACGTCCACTTTCATCAAGCACATTTTTGAACACCCAGCGCGTCCCTATGATGTTTTTGCCTTTGGGACGGGGGACGAGGGTTCAAACTTTGTTCCTTTCAAACTGGTTGAGTTCTTCTTGCATCGCTTGAATCCAGCCAGCGTCCTGGAGTGCTTCTTTGATATTCTTTGGTTCTACCATAGAGACAAAGGCGTTGAACGCACAGAAAGCTAAATTTGCACTTTGGGACTTGCTTGCAGCTGACCTTGTTTAAACTCCTTGAGAAGGATCTGAGACAATCTGAGAAGTTGGGTGGTCCCTAGAAAAGCGGGACACCCTTTGAAATAATTGAGCAAATCTTGGATCAATCTCTTCATCAAAATCATCACTATCATCTTGAGCATCGTCCTCAGTGTGTTCCCCCTCAGAGAGAGCGTCCACACCTTGACTTTGCTCGCCTTGTTGACTTGATTCAGCCACATCTTGTTGAACTGGAGATTCACTACGAGATGGAACTCCTTGAACAACACTGGGAACGTCCACTGAGACTTCTTCAGGATTTGGGGTAGCGTCCTTAGGAACATAGTATTTTCCAGAGGACCAATCTTCAACTTCGTCTTCAGAGTCGTCCTGCTGTTGTGACGAGGAGCGTTCTTTCTTACTTGATTTTTCTTTGTGAGAAGAACTTTCCTTGAACACAACATGAATACTCTCCTCAAGCTTTAGAGTCCTTTTGTTGAAAACTCTATATGCTTTGCTGGTGAGAGAGTACCCAAGGAATATGGCTTCATCACTCCTTGCATCAAACTTTCCAAGTTTTTCTTTATCATTGTTGTGAACAAAGCACTTGCAACCAAAGACTCTGAGATAATCAATGCGAGGCTTCCTTCCATTCAACAACTTATAGGACGTCTTCTTTAGCAAAGGACGGATCATGGCACGATTGATGATGTAGCATGCTGTAGCAATAGCTTCCGCCCAGAAGTACTTGGGAACGCTATTTGCCAAGAGCATAGTTCTTGCCATATCCTCCAACGTCCTGTTCTTTCTTTCCAGAACTCCATTTTGTTGAGGAGTTCTTGGAGCTGAGAAGTTATGCGAGACGCCATGTTGATCACAGTAGGCCAGGAACTCTGAGTTTTGGAACTCCGTCCCATGGTCTGATCGTATGGCTTTGAGAGGCGTCTCAAGGGCAACTTCCACTTGTTTGATGAAGACTTTGAATGCGTTGAAACAATCTGCTTTGGACACCAAGAAAAGTACCCAAGTGAATCGAGAAAAATCATCTACGAGAACGTAAATGTACCTCTTTCCACCGTAGCTCAGCGTCTTCATTGGTCCACAAAGATCCATATGGAGAAGTTCCAAAGGCTTCTTTGTACTTACTTCGTTCTTGGACTTGAAAGACGTTCTTGTTTGCTTCCCTTTGATACAGGCTTCACACTGTTCAACTTTCTCAGGATCAATTCGGGGAAGTCCTTTCACAAGATTTCGTTGGTGTAGCTTGAGGATTGTGCTTGGTCCAGCATGGCCAATTCGGCGATGCCAGAAATTAGCGTCCTCCTTTGAAGCAGATAGGCACAATTCTGATTTAGGCTTGAACTCTTGATTGAAGATATAGATATTGTTCTTGCGAACTCCCTTGAGAACAACTTTGTTGGACTTCTTGTTGATGACGAGGCACTCCTTTGAGTCAAATGTGACTAGGTTTTCACCTTGATCACACATTTGGGAAACGCTGAGGAGATTGAAGCCATGTCCTTCAACAAGACTCACATTAGTTGCCTTGATAGACGGATTGAGAATTGCAGTTCCTGTTCCTTTGATCTTTTCCTTGCCCTTATTGCTAAACGAGACAGTTCCTCCCGTGGCACTACTTTGGATAGAAGTGAGATGGATCTGGCTTCTTGTCATATGATTTGAGGCGCCACTATCAATGATCCATGGGCGTCCCCTCACTTCCACCTGCCAAAACAAAGTTAGTTTTTGGCGAGCCAAGCAAGGTGTTCCTTACTTGGCTCATTACAAAAATAGAACTCTGATTCTGGCATATAGTCATTAATGTTAACATCATTAGAAATGGCATACTTGCGGAAAGAACTCCTAGAGCGTCTAGAACGCCTAGGATTAGCTTTGGGAACGGACTTAGCATTCTCATTGCTAGTCCTAGCAGATTTGCCACTTGCAATATCTTCTTTTAGCTTCACACAGTCATACTTGAAGTGGTCTCCTTGTCCACAGTACCAACACGTCCTATAGTAAGTACCGAGGTAGTACTTCTTGTTGGGACGTTGGATTTTGTTTTGCTTCATCTTTTGGGGATCACACACTTTTGAACCGTCCCCTTTTGCAGTTTTCTTATAAATTTTATGACTGGTAGAATTAGTGTAGTAGTCCTCTTGCCCTTTTTCTCCACTTTCTAGGACTCTAATACTTTCAAGAAGATTCTTGGTTTTCTCTCTTTCAAGTTCAAGTTCTGAAGTTTTGCTAGCCTCAAAGTCGCTAGGGAGAGAGTTCCTAGTGTCAGACTCATATCCTAGTCCTCTTTTGGTTGGGACAAAAACTATTGGTTTTACTTCATCAACTATGGGACTCTTTCCCAACACTTTCAGTTCTTCCCTAAGCTTGGCGTTCTCAAGTTTGAGACACATAAGTTCAGTTTTTAGGGACTTAGTTTCTTCACATGAGGACTCTAGTTGAATGGTCATGGAACTACAGTTTTCACATTCAACCACAATATTTTCATCTTCAAGTTCATCCATTCTTCTTTTCATAGCAAGACTTTCCTCCATGATTTTACCAATAAGTTTAAGGAGTTTTGGTTTTGAACATTTTTCTAAGGAACGCATCATGGAATCGTGAGTTACCTCTTGTTCATTATCGGAGGCGTTCTCTTCAACAACTGGGGCGTCCTCCACTGCCATGTATGCAACTTGATCTTCACGTTCATCATCACTTGAATTGAGATCATCCCATGCAGCTGTGCATGCTCCAATAAGAGCTTTCTTCTTGTCCTTGGAGGATGTTCCCACAGTACACTTTTTAGCAAAATGTCCTTTCTTGTTACACTTGTAACAAGTGAGTTCTTTCATTTCAGCCTCTGTGTACTTGGGACTCTCCTTTTTGTAAGACTTGTTCTTATTGCTATGCTTGTTCTTCTTGTTATAGTACTTGAGAGCCTTGTGAATAAGAGATAGTTCCTCATCTGAGTCAATTTCTTCCTTTGACTTGCTTTCTTTCTCTTTGGGACGCAAGTTCTCAAGCTTTTCTTTTGATTTACTTTGCATCATCAATGCTAGATCTCTTTGGCCGCATAAGTACTCAGCGTGCTCTGGTGTTGTGGACGCCAAAGCAAGATCAGTTTGAGGATTCTTTCCTAGCTGAGCCATGTCATAGATTCTTCTTTCTTCGTACTGCCTGAGCTTCCCATAGATTTCTTCCATATCTAGAATTTTGTTGGCTGTGTTTTCTTTGAAAGTTGTCCTATCAAAGTTCCAGACTCCAGTCAACCCATCAATAACTACTTGAACTCTATTCTCATGGAGATCTCTGTTTCTGGGATGCCCAAGTTCCTCATCTTGGTGACAAGGCCCTCAAAACGGTATGAATAGTCATTGACCGTTTCATTTGGCAGCATACTAAAAGAATAGAACTCCTTTTTGATTTTCAGCTGGACGTCCTCCTTCATTTCAGCAGTTCCAACATGGAATTTTTCAAGAGCTTCCCACTGTTGTTTTGCTGTGGGGAGATTGCTAACTCTTGTGGCATCCCTTTCGCAGAGGGACGCTTGGAGAAAGCATACTGCGTTAGCATTTGTTTCCATTAGCTTGAACTCATCAAGACCCCACTTGTCCTCTTTGTCTTTCTTGTCATCGGGAACTTTGAGGTCACCTTTTCTGATCACGTTCCAGCATTGATAATTTGTGCTTCTACAGAAGTTCTCAAACCTAGTTTTCCAACGGTTGAAGTTGCCGTCCGTCAGACGCGGAGGCTTCACAAAAGAGATTCCAATAGGTTCCATGTCCATTTTTACCTGCAACTCAGTAAGAATCTAGAGCGTCTGCTCTGATACCAATTGTTGGATCGTTAGTACTAACGAACGTCCTTTACTGTAGGTAAAGGCGTCCTAAGGTCAGGCGTCCCTACGAGGAGTAGGGGCGTCCTTGAGTAATGCAGCGGAATTAAAGTACTAAACAGGTAAGTAATGAACGCAATGAATTATAGAGGAACCACTCAAGACCAAGTAGTCCTTGAGTGTAAACCTCTACCTCCTTGGAGGATTTTTGAATAGTTCTTCCTTTATATTGAACGTTCTTACAGTTGTACTGGCGAGTCTTTACAGTTCTCTGACACTTAGCTTTTCCCTAAGTTCACTTGTAAAGAACTCCTTTAAGGTAGGCTTAAGCTAGTTCAATCTACTAAAGGACTCTATTCCTACGTTCTGCAGTACTTCGCAGAACTCTCTTTCTCTTTTTGGTTTTTCTGATTACAAACTGTTTTGTGGTTTGGGTACAAAATCTCACTCGATCTAACACAAGTCCCAGCACTGTTCTTGAGTTCTTGAGTTAGTTCTTCGTGTTCTTGAGTGAGTCGCTTTCCTCTGATTCTCCCTGAATATTCTCTGAAAGCGTTTTCGTCACAATAAATGCCTTGGAGCTATTTATAGGACTTGGGAAAGGGCGTCATTCTCCTGGGACGATCATGCCCTTCGTGGACGTGGCTACAGGATCTTCCTCCACGTATGATGGCGGTGATGAGGAAGCTTCTTGTATCCAGCTGTGTGTGATGAACTCCGCTACAAGATCGGCCGCCACGTGTTGATGAACTCTGCTACAAGATCGTCTGCCACGTAGTGTTGGACTCTGCTACAGGATCGGTCTCCACGTGTCCTTGGATGATCAAACATTGTCGTGTGATGTCATCCTGTCGGCTAGTGAGTAAGGACTCCTTTCTTGCGTTCCTACTTGCTTGGGACTCCGTCCTTGCTCAAGTAGTCTCTTGCTGGTCCTTACTTCTTGTTAGCTGGCGTCCCTAAGCCTAGGGAACGCTCATACACTTGTTGTCCTTTGTTAATTGGCGTTCCTGAACACTTGGACAAATTTATTAGAATCATAGTGAGTTTGTCATATTAAAACTAAGGGACGGTTTGTATGGGCACACTACCAAGTACGCAGGCGTCCTTGATAGCGTCCCAACAACTGTCATCATACGCATTCTGGGACTGTAGAATTAGCTTGACAACCCCTTGGTATGGTAGAGCATGTCACTTCCTCCCACACTTAGCCATATGCTACATAGCAATCCTGGCTAGATTGATTGGGCGACGATTGAGAAAAGCGTCTATCAAGATGATATCATGCGTTTGAACTACAGAACGCTTTTTTGCCGAGGAAGGAAGGCTCTGCATATAAAGTAGTGAGCAATGGCGCCAACCTTGGAGAGCACATGTGCAACTCTGTCCGTCACATAGGGCCTTTTTCCTTGGAAATTTCTTTCAAGAAGAGCTACTTCTTCGTCAGTCGTCATCTCAAATCCATTTTCAGGGAGAGAACTTAAAGCGTTGGACGGCGGCTTCTGAGGGCTTAGTCCCAAGAAGGCACGGACTTGTCTTTCATTGTCCTGAGTAGGCTCATCGTCAATTTTAAAGTTGAGCGTCCCGGGCTTGGATTTGTAGCGAAGGGACTTGAATAACTCTCTTATCTGGTCATTGTTGATTTCTGCTGGAGCAGGACCGATAGATAGCCACCCTTGGAAACGAAGAAGCTCAAGGAATTCCTGAACTTCCTTTTCTTTGCTGAAGGACGCGAGCCATTCCTCAGAGTAGGCTAAGGGGCCAAGAATGTTGAATGGTCCACCGTCATCTTTTCTCTTCTTGGAACGCTTTGGGGACTCTGAATCATCATCATTACAATCTTCCTCATCAACATCAGCGTCCTCAGATTCATTTTCGGCATCATCTTGGGCAGGAGCGTCCTCAGTGCCTTGAGCTGTTTCAACATTGCCACCAGTTGTGGCCTGTTCAGATTCTGAGGGAGCTATGCCTTGGGACGTCTCACCTGCGTCCTGAGCCTCTGTTTGTTTTTCTTGTGTAGGCGCAGCGTCCTCAGGGAGATGGGATTCTGTTTGGATTGTGGGGGAGGGGTTTTCTTATGGGGTTGGCTGGGGGTTGAGGATGGGAAGAGATTGGTCATATGGGGGGATTTCAGTAGCATCACGCTCAAGCTCATCGTCCAGACTGAGCTCAACGTTCTTTGGAGCGACCTGGTGCTCACCAGCGTCCTCACTGACTTCAACAGATTTTGCCTCCGTTGCAGTAGGAGCAGTATCAACACCTTCAGCCTCATCGTGGGAGTCCCCTGTTATATCGACAAAGGGGGAGGACTCACCGGCAGGAGTTCCTTGGCTACTCTTCTCAGAAGAGCTTGACGAGGAGGAACTTGATGAGGGGATGTGTTCTGGCTCTGCCACTTCCTGGACCAGCACCCTTGGAGTCTCACCGGATTTCCGGCGTTTGAAAGTATGCGTAAGGGCGAGACGTTGCTCAGCGTCCTCTTGGCCGGATTCTGAAGAAGGGCGGCGGGACCTTGGAGTCTCGGGGTCCTTAGGTGGGGAGATGTGGGCAGGGGCGGCAGGGAAGTTGGCAAGATTTAGAGGAGAGGGGCAAAATTGTATGAGGGAGTTTTGTTTGAAGGTTGAGGAGACGGTGGGGGAGGTGGAAGTTGAACTATTTTGAGAGCTTTATGGGGGGCAAGAGGTGATTTGGATGGTTGTTTTGAGGAGCTTGGTTGTTTAGTGGTGGAGGGGACGCTAGAGGACTTGGCCTTTTTGAGGGGCCTTGGGTCATATTTCTTCATGGAGCGTCCCTCCGATAAGTCTTTTGGGAACTTGTCCACTATTTTGGTTGATTTGGAGGAGGTTGGTTTTGGAGATTTTAAGAGAGGAGACGATGGAGCTGGGCGTTTGGAAGGCAAGAGCTTCTTTGTGGTGACAGTTGGAATTTGAGGAGGTGGGGGAGACGGACTCGGCAATCGGTTTTGGAGCATTTGGAAAGCAGAGGAGTCCTTGGGGTACATAGGAAAGTCTGGTAGGACGGCATTGTGCAAGTCAGGAATGAGAACAAGTAAAGGAGCAAGATTCTCACCACCGAATTGCGAGAAAAAGAGCACGTGCTCCTTTCTCTCGGGCAGGTCCTTGTAATTGTTCTTGTGGAGGCCATGAATGACAAAGCGCTCCAAGAACTTCTCATAATTCCTGGTCTTGACAGCGTCCTACTTCACATCTGGCCTGTCCATGCGTTCCCTTATAAGCATGTACAACGTTTTGGGCTTCCTGTTGATGAAGTCCACTAGAGATTCGTTAAGAACGATTTGTTTTGGCTTCCCTATAGTGTGGGACTTCACTAACTTCCTCCTTTTGCTGCCGGTAGAAGATCCGGCTACGTTCCTTAGTCTTTGAGACATTTTCTAATTGCTTTTAGTGAGAGAAAGTCGTCGGAATGCTAGAGAGAAGGCAGAGCGAATTGAGAGCAGGGAAGTTGGTGAGAGCAATAAATGAGAGACAGCGACTGTTTCGGCCTTATATAGAGGAAGCGGTGGCACAAACTATAATTACCACTGATTTTCTGTGCGACACGTGGCAAAACTTCCCTCTTAAGAGTTGAACAAGTGCAACGGTCACTGTTCAAAAGTTCAAATTTTCAAATTTCTGACTCTTCAACTTCTTCTCAAAACTGAACTGGCATCCTCTCTTACAAACAACTGGCGTCCTCTTAAACTTAGCAAAAATTACCTCTGTAAGCAAACCAAGAAACTTTGCAACCGTCCCTGTGATCACCTTGCGAACCATTTGAGAACAAAGCATGTACGTCCCGTAAAAGAAAATATGAAGCTCATAGGATGCTTTTGCAGAGTTCTCGGTTAGGGTAAGCTTAGAGTTCCCATCATTTTGGCTTATATTGAGGGTTGCGTGATCAGGGATACTCTTTTCAACACAAATAGAGAAATTGAATGGCGTTCCAAAGTAGCAAACACATGAAGTTTTAGACTAGCGTCATTGCAAATATGAATTCAATGCATGATAGTCCTTAAACACTTAGGATCTACTAAACATAGCCAATCATTGAGAGAAAAGTCGAACGGGACTTGCTACTTAAAAGTTATCATCCCTAAGAGCAACCTGAGATGCTCAAAGGGACGTCTATCAAGCGCCTTAGTGAAAATATCAGCTATTTGATCTTCAGTCCTTACATGCTTCATACTTATAAGTCCTAGTTCAACATTATCACGCAAGAAATGGTGCCTTAAATGAATATGCTTTGTGCGTGAATGAAAAACAGGATTCTTAGAAATTTCAATAGCACTGGTATTATCACAACGAATGGGAATAGTTTCAAGATTGATACCGTAGTCCTCAAGTTGATATTTGATCCAGATGACTTGTGAACAATTCGAGACAGCAGTAACGTACTCGGCTTTCGCAGTCGAAAGCGCCACAGAGTTCTGTTTCTTAGATCCCCAAGAGACTAAGCATGAACCAAGGAACTGGGCCATTCCTGAAGTGCTTTTTCTATAAATAACATGACCAGCATAGTCAGCGTCCGAGTAGCCAAAAAGCTTGAAGGATGTCTTCCGAGGATACCAAAGACAAAGATCATCGCGTCCCTTGAGGTAGCAAAAGATCCTCTTGACTTCTTGCATGTGGGACTCCTTTGGATTCGCCTAGAAGCGTGCACACAAGCAAATGGCAAACATGATATCGGGACGACTTGCGGTCAAATAGAGCAAAGAACCAATCATTCCTCTGTAAAGCTTTTGATCAACGTCCTTTCCCTGTTCATCTGTGTAAAGACGCGAGTTGGGAGAATAAGGGGTTACAACAGGCTTGGACGTGTTCATCCCATACTTCTCAAGCATTTCACGGACATATTTTTGTTGGTGAATGCGCGTCCCTTCCTTGAGTTGGTTAATTTGAAGTCCCAAGAAGAAATTGAGTTCTCCAATGAGGGACATCTCAAACTCACTACTCATTAAGGACTTGAACTCATCTACAAGTTTCATGTTAGTACTACCAAAGACTATATCATCAACATAGACTTGTGCAATTAAAATGTCCTTGTGAACTTTCTTAATGAACAAAGTTTTATCAATTGACCCTCTTGTGTACCCATGAGACAAAAGAAAGGACGCAAACATGTCGTACCATGCACGAGGGGCTTGCTTGAGTCCATAGAGTGCTTTGTCCAAGTAATACACATGGTCCGGGTGAGAGGCCTCCTCGAAGCCAGGGGGCTGAGCAACATACACTTCTTCCTTGAGTTTTCCATTGAGAAAGGCAGTCTTGACATCCATCTGAAATAACTTGAATCCGTTGTGCGCGGCAAAGGCAATAAAAAGACGGACAACCTCAATTCTAGCAGTAGGAGCAAAGGTTTCATCATAGTCTATGCCTTCTTCTTGCTTGAATCCTTAAGCCACCAGTCTTGCCTTGTTCTTTGACACGCGTCCACTCTCATCAAGTTTATTTCTGAACACCCAGCGCGTCCCTATGATGTTTTTACCTTTGGGACGAGGGACGAGGGTCCAAACTTTGATCCTTTCAAACTGGTTAAGTTCTTCTTGCATTGCTTGGATCCAATCAGCGTCCTGGAGTGCTTCCTTGATGTTCTCTGGTTCAACCATAGAAACAAAGGCATTGAATTCACAAAAAGCCAAGTTTGCACTCTGGGACTTGCTTGCAGCTGACCTTGTTTGAACTCCTTGAGAAATATCTGAGATAATTTGAGAAGTTGGGTGATCCCTAGAGAAGCGGGACTCCCTTTGAAACAATTGAGCAAATCTTGGATCAATCTCGCCATCAGAATCTTCACTATCATCTTGAGCATCGTCCTCAGTGTGTTCCCCCTCAGAGAGAGCGTCCACACCTTGGCGTTGCTCGCCTTATTGACTTGATTCGGCCACATCTTGTTGAACTGGGGATTCACTACGAGAGGGAACTCCCTGAGCAACACTAGGAACGTCCACTGAGACTTCTTCAGGATTTGGAGTAGCGTCCTTAGGAACATAGTATTTTCCAAAGGACCATTCTTCAACTTCGTCTTCAGAGTCGTCCTGCTGTTGTGAGGAAGAGCGTTCTTTCTTACTTGTTTTTTCCTTGTGAGAAGAACTCTATTTGAATACAACATGAATACTCTCCTCAAGCTTAAGAGTCCTTTTATTGAACACTCTATAGGCTTTGCTTGTGAGGGAGTACCCAAGAAATATGGCTTCATCACTTCTTGCATCAAACTTTCCAAGTCTTTCTTTGTCGTTGTTGTGGACAAAGCACTTGCAACTAAAGACTCTGGGACAATCAATGCGAGACTTCCTTCCATTCAACAACTCATAGGACATTTTCTTCAGCAGAGGACGGATCATGACACGATTGATGATGTAGCATGCTGTAGCAATAGCTTCCGCCCAGAAGTTCTTGGGGACGCTATTTGCTAAGAGCATAGTCCTTGCCATGTCCTCCAACGTCATGTTCTTTCTTTCCACAACTCCATTTTGTTGAGGAGTCCTTAGAGCTGAGAAGTTGTGGGAGACGCCATGTTCATCACAGTAGGCCAGGAACTCTGAGTTGTGGAACTCCGTCCCGTGGTCTGATCATATGGCTTTGAGAGGCTTTGAATGCAATGAAACAATCTGCTTTTGACACCAAGAAAAGAACCCAAGTGAATCGAGAAAAATCATCTACGAGAACGTACATGTACCTCTTTCCACCGTAGCTCAGCGTCTTCATTGGTCCACAAAGATCCATGTTGAGAAGTTCCAAGGCTTCTTTGTACTGACTTCATTTTTGGACTTGAAAGACGTTCTTGTTTGCTTCCCTTTGATACAGGCTTCGCAATGTTCAACTTTCTCAAGATCTATTCGAGGAAGTCCCTTAACAAGATTTCGTTGGTGTAGCTTAATGATGTGACTCGATGGGGGTCGGGTCACGTTTCTCCAAGGATCCGGTCTTTGAGCGTCGCAGGAACCGGGATATGACTCGAGATGGCTCGAGCCTAGGTTGTCGGGGATCCGACGGTGAAGGAGACGAGGGCTAGACAATTGAAAACTGAATTGAATGACTAAATTGAATGACTAAATTGAAAACGACAATGACGCAGGGCATACAAGCAGGAAACTCTCAACTCAAACTTCAATATGCCAAACGTGATCAGAAATACAATAGAGTTTAGTTTAAATAGAAATGCAAAGCATATATGGGCCGGCCCAAATAGGCACAAATGGGCCCAGCCCAAAAATAGAAATAAAAACTGCCAAATATAGAAATAGCCAGATAGACACCGATTAAGGCACGGCTAAGCCGGGTCTCGGTCCAAGGGGGACGCCAAGGTCTCGGACGACTCGGGGTCTCCTGAACCGGGTTCAGCCTGGGGCTGGATCCCATCATTCTCCCCCCCTTAGATTCGAAGCGTCCTCGCTTCGAGGTTGGAAGGGAAAGGAAAATATGGCGCGCATAAGTCGGCAGCAGAAAGACTCCAGGCTCAGATGTGACTCTCGGAACCTCCAGGATGATCGGTGAAGTCTTGGGCTCGAGAGTGGGCAAAGGCGGCTTGACAACAACCAGAGGAACCTCGTCGATGATTGAAATCGGTGGCTCTGTCGATGTGGGCTTTGGCTCGTCGAAGATGAGAACCGGTGGCTCTATAGACGTCGGCTCTAACTCAACCAAAGGTGTATCGTCGATGTCTGTAACTGTAGCCGTATCTACGAAGGGCTCGGGCTGAGGTGTGCCCAAATGTCCTCCGTGCACAACCGGTATAGGCGCGCTAAAAGGTGGCAATGGAACCACGGGAAGCGGCATGCCTGTAGGCGGTTGCACTGGCGCATATGAAGGCGCCGATACGGGCACATAGACTCCAACAAACTGATGATGATAATACTGCATGTATGTTGGATTACCTGCTGGAAGTGCACCAAAATCAGAAGCCGGTTGTAGAGGATTACCGGGCAATGGTGTTGTAATAGGTGACGGCGGCGGTATGAACGGTGGTGTCGTCGTGGGCAAGAAGGTAGGCGGTTGTGGGGCAGTGCCTCTCAGCTTGCGAGCCTCTCTCTGCTCAGACGTGATCTGTAAAGTGCGATCAGCTACAACTTGAGGATCAGCCTCGGGAGCAAAATGTCTAGCCATGATGAACACGAGGTGTCCCCACGTCTGAACGGGAGGCCGACGGCGAACCCTTCTATCAATGTGAACGCGAGACCACCAGTCGACTGCGTAGCCTGTGAAACACCAAATGGCAACTTCACACTGCTCATACTTGTCGTAGTCCCGCTGACTGAAGTAATGCGCCATATGACTAGTCCATCGAAAGAACTCATCGGGGTTGTCATGCCCGACAAAGCCCTTTCGTCGAAGTCCTGTACGAGACATGAAAAGACGAAAGTAACAACGAACCAATAGTACAGAGATACGATCAAAGCACTAGAAACATTGTTCACGCAATTGGGTCGGGCTTGTGTGGGTATGCTGAGAGGGCGGCTAAGCCTAAGAACAATGGTGTGAAAATGAAAAACCTAAACCCAAATAACTTATAAGAAAACCCAACTACGAGAACAAGGATCAATTTTTTTATTTTTTTTCCTCTCTCTTTTTTTTTCTTGAACTGAACTGAATTTTTCTTTTTCTCTCTCTTTTTTTTGAACTAAACTGATTTTTTTTTCTCTCTCTTTTTGAACCGAACTGTTGAACCGACCCCCGTCGGATCACATCAACTGGTATCAGAGCCTACGGTCTTGTAAGTCGCTCGAACCATTGTTTCACGCATATTTTTTTTGGTCTCTTGAACCGGGTTTAGCCTGGGGCTGGACCCCATCACTTAAGGATTGTGCTTGGACCAGCATGGCCAAGGCGGCGATGCCAGAGGTCAGCGTCCTCCTTTGAAACAGATAGACACAACTCTGATTTGGGCTTGAACTCCTAGTTAAAGATGTAGACATTGTTCTTGCGTACTCCTTTGAGAACAACTTTGTTTGATTTCTTGTTGATAACAAAGCACGCCTTTGAGTCAAATGTGACTAGGTTTTCCCCTTGATCACACATTTGAGAGACACTAAGAAGATTGAACCCAAGTCCTTCAACAAGACTCACATTTGTTGCTTTGATGGATGTGTTGAGAATGGCAGTTCCCGTCTCTTTGATCTTTCCCTTGCCCTTGTTGCCAAACGAGACAGTTCCTCCCGTGGCACTACTTTGGATAGAAGTGAGATGGATCTGGCTTCCTATCATATGATTTGAGGCACCATTATAAATGATCCATGGGTGTCCCCTCACTTCCACCTACCAAAAAAAAGTTAGTGTTTGGCGACCCAGGCAAGGTGTTCCTTACCTGGTTCGTTACAGTAATAGAACTGTAGTTCTGGCATGTAGTCATTTATATTAACATCATTTGAAATAGCATGCTTTCGGAAAGAACTACTAGGACGCCTAGTGTTAGCCTTAGGGACGGACTTATCATTATCAATTCTAGTCATAGCAGCTTTTCTACTTTCAATGTCTTCCTTTAGTTTCAGACACTCATATTTGAAGTGATCTCCTTGTTCACTGTACCAACACGTCCTATAGTAAGTACCAAGGTAGTACTTCTTATTGGGGCGTTGGATTTTGTTCTCTTTCATCTTTTGAGGATTACAGACTTTAGAACCTTCCCCCTTTGCAATTTTCTTGTAGATCCTATGACTTGTGGAGTTAGTGTAGTAGTCCTCTTTACCTATCTCTCCACTCTCTAGGACTCTAATCCACTCAAGAAGGTTCTTGGTTTTCTCCCTTTCTAGTTCAAGTTCTGAAGTTTTGCTTGCCTCAAAGTCGCTAGGGAGAGAGTTCCTAGTGTCAGACTCATAGCCTAGTCCTCTGGGACAAAAACTATTGGTTTGACTTCTTCAATGATAGGACTCTTTCCTAACACTTTCACCTCTTCCCTAAGCTTTGCGTTCTCCAGTTTAAGACACATCACTTCAGTTTTTAGGGATTTACTTTCCTCACAGGAAGACTCTAGTTGTAATTTAACTGTAGCACAATTCTCACATTCAACTACTAAGTTTTCATCTTCAAGTTCATCCATTCTTTGTTTCATAACAAGACTTTCTTCCATTATTTTACCAATGAACTTAAGAAGTTTTGGTTTTGAACATTTTTCTAAGGGACACATCATGGAATCGTGAGTTACCTCTTGTTCATTGTCAGATGCGTTCTCTTCAACAACTGGTGCGTCATCCATTGCCATGTATGCGACTTGATCTTCTTGTTCCTCATCATTTGAACTAAGATCATCCCATGCAGCTGTGCGTGCTCCAATGAGAGCTTTCTTCTTATCCTTGGAGGACGTTCCCGCGGTACACTTCTTAGCAAAATGTCCTTTCCTGTTACATTTGTAACAGGTAAGTTCTTTCATTTCTACCTCTGTGTGCTTGGGACTCTCCTTTTTGTAAGACATCTTATTCTTGTTATTGTGCTTGTTCCTCTTATTATGGTAACGGAGAGCTTTGTGAATAAGAGAAAGTTCTTCATCTGAGTCAATTACTTCCTTTGACTTGATTTCTTTCTCTTTTGAGGTTTGGATACGCAAGTTCTCAAGCTTTTCTGTTGTTTGACTTTGCATCATCAATGCTAGATCTCTTTGGCGACGAAGGTACTCGGCGTACTCTGGCGTTGTGGACGCCAAAGCAAGATCAGTTTGAGGATTCTTTCCTAGTTCTGCCATGTCAGAGTTCCTTCTTGCTTCATACTGTCTAAGCTTCCCATAGATCTCTTCCATGTCAAGCGTCTTGTTGGCTTGATTCTCCTTGAAAGTAGTTCTATCGAAGTTCAAGATTCCTGTGAGTCCATCAATGACCACTTGGACTATATTCCTCATGGAAACTTCAGCTTCTGGGACGCCCAAGTTCTACATCTTGGTGACAAGGGCTTCAAAACGGTATGAATAGTCATTTACCGTTTCATTTGGCAGCATTCTGAAGGCATAGAACTCTCTTTTGATTTGCAGCTGGACGTCCTCCTTCATGTCAACCGTTCCTACATGAAATTTCTCAAGAGCTTACCACTGTTGTTCTGCTATGGGCAGATTGCTAACTCTGGTGGCGCCCCTTTCGCAGAGGGACGCTTGGAGAAAACATATTGCCTTAGCGTTTGTTTCCATCAGCTTGAATTCATCAGGACCCCATTCGTCCTCTTTGTCAACTTTGTCAGCGGGAACTTTGAGGTCACCCTTCATGATAACTTTCAAGCATTGATAGTTCTGGCTTCTGCAGAAATTCTCAAACCTAGTTTTCCAGCGGTTGAAATTGCCATCCGTCAGGCGCGGAGGCAATTGAAAAACTGAGGGACGTCCTTTACTTAGGTAAAGGCGTCCATGTCCATGTTTCACGTGCAACTCAGTAAGAATCTAGAGCGCCTGCTCTGATACCAATTGGTGGATCATTAGTAAAACTGAGGGACGTCCATGTTGCACCTGCAACTCAGTAAGAATCTAGAGCGCCTGCTCTGATACCAATTGCTGGATCGTTAGTAAAACTGAGGGACGTCCTTTACTTAGGTAAAGATGTCCTTTAGTCAGGCGTCCCTACGAGGTGTAGGGGCGTCCTTTGGTTTTGCAATGGAAATTAAGACTAAACAGGTGAGTAAAATGAACACAATGATTTATAGAGGAACCACTCAAGACCAAGTAGTCCTTGAGTGTAAACCTCTACCTCCTTGGAGGATTTTTTAACAGATTATTTTCCTTTCTAATTTAAACGTCCTTACGTTGTACTGGCGAGCTCTTTACACTTCTCTGGCACTTAGACAGCGTCCTAAGTCCACTAGTAAAGTCCTCCTTTAAGCCTACAACCTAAGCGAGTTTAATCTTCTAAAGGACTCTGTCCCTACGTCCTACAGTACTTCGTAGGACTCTCTCTTTCTTTTTTGGGTTTTTCTGAGTACAAATAGTTTGTGGTTTCGGTTACAATTCTCACTCGATCTAACTAGGGCTGAGCATCAAACCGAAAAAACCGAAAACCGACACCGAACCGACCGAACCAAACCGAAACCGATGCTAGTCGGTTCGGTTTTCAGTTCAATAAATTTGAAAATTTCGGTTTCGGTTCGGTTCGGTTTGGTTTCGGTTCGGTTCGGTTAAAACCGATTTAAAAAAAAATAAAATAAATTATGCTGGTCCCAATAATAGTGGTGCGGTGTGAGCGGGTTTAAGGAATTAGGGTATACAGTTTTCACACTCAACACATTCAATCCCGCTTCTCTAAGTTCTCTCGTGCTCACCCCATGAACCTGCCACCTCCGGCCTCCCTCTCGACTCCGGTACTCCGCCGCCTCGGCGCCTCCCGACGGCCTTTGCAGTTGTCGGACCGACCCTCACCACATCTCGCCTGTCGCTGCTCCCTAGTGTTGCCCCCACCCATCCACCTTCGTGTGCCGGTCCTTGGTTGACCGCTTCGCCGGGGGCGGATCGGGCTGGGTACCGATGCCCAGATAGGCGTACACGCCGGACGACGTCGACGAGGGAGTTAGGGTTGTTGTTGCTGCTGTTGGGATCGGAGGAGAGGAGGCAGAGGGCTGTAAAGAGATGGATGTGAGGAAGGAAGGGGAAGGTGATGCAAGGGGCGGCGGCGGAGCCATCGGTGGCGAATTGGGAGAAGGAAAGTGTTGCTGGGTTTGGGAGGAATTGAAGATCAGGATGTGGAGGAGACTACCTTCTCCCCTTTCTCTATCTCCATCGCCCACAACACAGCAGAGAGGCAAAGCGGCAGGCAGATTTTTTTTTTTTTTTGGGTTTGAAAGTTTCGGTTTTAACCTAAACCGAACCGATAGAAACCGAAACCGAACCGAACCAACATATTTCGGTTCGGTTTTCGGTTCAACATTTTCCCGTTTTCGGTTTTCGGTTCGGTTCGGTTTTCGTCGGTTCGGTTCGGTTTTGAACCGATGCTCACCCCTAGATCTAACACAAGCCTAGAACAGTTCTTGGGAGTTCTTGAGCTTGTTCTTGGTGTTCTTGAGTGAGTCGCTTTCCTCTGATTCTCTCTGAATATTCTCTGAAAGTGTTGATGTCACAATAAATGCCTTTGTCTATTTATAGGACTTGGGGAAGGGCGTCTTTCCTCTTCTGACGATCATGCCCTTCATGGACGTGGCTACAGGATCTTCCTCCACGGAGTATGGCAGTGATGAGGAAGCTTCTTGTATCCAGCTGTGTGATGAACTCCGCTACAGGATCTGCTTCCACGTGTTGATGAACTCTGCTACAGGATCTTCCGCCACGTAGTGTTGGACTCTGCTACAGGATCGGTTTCCACGTGTCCTTGGATGATCAAATGTTGTCGAGTGATGCCATCCTGTCGGCTAGTGAGTAAGGACGTACTGCTTGCGTTCCTACTTGCTTGTTACTGCGTCCTTGCTCAAGTAGTCTCTTGCTGGTCCTTACTTCCTGGTAGCTGGCGTCCCTAAGCTTAGGGAACGCTCACACACTTGTTGTCCTTTTTGTCATTTGGCGTTCCTGAACACTTAGACAAATTTATTAAAATCAAAGTGAGTTTGTCATATCAAAACTAAGGGACGGTTTGTGTGGTCCCAACATTTTCATTACATATTATAATCACTTTTTTATCAGGATGTTTGACCAAGCTGTGGAATCTTACACAATATTAGAGTTGAACAAGTACTTCCGAGACATTTGTAAAGCAAGTGTTGAGATGGAAGAATATCGAAGAGAACCTATCATTGAAAAGTGGTCCAAAGCATGCTTTAATGGTGAAAGATATAATATAATGACAACAAACAACTCAGAAAGTGTGAAAGTGTTGAAGGAAGCAAGATCATTCCCAGTAGTTGCTATATTAGATTCCATAACGTGTTTATTGTCAAGATGGTTTGCCGAGAGAAAAGTAATCAAAGAATAAAACCTAAATCAGTTACCACCAAATATCAATAGCATTTTTGAGGAAATGTGAAAAAAAATCCAAAGCTTATGGTGTTTGTTGGATCGTTAGTACTGAGGGACGTCCTTTACTTTGGTAAAGGCGTTCTTTGGTTAGGCGTCCCTACGAGGAGTAGGGGCGTCCTTAGGTCATGCAGCGGAATAAAATACTAAACAAGTAAAGATAAACACTGTGACTTATAGAGGAACCACTCAAGACCAAGTAGTCCTTGAGTGTAAACCTCTACCTCCTTGGAGGATTTTTGAATAGCTTTTCCTTTATATTGAACGTCCTTACAGTTGTACTAGCGAGTCTTTACATTTCTCTGGCACTTAGCTTTTCCCTAAGTCCACTAGTAAAGGACTCCTCTAATCCTACAACTTAAGCGAGTTCAATCTTATAAAGGACTCTATCCCTACGTCCTACAGTACTTCGTAGAACTCTCTCTTTCTTTTTGGTTTTTCTGAGTACAAACTGTTTTGTGTTTTGGGTTACAATTCTCACTCGATCTATCACAAGTCTAGAACAGTTCTTAAGAGTTCTTGAGCTTGTTCTTCCTGTTCTTGAGTGAGTCGCTTTCCTCTGATTCTCTTTGAATATTCTCTGAAAGCGTTGATGTCACAATAAATGCCTTGGGCTATTTATAGGACTTGGGAAGGGCGTCTTTCCTCTTCTGACGATCATGCCCCTCATGGACGTGGCTACAGGATATTCCTCCACGAGTATGGCGGTGATGAGGAAGCTTCCTGTATCCAGCTGTGTGTGATGAACTCCGCTACAGGATCGGCCGCCACGTGTTGATGAACTCTGCTACAGGATCGTCCGCCACGTAGTGTTGGACTCTGCTACAGGATCTGTCTCAACGTGTCCTTGGATGATCAAATATTGTCGAGTGGTTTCATCCTGTCGGCTAGTGAGTAAGGACGCTCTGCTTGCGTTCCTACATGCTTGGGACTCCGTCCTTGCTCAATTAGACTCTTGCTGGTCCTTACTTCCTGTTAGCTAGCGTCCCTAAGCCTAGGGAACGCTCACACACTTGTTGTCCTTTGTCATTTGGCGTTCCTGAACACTTGGACAAATTTATTAGAATCAAAGTGAGTTTGTCATATTAAAACTAAGGGACAGTTTGTGTGGGCACACTATCAAGTACGCAAACGTCCTTGATAGCGTCCCAACAGTGTTAGAGTCTTGAACAACACTCAATTTGAGGTGTTTAATGGTGGATTTTCTTTTGTGGTTGATCTAGGACAAAAGAAATGCACTTGTAGAATGTTTGGCTAGGACAAAATGTCATGTTTACATGCAATGGCTACAATTCAACAAATGAAGTACTCTTTGAGAAGTTTCATCAATGACTACTACCAATTCTAACATTGGTGCTTAGCTTATGAAGGAACAATATATCCTTTACCACACAAATCAGAATGGGATGTGCCAGACCACATAAGCAACATAATATGTTATGCACAAAATGTGCTCAGGATGATTGGAAGACCAAAGAAGAATAGAATTCCTTCCATGGGCGAGTTCAAAGGGAAGAAAAAGAATATCAAACTTTCAAGAGATTCAAGCAGCACTGTAATCATCATGAAGAATATCTAACTTTGAAAAAATAATGTTCAATTGGTTTTGCTTTATTATTGTCAGAATTGTTGTCTATTGTCAAAACTGTCACCGATTAAACAATCATCTCATGTCATCACTTCTAGTTATATTTTCTATAACATATATCATTAATTTATATGATAACATCTATTCCATTTGTTTGATAATTGATATATCATGACTTGTACGTAATGCTATATCATTATCACAACGTAGTTTAAACTGTCAAAATTGTCACCGATTGTCAGAATTTCGACTTTTTTTTAGAAGGTATATCATTACATTTTGTTATATTTTCTAGAGTATATATCATCAATTTGTGTGATAACATCTATTCCATTTGTTTGATGATTGATGTATTATCACGTGTATGTAAAGCCATATTACTGTCACTACTTAGTTCAAGTTGCCACTACAATTGTGACTGTCTTCACTTAATGGTGTTAATCTACAAGACACGATGAGCTTAACACAAAATACATAACTATACTAATAAGATTCAGTTGGACATCTAGTTGAAAACTAAATGCCACCAAATAGTATAAGCTGTCATTAGATCTACTTGAAAACCAAAGATGTAATACATAACAACACTGTCATCACTACTAATTTAAAACACTGCCATCACTAGGTCTAGAACACAAATTTTACAATTTTATCACTACTAAGTTTAACACCAAAATGTCATCAGAAGTACATAAGTTTAATAGTGCAAACCCGCTATTGAGGCAAGGCGCGAGCGAGCTTAAGAACGAGATCGGGTTGCTTTCCATGTTCCGCCACGTGAACCTTGTCTCCCTCATTGGATATTGTGACGAAGTTGGAGAGATGATCCTAGTCTATGAATACATGTCCCATGTAATGCTCCGAGATGACCTGTACCCATACGACACTGATTCCCACACACATCTCTCTTGGGATCAGCGGCTCAAAATATGCCTAATGCGGCGGTGGCCTCCACTATCCTCAACATGGAGACCGGCCGGATGATCATCAATCCACCGCAACGTTAACTCAACCAACATATTGTTGGACGAGAGATGGTCTACGAAGGTGTATGACTTTGGGTTGTCGAAGCTAGAGCTTGCGGGAGGCGAGCTCAGCCACGTTACCACGGTGGTGAAATGGAGCTTTGGGTACGTGGACCTTAAGTACTACCGGCACCAACAACTGACGGAGAAGTCAGATGTCTACTCGTTCAGAATGGTGCTTTTCGATCTATGTGGAAGAGCTGCAGTGAACCCAAACCTCCCCAAGGAGCAGGTGAACCTTCGGATTTGGGGGAGTAGGAATCAGACAAGCGGGACCTTGGAAGCATTCGTGGACCCAAGAATGAATGGGCAGATTGCGCCCGGATTTTTTAGCAAGTATGGTGAGGTGGCGGAGAGTTGCGCCCGTACCATGTACGGGACACGATTGAAATAACTCTTTGATGTATTATTCAATTAATTAGGCAATGCATAATAATATTATTAAAAGTGAAATATTGATATCGTTTTGTTTTATCCAAAATCATTACAATATTTTGTTAATCAAAAATAGTGATTTGATGTTAAGAATAAACTTAAATATAAATTTTACATAACACGACTTAAATAAAAAGAACATATAAAATACTATCATATTATTTTAAAATATATTTGTTTAATTAAAAACTCATATATGATACGATATGAAATCTCAAGTGAAATATTTTATCAGCATATATATTTTTACAATTGATAAGATTTTTATATGATATAAATCAAAAATTAAGTTAATTATAACTTATTGAAATAAATCTTTTAGAAAAATAGACTTGTATTAGTAATAATATTTTTGAAAAAATGAATATTTTAATAGATCGTATAAAGTTATAATTAATTTAATAATAGAAGAATTAGAGATCAATATAATTTATAAATGAATATTATAACACAAATTTAGTTTATATATTTTTAAGATTTTTTCAAGATGTTTTTAGATTTCTGTTATTTAAATTATAAATTTATCGGACAAAACAATTGACAAAGAAATATGGAGAATGTATATGATTAACAAAATACAATAAAAACAAAATTTCAAAGTGACTAATAAGTTTAACAAATTAATTATAATATATTGATTTGCAAAAAACAGTGTCTAAGAAAATAGTTATAAAGGATAGAAATTAGAAAAAGAAGAAGATATGTGATAGACAATTAATAAGAATAAGAAAGACTTTAATGTTATTTCTAAATTTTATTTTCTTAAATGAAGTGGGGAGAGAATTATCGTGGAGGCTCGAAAAGTCTCGTCTTTAATATATAGTATAGATTATTACGGAAATTTCACGTGGTACCCTCCAGGTTAAGCCATTTCACGTGGTACCAATGAGGTTTTAAATTTTGCGTAGTACCCCTCATAGTTAGAATTATTTTGCCCCATACGCTTATTGTTAAGTTTAATCCATTAACGTTAAATTTGCATTATAGAAAATAGATAAAATTATAGAAATATAAAAGGAAACTTCCTATATTCTACCTATCAAAAGAAAAAACTTCTCATATTTCTACGTACGTACTCTTCACCATCATCATAGTGTCTCTCTTGGATGGTAAACATTGTCTCTCAATAGCATTGATCAAAAAAAACTTTGTTTGCTGTTTTGGGACATCGAAGATTTAAGTTAAGGCTACCAATTCAATGTTATTTATGTGTTTTTTAGACATCTTATTCATTGTTTTTTATAGTTAGATGTGTTGGTGTGGTGATTACAATGTGCTTACTAGTGAAAGAAGTGTCAAAGGTGATCAATAATGTCTATTTACATGGTAATGCAGCATATTAAAACTTGATTGTGATGTTTTAAATCTCTCATGTCATTAAATTCATCCTTTTTTTTTTGCATAAGGGATTGATTCTAGTTTAGATTCCATTGGAATCCTGGATGAATCTTGTTGATTTCCATGATGAAAGGTGATGTCTCTCATTTTGGCGGTGTTTTAGTGGTTAATTTCCCTTGTAAATATGTGTCTTTAGTTCTTTCTTTTGTGTGTTTTGTTCCTTTTTAGCTTAGATTCCGATTTTCTATGAGATTCGGAGACTATGCGAATTTGTTGTGTTTTGTAGGTAAATTAGCGTGTTTTGAGGAAGTGTCGGAAGGAGTCTCTAAGGAGGAGCAAGGCATGAGAATCAAGGAGCGGAAGAGCCGAGCGATCAATGAAGAGGAGCTCAAGAAAGACCAAGAAGAGAAGAAGACCGAGGCCAGGATTGAGGTGCCCAGCAAGTCGGGCCCGAGATCGAAACATGGAGATCCGGACCGAGGTGTGGCACATCGGGCCCGAGGTGGCTCCGTGTTGGTCCAAGTCGGCGAAGTGTGGATTGGGCTCCAAGGCATACAAATGTGATCTACCACTTTTGCCCTTCTTCCATTTTTGGATATTCTTGGCCCCTAATTAAAAGGGGAGAAGAGAATTAGAGATTTATCCAAGTTTAGACACAATTAATCACTCTCAAAAGGCTCAAGGAAGACTTGGAGAGCAAGGAGGAAGAGAGGAGAGGAGAAGAAGAGGAGAAATCGGTGGAGGTTAGGAGATCTAGGAGGAATTTGTGAGTTTGAACTTGTTTTGCTATGCAATTTGTGGATTAGAGTTTGCATCTTGTGAATTCCCTTTGATTTGAATGAGATTTGGCTTTGATTTGAGTTTGATGATTGAGATTTGTTTTCTTTGTCTTTTGATTGCTTTTTACTCTTTCCATATGGAGTAGATTCCATAGTCTTGGGCTATGGGGGAAACCCCTAGCTAGGTTTGGGTGTGAACTCCCAATTCCATAGCCTTGAGTGTTTGATCTATGAATCCTCTCTACATAGAGCTACAATCTCTTGTGAAAGCAAGGACTCAAGGGCTTATGATTGGCAAGAGTGAACGGAAGCGATCTCGAGCCTATCACTTGACCTTACATCGAAAGGGAGGTGAAATTCCCTAGGGTCGATGTGTAGAGTGGCGGGATCGAAGGCAAACAACCTCGATCTCACGACGATCAACACTTATTGGCTGAATTGGGGTGGAATTACCCACATCTAGTTAGGGAAGGAACCCAAAAACCCAAGACCGATCTACCATTTTGCTTAGTCCGACATTCCCAGATCTCGGGACCGACACTGATTGAAGTCGGGCCCGAGATCTACCATTTTGCTTAGTACAAATCCAACGTCGATCCATCTCGGGCCGAAGTGACCTATGTCGATCCCGAGTTGTTTCCTTTGATTTTCCTTGTTTTTACCTTTCTTTTCTCTTTTTAAGTCTTTTTGGTGCACTCAACGCACGAACTCCCGAGCGTTCAACACCCTACCTTGTGCTACTACAGGGTTTGGTTTTTAATTGATTTTTGACCCTCCAATCCGGACACCATCAAAAGGCGAATCTGCATTGCTTTGTGGTGATTCAATTTAAAATTTTAAATTATTATCGAGTACTACCATAAAGAACTGGAAATTAATGCAATGATTTTCGACACTATATATAGAGACGAACTTATACAATGGTCAAAGGATATGAGTTTATGCAGACTGATTTTTTAATGAATAATCTAGAAGGAATCATGTTTGAATTGTGTATGAAGTGGGTCTTATTGAAGTATAAATGTTATTACAATGAATTTTCTTTTAATTTAAACACATATACACCACTGAAGTAATAGCTCGAAAGTGTTTCTTGAAGGAGCTAAATTTGCCAAGTTACAAACAAGTTTATAGAAATCCAAACCCCCTTCATACTACTCTTAGACATGCAAAGAAACAAAATTTCAGGTCCTACCCAAAGCAAATCCTATCGAGGATAGTTTAATATAGTAGCCAACAATACTTTATGAGAAAAGATAGAGACAATACAGCAGATCAATCCTTCCTCAGGTCCATGTATTCTCTACCCATACTAACTCGGGCAAATTCGTTGTCCCCAAATCAAAGATAAAAACCCAAACACACAAGCAAAGTATAGCAAGTAAGTAAGGGGTCGAACATAAGAGAATCAGTTTCTTATGTTGATTTGTAGGAAGTTTTCAATCAATATTAGCAGGCAGAGTTCATCCAATCAATTCAACTTTATTAATTCATCGATCATCAATTCATCTACTTATTTATATTCATAGGTCAATTCTAATCCTTATCTTAATTATTCGCTAGTCCACGGTACTAGCAAAACTATGAGTATGAACAAGGATGCTTAATTCAAATCATGCAATGAACACAAGGATAATAGGAAATTGAATCATGCAATCAAGCTATGAGTCTTATGCACAAAGCAACCATTGAATACTCTTCCCAAATCTAATCCACGGTCCTAGAATAGAGTTGTTTCGAGAGTAGGAAAGATGCATAGACAACAACCAATCCTAATTCAAATGATAGATCTAAGCCAATTAGATAAGTTGATCCGGCTCATGTAATCAAACAAAGATCATGGGATGAAGCATAAGAGTATTAGTAAAGACCAAAGGATAAAGAAGTTACCAGAATTTCACAACTTCATAATAAATCTTCCTTGATTGAATAAACTCCAAGGGAGATTAGTTCTCTATTACAAAGATTTCTAAGAGTTTTATTTGATATGAATTGAGATACCTAAAACCTAAGGCAGACTCCTCCTTATATACTGATGCAAACCTTGCACCAATGACTCCGCAAGAGATCGAGGACCTAGCCCGAGTCCCCTTCGATGGACCAATTACTAGAGATCGAGCCCGGAAGCTAAGGAAAGCCACGAGAGTCGTTTTGGCGCGCATCCCAGCTACGCTCGAAACACAGGGGCCATAATGGACCACCCTCAACTCTCATGCCCCGAATTGATATTTGGGCATGCTTATCCTTTGAATTATTTCTTAATTAGAGAGATTTGCTATTTTAGGCACTTGCCTTTTTCTTCCCTCTATTTTTAACTAAGTATGGACAGATTGTGGCACAAGGAATGCCAACGCCTTGGACGCGGCTTGCACACAAATTGCACACGCCTTGGACGCAACATGGACACACCTTGCCCATGGGCAGCCGAATTGCCCTTACTTGGGCCGCAATCTGCACACATTCAAAGATAGATGGAGTTTGTTAGAGTTGTTATTTTTCACTAGTTAATTCCTAGTTTAACTAGTAGCTTATGTTAAGTTGTTAATTTTCACTAGTAACTTTGTTTTTTCCTAGATTTCTTTTCAAGCTAAATTCTATCTTCGGAACAATGTTAGAGATAGAATTTGGGCTGCTTGTTTGTCTATATAAACCCACCATATGAATGAATAAAAATCAGATTTGTTTCCTGGAATTTGACTTGCGTAAAAGTTGAATTTCCAGGATATTAATCCAACCTATCTCCTGTTTATTGGAGAGTTTCGAATCCTTGTGTTTGCACCCAGCCGAATCAACATCAATAACAATCCAACTTCATTCGTTCTTCATCAAACATCATCAACGATCAACAACACCAAACTCAGCCAAGAAGGATTGTCCATCGACAATCACTTCTCTCGCACCACTCTCTCTCTCTCTCTCTCTCTCTCTCTCTCTCTCTCTCTCTCTCTCTCTCTCTCTCTCTCTCATTTCCATTCGAACCACTTGCATGACAAAATCTAAAATTAACTTGCATAAATTCATTAGCTTGCGTGCAATTCAAACTACTAAACTTGGTGTGCATCGTTGTGAATATCGCAGGTGGCCTATAGGGAAGTAATTCGCTAACCGTCCCTATCTCCACACCGTCAAGGTTTCAACCCTTGTTGGATCATCCAATCCAAGGGCAAGCCTTCAGTTTGTAAAAAGTGAGAAAATTAATCAAGGGCAGTAGGCGAAACAATCCTAGATCTTGTAAAGCTTCTGCACCCTCAAGTGGTACTCAGATCCTACCTTGTTTTGCCAAGTTCTTGCTTCAATTTTCTTGCATAATCAGTTTTTACCTTGCTTGTCCAAAAAGATTGAAACTTGGCACCATGAAATCACTCGCCCAACCCTAAACTCCACTCGGCTCATCCTCCACCATACAAAAAAAAAAACGAACCAAACCCTAGCCAGTTTGGCTCGCACGAGTGGATTCCCACCCCCCTCTCGCGATTTTGCTTGTTACTTGCTTTCCATGTTTCATTCTTTTAGTTAAGATCATGCTAGATTGCGTTTCTCATTGATTTGTTTTGGATGCTATTGCATAGTTTGACTTGATTTCTTGATTCTCCATATTTGCATGCTCATTACTTACGTTATAAGTCATTGTGGGGTGCATACTTGGTTGATTGTGATAAAATGATAAATTTTGCAATTTGTCCTTCTTTCTTCCACTAAAAATCGCTCTTTTTCCCTTTGAATTTTTTTTGCTTCTAGGTAGTTTCATTGGTAGCTATAAATCGAACTGTTTTGATTAGATGCATGCATTTTTATTTCATTTTTAATTCAAAAAACAAAGCCCCTTTGCCGAGAGCATAAAAAAAACAGACTCACGTTAAAAAAAATCGTGCTCTTCTTGCTCTCTTGCTAATTCTCATAGTGATTGCATGCTCAATTCGATCTACCCTCCCTAGATGAAGCATTCTTTCCCCCCTTGTGTGCTGACGTCTCTCATTTTGGTGGTGTTTTAATAGTTAATTTCCCATGTAAATATGTGTTTTTCATTCCTTTCCTTGTTAGTTTCATTCTTTTTTAGCTTAGTTCCAAGTTTTCTTTAAGATTCGGTAACTATGCGAGTTTGTTATGTTTTGTAGGTAAAATGGCGCAAATGAGGACGTTTTGGAGGTGCACCAAAGGAAGAGCTAAGCAAAGGAGTCAAGGAATGGAAGAGCCATGCCAAGAATGAAGAGGAATCAAAGGAAAACCAAGAAGTAAAGAAGGACCGAGGCCCAGGACCGAGCACCACTACATCGGGCCCGAGATCGAGCAACCAGTGACCAGGACCGACGTTCCCAACGTCGGGCCCGAGGTCCCCAGCGTGTCGGTCCGAGTCGGCAATTGTGAAGATTAGGCCCCAAGGCACAAATGTGGTGAACTTCCAGTTTTGCCCTTCTTCTAACTTGGAATTCCTTGGTCCCCAATCAAGAGAAAAGCATAATTAGAGAGAGATTAGAGATCATCCAACAACAATCCCACACTAAATCACTCTCAAAGGCTCAAGGAAGGCTTGGAGAGCAAGGAGAAGAGAGGAGGAGGAGAAGAGGAGGAAATCGGTGGAGCTAGAGGGAGTTCTAGTGAGTTTGTACTTGATTTGCTTTGGTTTTAGTAGAGATAAGACTTGGATCTTGTGAACCCCTTTGAATTTGAATGCAATTTGAGTTTGATTTGAGATTGATGATTGAGATTTGCTTGTTCTTCTATTTGATTGCTTTTTACTCTTCCTTTATGGAGTAGATTCCATAGTCTTGGGCTATGAGGGAGACCCCTAGCTAGGATTGGGTAGGAAACCCCAATTCCATAGCCTTTGAGTGCTTGATCTATGAATCCTCTCTACACTAAGCTTCAATTCTCTTGTGGAAACAAGGGACATAGGGCTTGTGATTGGTAAGAGTAAGCGAAAGTGATCTCTAACCCATCACTAGACCTAACATCGAAGGAGAGTGAAAACTCCCTTGGGTCGAAGTGTAGAGTGAAGGGATCGAAGGCTAGCAACCTCGATCTCACAAGGATCAACACTTATTGGTTGAATTGAGGTGGAATTACTCGAGTCTAGTTAGGGAAGGAACCCAAAAACCCAAGACCGATCTACCATTTTTGCCAAATCGAGTTACCCAGTCATCGGGCCCGACGTTGAGTGAAGTCGGTCCCGGCCAAACAACCTCGATCCACCCTCGGACCGAAATGACTAGTGTCGGTCCGAGGTGATTTCCCTTGTTTTTCCTTGTTTTGCCTTACTTTTATCCCCTTTTAGTCTTTCGGGTATTCTCAACACACGAACTCCCGTGTGTTCGACACCCTACCTCTTTACTACAAGTGAGGTTCGGTTTATAAATTTAAATTTTGACCACCACTCCCGGACCGATCAGAATTTTGGCGCCGTTGCTGGGGAGTTCTACTCGTTTGAGGTACCCATCTTTTGAGTCTTTGCTTTGGTAGTGATTTGGGTGAGGGGCTAGCCCAAACCCCTTGTTTGTTTTGATTCGGTTTTGTTTGTGTCTTTGGTTGTAGGTGCATGCGAGCTCGTTCCGTCCGAGGAACACTTGAGGTCGATTTTGTGTGTGACCCGGAGAGTATTCTAAAGCAAGCCCGAAAGAAGAAGAGGATGGCGGACCAAGCCCGTGATGAGGAGGTTGAAAGGATGAGAGCCGACATGGCTCGAATGCAAATTGAAATGGCGAACCGAGATGCCGAGGCCCGTAGAGAGAGGGAGCAAAGGATGAGATTGGAGGCTCAAATCAACACTCAACCCCGGAATGCTAGACAATACATGCATCCGGAGTTGAAGGTGCCCGAACCGGCCATCGTCTTGCCGGAGGTGTCAAAGAATTTTGAGATAAAAACTCAATTTATCTCACTCATCAAGAGAGAGCAATTCCAAGGGAGACCGAATGAGTGCCCGATTGAGCATGTGAAGCAATTCAAGGACCTATGTGAGACCATCTCGACGGACGACGAGACACTTGAGTACGTGCTACTCAAAGCCTTCAAGTGGTCGTTGGGAGGCAAAGCCTTGCATTGGTTGGAGAGTCAAGCACCTCGTTCCATCACATCATGAAGGGCTCTCAATGAAGCTTTCTTAATGAAGTTCTTTCCGCCCACCAAGACGACGGAGCTTAGAAGGAAGATAGCAAGCTTTCAACAAGGAGCCCACGAGCCACTCTTCGAGGCATGGGATCGGTTCAAAGAAATGTTAAGGGCGTGTCCAACGCATGGGCAACAACCTTATGTCCTTCAAGACATTTTCTTCCAAGGGATCAACCCCGCCACCAAGGATAAATTGAACCTTCATACCGATTGTGGGTTCATTGACTTGCCTCCGGAGCAAGCATGGGAGTTGCTAGACAAGCTCTCCGATTATGAGGCCATGTATGGAGTAAATCAAGTGAACAAGGAAGTGAGAGTCCATGGAGACGGTCCGAAGAGGCTCTACGATCCAAAAAGTGAAGAGGTGGACAAAGATGTGAAGATCCAATTCTTGGGGGATGAGTTGAACAAGATGAGGAGGAAGATGGGTCATCTCCAACAAAACACAAGAGCTTGTGAAGAGTGTGGTTCTTTGAAGCATGAAGCCCAAGAGTGCCCAAATGAGCGCCAAGTCCGATTGGCCGAGCAAATTGAGGAGGCCAACTATGTTCAAAGGAACTTCGGAGGGAGAACCAATTTCAACAATGGAGGAAGGTGGAACCAAGGCCAAGCTAGTGGCTACAACAACAACTTCAACCAAAACGAGCCAAGGGCCCAACCACCACCATACCGACCTCCGGGATTCTATGAGAAAACACCACAATGGGCTCAAGATTTGAAGAATCAAGTCACCAACATAGAGAGAAGATTTGATGACATGAGCACCCAATTCAAGGAGTTTGGTGTGTGGAGAAGACAAGTGGACAACCAATTTGTTCACATGGCGAACCAACTTCCAAGAGAAGAAGGGAGACTCCCGGGCCGACCCGAGGAGAATCCCCGTGCTCAACAACAACAAAATGAAGTTCGAGCCATAGGATTGAGGAGTGGACGGAGTTTGCCCGAGCCACACATTCCAAAGACAAGAGAAGAGAGTCGGACCGAGGTTCCCAGCACCTCGGGCCCGACGTGCCACAATATCGATCCAGAAGAAGAAGAGGGTCCAGCAACTCGGACCGAGTTACCCAGCAACTCGGGCCCGACATGCCCTGTAGTCGGCCCGATGTCCCTAGAAGCTCTCTGCCCCAGGACCGAGGTTCCTGAAGTCGGTCCCGAGGCCACTCCAAAGTCGGTCCAAGTTGAAGAGGTCGAGAGAAGCCAAGATCGATCCAAGGAAGTGGATTCAAGCAAGAAGCAAGGTGTCACAACTCTTCCATATCCTTTGAAGAAGCCCAAGGAGATTGTTGAGGGCAAGTTCAAGCGGTTCTTGAAGTTTTTGCAAGGCTTGAACATCACTATTCCATTCACCGATGCTCTAAGTGAGATGCCATCTTATGCAAAGTTCTTAAAGGAAATCTTGAGCAAGAAGAGGTCAATTGTAGAGATGCAAGATGAAGTGAAAATCTTGGAGCTACCTCAAAAGCTAGGTGATCCCGGAAGATTTGCCATCACCGTGAATGTTGGATCAAGGAAGTTTCAAGCATTGTGTGACCTTGGAGCAAGCACTAGTGTTATACCATACACCATATCGAAGTCTACCGCCATGGGACTCATTGCCCCGGTTAACATGAGGTTGACCATAGCCGACGGAACGTCAATTGAGCCAATTGGAGTGGTGGAAGATTACCCATTGTGTATAGAAGGGCACTATGTTCCAACGGACTTTGTTGTGGTTGACATGTTAGAAGTGCCGGGTGAGCCTATCATTTTGGGAAGACCATTCCTTGCTACGGTTGGAGCCGTGATAGATGTGAAGAAAGGTCACTTGTCCCTTGAATTTGGAGGAGTAGAGCTCGATTTTTCCTTCAAACCAACTTCAAAGGAAGCCTTGCATAGCGAAGCCAAGATGGTCCAATTTCTTCCAAGTGGAGTGCAATGGGAAGCTATATCTAATAAGCCAAGCACAAGGAAGCTAGAGTTGAAAGCCATTCCACCACCCTATGGAGTTGAAGTGAAGAACGAAGGGGTGATTGCCAACCAAGAGGAAGACGAGAAGGTGGAGAGTGGGATGACCTACTTGGAGGTATTCAAGGCCGAAACGGAGGAAACTCAAGCACCACCGGAGCCCTCACATGTGCTAAAGGAGCTTCCAAAAGACTTGAGGTATGCCTTCCTTGGTCCTAACTCTTCATTGCCCGTAATCGTGAATGCTAATTTGAATGATGAGGAAGAGTCTAAGTTGCTAACAGTCTTGAGAAAGCATAGAGGAGCCTTAGGGTATTCATTAGAGGAACTAAAGGGAATTTTACCATCAATATGCATGCATAGGATCTACATGGAGGACAACCATAAACCCACTATTGAACCACAAAGACGATTAAATCCTAATATGAAAGAAGTGGTTAAAAGTGAGATACTTAGGATGTTGGATGCGGGAATCATCTTCCCAATTTCGGATAGCAAATATGTAAGTCCCGTGCATGTAGTTCCTAAGAAGGGTGGATTGACCGTAGTTCAAAATGAGAAAGGAGAATTGATTCCTACTAGAACCACTACAAAATGGCGCATGTGCATTGATTACCGAAAGTTGAATAGTGGAACTCGTAAGGATCATTTCCCCCTTCCTTTTATTGACCAAGTTCTTGAAAGACTAGCACTACATGAATACTTTTGCTACCTCGATGAGTATAGTGGATTTTGGCAAATTCATATTCACCCCGATGATCAAGAGAAGACCACTTTTACATGTCCCTATGGAACGTTTGCCTATAGACGCATGCCGTTCGGCTTGTGTAATGCTCCGGCGACGTTTCAAAGGTGCATGATGTCTATCTTCTCCGACATGGTAGAGGAAATAGTGGAAGTATTCATGGATGATTTTTCGGTCTATGGTTCTTCTTTTGATGCTTGCTTGGCTAATTTGGATAGAGTGTTGGCTAGATGTGAGGAGACTAACCTTGTGCTTAATTGGGAAAAATGTCATTTCATGGTTAAGGAAGGAATAGTTCTAGGACATCTCATTTCTAGTAGAGGAATAGAAGTTGATAGGGCCAAGATTGAGATAATTGAAAAACTACCTCCACCTACTTGTGTGCGTGATGTTAGGAGTTTCTTAGGTCATGCGGGCTTCTATAGACGCTTCATCAAAGATTTCTCTAAAATCTCAAAACCATTGTCTAACCTCTTAATGAAGGACGTTCCCTTCGAATTTTCCGAGGATTATATGAGTGCTTTTTGTAGGTTGAGAGATGCTTTGGTTTCGGCACCTATCATGGCGTCACTCGATTGGAGTCTTCCCTTCGAAGTGATGTGTGATGCAAGTGATTTTTCCGTGGGAGCCGTTCTTGGGCAAAGAAAGGAGGGAAAGTTGCATTCCATCTATTATGCAAGTAAAACCTTGGATGAAACTCAATGCAAGTACACGGCTACGGAAAAGGAGTTCTTAGCCATGGTGTTTGCGTTTGAAAAATTCCGATCATACCTTGTGGGATCTAATGTGGTAGTCTATACGGATCATGCGGCAATCAAGTACCTCATGAAAAAAAAGGATGCAAAGACGAGGCTCTTGAGATGGATGCTTCTCCTTCAAGAGTTCGACCATGAGATCAAGGATAAGGTGGGTTCGGAGAATTTGGTGGCCGATCATCTATCTCGGTTGCCCGTGGAGTACATGAATGAGATGGAGGATGGTGTGGAAATAGATAACATGAGGGCGGATGAAGGGCTAATGAGTAGCAAGAAGGAAAGAATGGAGGGATCGACCAAGGCGGAGCATCGGGCCCGAGGTGTGGAAAGTCGGCCCGAGATGCCCAGTAACTCGGAACCGAGGTCTCCAACATCGGTCCAAGAGGGATTGTGCACTTGTTCGACCCGATCGACATCCTCGCACGTCGGACTCAATACCTTGCAATGTCGGTCCATGAAATCAAGTAAGATCCTTCACTCGGTTTCCATTCCTTCTCGTCCTCAATTGATTAAATCTTCACCTCCTACTTGTCTTCTATCCATTGAAACCGTGAAACGAGGGGTCACCCCTTGGTTTGCGGACTTTGCTAACTTTGTTGTAGGGGGAGTAATCCCACCAAGTTTGTCTTACTCGGCTAGGAAGAAATTCTTACATGATGCTAGGCAATATTATTGGGATGATCCATACCTATACAAGGAAGGGAGCGATGGAATCTATAGACGGTGCATTCCAAGTGAAGAGATTGAAAGTGTCATTTGCCATTGCCATTCTTCACCAACCGGAGGGCACGCCAAGAGTTCAAAGACCACGGCTAAAATTCTTCATTGCGGTTTCTATTGGCCAACCATGTTTAAGGATGTGCATGAGTATGTGAGGAAATGTGAGGAGTGCCAAAGAGAGGGGAATTTGTCGAGGAGAAATGAGACTTCACAAACCGGAATGCTAGAGGTAGAGCTCTTCGATGTATGGGGAATCGACTTCATGGGACCGTTCCCAACGTCGGGCCCATACAAGTACATTTTGGTGGCCGTTGATTATGTCTCTAAATGGGTGGAGGCCATTCCAACAAGGACCAATGATGCAAGAATTGTGATGAAGTTCTTGAAGAGCAACATCTTTGCTAGATTTGGTGTGCCGAGAGTTCTTATTAGTGATGGTGGTCCACACTTCATTGAGAGATGCTTTGAGAATGTGTTGATTAAGTATGGGGTGTCTCATCGAGTTGCTACTCCATATCACCCTCAAACAAGTGGGCTAGTGGAGGTTTCAAATCGTCAAATCAAGGCTATATTGGAAAAGACGGTGTCTAAGTCAAGGAAAGATGGGTCATCCAAGCTTGATGATGCACTATGGGCTTATAGGACCGCTTACAAGACACCCTTGGGGACTACACCTTTCAATCTAGTGTATGGCAAGGCGTGCCATCTCCCGGTGGAATTGCAACACAAATCTAAATGGGCTCGCAAAGAGATGAATTGGGATGTAAATCTAGCCGGAGAGAAAAGACATCTAGAACTTCATGAGTTGGGAGAGTTGCGTTTGAAGGCCTACGAAAACGCCAAGTTGTACAAGGAGAAAACAAAGAAATGGCATGATAGGAAGTTGGTTCCAAAAACCTATCAAGTCGGAGACAATGTTCTTCTCTTTAATGCACGACTTCGGTTCTTTCCCGGCAAGCTTCGAACAAGGTGGAGTGGACCGTTTGTGGTACATAAAATACTTTCCCAAGGAGCGGTAGATTTGATGGGTGACGATGGAAGGATCTTTAGGGTAAATGGTCATCGAGTGAAAAAGTTATATGATAAGATTGACCCGAGTGAAGAAGTGAGGGCCACATGGGCTCTTCTCCTAGCAAACTAAGCCTCAACAAGCCATTCAAGAATAAGGAAATTGTGAGCTTTCTTTACTCTTCTCTTTACTTTCGAGTTTTGATTTCTTTTGATGAGGACATCAAAATTTTAAGTATGGGGTGGGTTAGGAGCTCATAGTTCCATGTGTAGTTTCATGCGTTTGTGTTTGTCTTGTTAAGGGATGTTTCATTTTGGGATAGTGGCATGATATGTTGGATGAATGATGATTGAATTTTATGGTATGAATGGATGAGTTTGTTTGTTTTGTGTTGAGAAAATTTTTGCAAAAATCCATAAAAATTTGAAAAATTGTGTGAAAGCAACAAAAAAAGATTTTGTTTTTAGACTAGGAATTCCCATCTTAGATGTCTAAAGAAGGCTAATGATGATGTGAGCATGTAAAGTCCTTTGCATATTTTTGGATAGTTTAGCCTCTAAATGGATGTTGCTTTTAATGTGATGAGATGTCTTGCATGTTTTTATTGAGCACATGAGTCCTTGGATAAGTTTTGATGCAACTAAGCTTGAGTGACCCTTGTGAGATGATTTTCTTGGCCATTTTAGGGATGCTTGTTCATATTGCATATCCCTCATTTTCTTGTGTGAATTAGCTCATGCATACTTAGTAAAATTTGCTATTGAGGTGTTTATCTATTTTCCAAGACCAATATGAGATTTGTTCTATGCTTTGTCACATTGATTTGAATTTTATTTCATTTAGTCACAAAATGTTCCATATCTTACCTTGAAGATAAACCATTGTTTGTAGCCCCGTTTTAGCCTTAGACCTTTGTTTGAAACTCCTCAAAAATATGATTCCTAGCCTATATGACTTGACCCTTATGGGATTGGACTTTAGTGAGAGGTTTGGAAGAATATTTGGAGAGTTGAGATTCTCTTTGGTGAAAGGGTAAGAAATGGAATTATAAACCAAGTGGGTAGTGCATCTTTGGTGTGAAGAAAGAAAGAAAAGTTGAAAAAAGTAGTGGATTGAAAGCAAAATGCTTAAGTGAAAGAAAAGGGCACCGACCGAGTTAAAGTGCACATCGGGCCCGAGTATAGTGCAAGTTGATCCAAAGTGGAAAAGTGTGAAAAATCCAACAAAAAGAGTAGTGCAAAGATGAAGTGGAATGTTGAGTGAAAAGTGGGTTAAGAAAAGAAAAGAAGAGAAAAATCAAAGTCTTTTGGATGAGTGAAGTTGAAAGTGGAATAATTTGGTGAGTTTGGTGAGAGACTAGAAAGTTCAATCCCCATTGTAAGCACCACAAGACCAAAGTGATTCCCACCTTGAGAAATACCAAAAGCCCCATTACAACCCGGCCGAATGGAACCTCTTTGAGGACCTCCATTGAGCCAAGTTCATATTCTTTGTGTGCATTGTAATAGGCATCTCTAGGTGGAGGAATTGGTGATATTAGCTTCAATGGTAAAGCCTTTACTTGCATGATTCATGAGTTTGAGTGTTCATTTTCAAGCCTAAACACATGATGAGTGATACACATTTTCATGTCCCTAAAGTGAGGCTTTGTTGCATTAGACTTTATTCCTTGAACACTTGATCATGTGTGATGACGTAATCTTGCTAGCATATCTATCACTTGTGCTTGATTGATTTTTTTCATATGAGGCTTTACTTGAAGATTGTGCTTCGGTCTTGCTTACATTGTTATTGCTTGAGGACAAGCAAGATTAAGTATGGGGTATTCTGACGTCTCTCATTTTGGTGGTGTTTTAGTAGTTAATTTCCCATGTAAATATGTGTTTTTCATTCCTTTCCTTGTTAGTTTCATTCCTTTTTAGCTTAGTTCCCGGTTTTCTTTAAGATTCAGAAACTATGCGAGTTTGTTATGTTTTGTAGGTAAAATGGCGCAAATGAGGACGTTTTGGAGGAGCACCAAAGGAGGAGCTAAGCAAAGGAGTCAAGGAATAGAAGAGCCATGCCAAGAATGATGAGGAATCAAAGGAAAACCAAGAAGTAAAGAAGGACCGAGGCCCAGGACCGAGCACCACTACATCGGGCCCGAGATCGAGCAACTAGTGACCAGGACCGACGTTCCCAACGTCAGGCCCGAGGTCCCCAGCGTGTCGGTCCGAGTCGGCAATTGTGAAGTTTAGGCCCCAAGGCACAAATGTGGTGAACTTCCAATTTTGCCCTTCTTCTAACTTGGAATTCCTTGGTCCCCAATCAAGAGAAAAGCATAATTAGAGAGAGATTAGAGATCATCCAACAACAATCCCACACCAAATCATTCTCAAAGGCTCAAGGAAGGCTTAGAGAGCAAGGAGAAGAGAGGAGGAGGAGAAGAGGAGGAAATCGGTGGAGCTAGAGGGAGTTCTAGTGAGTTTGTACTTGATTTGCTTTGGTTTTAGTAGAGATAAGACTTGGATCTTGTGAACCCCTTTGAATTTGAATGCAATTTGAGTTTGATTTGAGATTGATGATTGAGATTTGCTTGTTCTTCCATTTGATTGCTTTTTACTCTTCCTTTATGAAGTAGATTCCATAGTCTTGGGCTATGGGGGAGACCCCTAGCTAGGATTGGGTAGGAAACCCCAATTCCATAGCCTTTGAGTGCTTGATCTATGAATCCTCTCTACACTAAGCTTCAATTCTCTTGTGGAAACATGGGACATAGGGCTTGTGATTGGTAAGAGTAAGCGAAAGTGATCTCTAACCCATCACTAGACCTAACATCGAAGGAGAGTGAAAACTCCCTTGGGTCGAAGTGTAGAGTGAAGGGATCGAAGGCTAGCAACCTCGATCTCACAAGGATCAACACTTATTGGTTGAATTGGGGTGGAATTACTCAAGTCTAGTTAGGGAAGGAACCCAAAAACCCAAGACCGATCTACCATTTTTGCCAAATCGAGTTACCCAGTCATCGGGCCCGACGTTGAGTGAAATCGGTCCCGGCCAAACAACCTCGATCCACCCTCGGACCGAAGTGACTAGTGTTGGTCCGAGGTGATTTCCCTTGTTTTTCCTTGTTTTGCCTTTCTTTTATCCCCTTTTAGTCTTTCGGGTATTCTCAACACACGAACTCCCGTGTGTTCGACACCTCTTTACCACAAGTGAGGTTCGGTTTATAAATTTAAATTTTGACCACCACTCCCGGACCGATCATGTGCCTTGCTTGTTGTGCCTGAAATTGGAACTTGCATCGCACCCCTCTTGTTTGATTGGACTGTGCACTAGCGTTTTAGTAATTGGCCTTTCGTGCATATTGTCGTGCTTATTACTATCGCCTCCTTGTGAATGACCTGTATGCTTGATTCGAGTAGTTGACGTGCAATTGAACTCTATTTGATTTCTTGTCATCTTGCATATCTATTACATCTCTTTGGGTGCATGTCTACTTGATCTTTTAGGATCCATAGCTAGTCCTTGCATTCACTAACTGATTGTGGAGTATCTTGTTGCTCCTTGCATTACTCGGTTTCTATACCATATAGTTGCCCGTCGCTGCCGCTTTTCTTGTCTTGTGTAGGAACCACGGCTGACGGCAACGATCCCACTTCCCCTCTTGCTCCGGACAACATCGACCCTAGCAATGCTACCATAAAGATTATGGTCGATGAAGTCGGCACCCAGCTCCAGGAGCAGCTCCCATCATTAGTGAACAAGGCCGTAGCCGAAACGATAAAAGCCATGGAGCCTATCGAGCCCCGCTGGAAGCTTATTGAGGAGTGCCTCAACACTCTCATACCACCGAGTGGTTCTCCTCATAAGTCTGTCCAACCCAACAACACCATGGAGAAGACGCCCCCTCCACCAAATCACACGGCATCTGGCTCCAATTCTAGAGGCAAAGCACCTCTCATGCAAGAGCTTCAGACCGCCAATCTTGCTAGCTTCAAGGACAATCCTCCAAGCTACTAGTCACATGATCCCATGTTGTCGTCTGGCCCTCAACACCAACAACAGGCTTGACACAACCCGGATCTTCTTATGCGCGCTGTTGCTGTGCGCCTCCCTAGTGTCGAGGACCCTCTTGATGAGCTCCAATATGTGCAACAACCGGAGTACCAAAGGCCCTACGACAACTTCTACCAGGAACTTGAGGAGGAACCCGAGGAGTTGCCCCGCGGCTATGTGCGTGGCCGACGTCCTTTCTTACAACAAGACTCGGGTGACTCCAATTACAAAGGAGATGTGAAGATCAAGATTCCTCCATTCGATGGTGCTTACAACCCTGAAAAGTACCTTGAGTGGGAAGAAAGCACCGACAACGCCCTCGACTTCCTCAAATATGCTCAAAATGAAAGAGTCGGCTTTGTTACCGTGCACTTCACCGGTCAAGCAAAGAGTAGGTGGCTGTGTACTGAGGCGGATCGTTATAGGAAAGGCTTGCCTCCCGTTGAGACTTGGCCACAACTCAAATTCTTTCTTAAGAACAAGCATGTCCCCGAAGACCATCTAGAGACAATGAGGCTCTGAGTAGCGTCATGTAGGCAGGGGAACCACGACCCTGTTACTAATCTTTCTTCTTCTCAGCCAAGGGCTGTTTCCAACACCACCAAGGCACCATCTCATGGTTTGGCACAAGCATCCTCACACACCTCCTCTTCCTTAGCTTTTAAACCATTGGAGCGTGTGCATGACATCTGGTGCTTTAGGTGCCAAAGGCGTGAGCACGCCTCCAAGGACTGCCCCAACGCCAAGCAGGTTCTCTACACGGACCAAGGTTACGTCTTGGAAGACGACGAGCTCCCCGACGATGTAGGCTTCGTTCAAGTGGAGAAGAGACATACTATGCTAACGATGGCGACTCAGAACAAGTCGAGCCTGACGCGACCAACCCGTCACTAGCTTGTGTCGCCATGCGTGCTTTACACCTCCAAGAGTCTCCTCCTACCGACCAAAGGGAGAATATTTTCCACACTCGGCTGAGTGTGCAAGGTCAGTCGTTATGTGCCATAATTGATAGTGGTAGTTGTTGCAATTTGATCAATAAAAGAGTTGTTGATATGCTAAAATTGGCCACTACCCAAAGATCAACTTCATATTCTCTAAATGGCATAAACGACTCTAATAATGAAAATTTGATGACTCGCCAATTTACCGTCCAGTTTTCCATAGGTCCCTATAATGATAGCATGATTGTGATGTGACTTAAATGGATTGTACGCATATACTTCTAGGCAGGCTGTGGTTATTTGACAAAAAGGTTATTCATGATAGTTATCTTAATACATATTGCTTTAACCACAACGGGAGGAGGATTACTCTTCTACCCATGTCTCCACAGGAAGTTTAGCAGGACCAGGTACTTAGAAATCAGGTCAAGGCGCTTCGAGAAGCCAAAGCGAAAGAGGACGCATTGCGCCAAGCGGCGGCTACGCCCACGACACCACATGAGGCCCCTGGGCAAACGGTGTCAAAACAACCCCAAATTTGGTGGGCATCTCCCCTACATCATCTCAGGAGCGTCCACTAAGTTTGAGGCCAAATGGAGGTCGGCCCCCACAGAAGCAAAACAAGGCACCCTCTCGGCCCTTGAGTAGTGCCGGTGCCTCATATTGTGCCAAAGAGTGCCCCAGGAGCTACATACGGAGGATTGTTCTCAAACTTGGTGGGTGGCTTACAATATGGCTGTGCCAACTTTCCACCAAATTTTAGCCAAAATGCACGAAGGAATCCACATCTTCCCGCTCCACAGTCCAACGCGCCTATGAAGGCGTATGTGCCACCAAAGAAGCGAGCACCTCAGGGACGCCCTTCTACACCTTCTTCCACACCTCCATCCACCACTTGGAGACCCAAAGCTTCTGATCATGATGTCTCGAAGCCATCCATTGCATGCGGTGTTGAGCAACGCCCATGCTACATGACACACCCTCGGGATGTGTCTCTTGCTCTTAAGGGAGGTATTTCTTATATACTTCTTTTGCGGAAAGATGTCTTTTTATTGAACATTGATACTTCTAATCTGCCTACGCAGGTTTCTTCTTTCTTAGAACAATTTCAGGATGTGTTTCCTGAAGAGGTTCCACCCGGTCTTCCCCCCATTCGATGCATTAAGCACCAAATCGATTTGGTGCCCGCGCATCTCTTCCAAACCGAGCTGCAGACCGCACCAGCCCCGAGGAGACCAATGAGTTACAACGCCAAGTCCGGGACCTCATGGACAAGGGGTACGTGCGTGAGTCACTCAGCCCATGCGCTGTGCCGGTGATCCTCATACCCAAGAAAAACGGTGAATGGCGTGTGTGTGTGGACTGTAGAGCCATCAATCAAATCACGGTGAAATACCGACACCCTATACCTTGCTTGGATGATATGCTTGATGAATTGCATGGATCGATTTTATTTTCTAAAATTGTCCTTAAGAGTGGCTATCTCCAAATTAGGATGAAGGAGGGTGATGAATGGAAAATTGCTTTAAAACAAAATATGGATTGTATGAATGGATTGTAATGTCTTTTGGCTTAATTAATGCTCCAAGTACTTTCATGCGCTTAATGAATCATGTTTTACGTAGTTTCCTGGTTAGATTTGTTGTGGTTTACTTTGATGATATACTAGTTTATAGCAAAACCTTGGTTGATCACATAGGACACTTGCATGTAGTTTTTTAATGTCTTCGAAAGGAGAAATTGTTTGCTAACCTTGCTAAGTGTGATTTTTGCTCATCTTCTACTATATTTCTTGGTTTTTTCATGTCTAGTAGTGGTCTGCGTGTTGATGATAGTAAGGTGAAAGCCATACAAGAGTGGCCTCAACCGACCACTCAAACTATGGTTCGATCCTTCTTAGGGTTAGTTGGCTTCTATAAGCGATTTGTGCGTGATTTTTCCATTATTGCCTCGCCTTTACATGAGCTAACAAAGAAATATGCAGAATTTAAGTGGAAAATGCAACATGAGACCGCCTTTGAAACTTTGAAAGACAGGTTGAGCCACGCACCAGTCCTCCAGCTGTCGGACTTCACCAAGACCTTTGAGGTCGAGTGTGATGCGTCCAATTATGGGATTGGTGGCGTGCTCCTGCAGGAAAGGAAACCCATTGCCTACTTCAGCGAGAAGCTTAGTGGCGCCGAGCTTAATTACCCCACATATGATAAGGAACTCTGTGCTTTGATACGGGTTCTTAAGACATGGCAACACTACCTATGGCCAAAGGAGTTCGTGATTCACACCGATCACGAGGTGCTCAAGTACTTAAAGGGCCAATCTCGCCTCAACCGAAGGCATGCGAGATGGGTTGAGTTCATGGAGACGTTCCCCTACGTCGTCAAACATAAAAAGGGAACCGAGAACGTGGTAGCCGATACTCTATCACGCAGGTACGTCCTTCCAGCTCACTTAGATGCAAAATTGTTAGGTTTTTCCATGATGCGTGAATTGTATGCTAATGATGATTTCTTTGGAAAAAATTACAATTATTGTGTTGCGTATGGTGAATATGACTCTTACTTTGTAGATGATGGTTATTTGTTCAAAGCTGGAAAATTATGCATACCTTCATCTTCATACCGTAGGTTGTTAGTTCAAGATGTGCATGAGACTAGAGGGCATGCTGGGTTAGAAAAGACTTTACAGGGATTAAAGGAACACTTCTATTGGCCTAAGATGTCGAATTATGTGCTTAAATTCATTAAGGGTTGCGTTTCATCTGCTAAAGGGAAATCATAGTTAACTAACCATGGATTGTACTAGCCTTTCCCTATACCTAAGAGCCCTTGGGAAGACATTTCTATGGATTTTATTGTAGGGTTGCCTAGGACTAGGAAGGGCCGATATATCATCTTTGTTGTGGTAGATAGATTTTCAAAAATGGCTCACTTCATTCCATGTCATAAAACTGATGATGCCGTGCATATTTCTTCTTTGTTTTTCGAGCATGTTGTGAAATTGCATGGTATTCCTTGTTCTATTGTTAGTGATAGGGATGTTAAGTTCTTGAGTTGCTTTTGGAAATCTTTGTGGTCTAAATTGGGTACTAAATTACATTATTCTACCTCTTGTCAAGCTCAGACCGATGGTCAAACTGAGGTTACTAACCGGACTTTGGGCGTTTTGCTACGTACCATGATAAAGTCTAACATCAAAAAATGAGAAGATTGTTTACCTTTTCTAAAGTTTGCTTATAACAGGTCAGTGTACTCGGCAACCAAGATGACTCCCTTTGAGGTGGTGAACGGTTTGAACCCCAAGACCCTCTTGGATCTCACGCCCAAGCCCATGATGGACAAGGACAAGACGTCGTTCGACGCATGAGCGCACTCGCTTGCACCTTTAACACAAGACCGCCTGTTGGATCGTAAGTCTGTTAGAATGGGCGTCCTCAACTGGGTTAAGGCCGTCCTTAGATGTAGCGGAAAATAGACTTAACAGGAAACGTAATAAGACAATGGACTCGAGTATTTATAGAGGAACCCACTAAGACCAACTAGTCTTATGGGTAAACCTCTACCTCCGTTGAAGGATTTTCAATACCCGTCCTTATCTTATTAAGAGAGAGTCCTTACAACTTAGGCGAGCTGTTACAATCCCCTGAGCTAAGTGTGCATCCTTAGCCTCACTAGTAACACTCCTTCGAACCTAACAAAGTAACCTAACTCTCTTAGCTTATAAGGAAGCTATCACTCACGTCTCTCACGGTTCGTTGTGAGAGACAAACTACTACTCTAGCTATTTTTGGTTTAGTTTGGATTTGATGTGGTTGGACTTTCTTTCTCTTGCTTCAAGCTCACTTGATCTTCTTGATCTTTGTTCTTGAACTTGAATGCTTTGGGACAGCTTGAGAGAAAGTCTTCAAAGTCCACACCGCTATGCATACCCCTTGGAGGGTATTTATATTGGTATGAGTTCTTATCCTCTAGCGTCCTCTGAAGCTTGGGCAGGATTTGTCGTCTTCCTTCAACGGTGCGATTTGCATCTTGAGAAAGTCAACTCTGTTGACGCTTGGGAAGCCTCTGCGTGGTCAGGGGACCATTGCTGGGAAAGCGACATCTTTGGAATTGTTCACACGTGCCCAAACATAGGAATCTTCCTTTTGAGGACTACGGCCGAATGTGATGTAATAATGTTGGGGCGGCCTTGGTTTGAATTTGAACTTCGTCCGTATTTTGGCGTGCGTCCCTTCTTGATGAGGACGCCGTCCTATCTACGCAGGGACTTCATTCTTTTCGTTCAGCACTGGAAGTTCAGCACTGGAATCTTCCTACTTGTTGTCCTTTTCGCTCATGTGCGTCTTTCTGGACTTACCTGAGATCAACACTTGGACAACTTATCAAATACCTTTGAGTTTGTGATTATCAAAACTAGGGACGATCATTACTGGTTAAGATATTAATGACTGGCGCCCTTTTTTAATGATGACAAACTCTTTTAAACAATACACACAGAAGTAAAGCTTTTAGCATGAGAGACTACATTTTGATCTTCTTTTAGCTAAGATTGGCATGCAACTCATTCTTTTAAGTGCGTCCTATTTTATTCTCTACTAGCGTCCTTTGGACTTGACCGAAATTCCCCCTAAACACATGCTTTCTATGACAACTTAAAACAATCGCATCTCTGCAAAACTATACTTCCCCCTTTTGGCATCATCGAAAAGGAGAACAAGTTGAAAAGCATGCACACACAAAATCATAACTAAGGAAAGAACGCTTGGACATAATGAATTGCAAAGTAATGAACGCCATTCAAACGATAAGAGTACGATCATTACAGGCATTCACAAAAGATGTTCAAAGGGGACAGCGTCTCAAAGTCTTAGCAAAAACACAAACAAAAGATAAACTTTTTCAGGGTTCAGAAGGGAGGAGTGATCACTGGCGAGGACGCTTGCCAAGAGCCTTCAGAGTCTGTGCATGAAGATCGTTGTCCTATGCAAGTAGCTCACTGTTGCGCTCGAGAAGGTCAGTATGCTGGTGAAGCGTCTCATGGACCTGCTGGATGAGGTCTATCATCATACACTGATTTTCAATCAACATCCCCAACAAAGTCTTTGTAGTGCACTTCTTAGCCTCAACATTGATGTTCACAGCATCGCCCTCATTGACGTCCTCAGCATCAGCAACAGGCGTCCCTACCACTTCTAAATTTTCCTCGGGTTCATCTTCTTCAGCAGTAGCAGCAGCTTGAGCAGCTCTCCTCTCAGCCTCTTTCTTTTCTTTAGCAAGTCACTTCCTTATTGAGGGAACCTCCTCGCCATATCTCATCTTTCCGTCTGGAGGAGCAGTGATCTGCCTGACGTCCCAATGAATGCCGAAAGTTTTCTCCTCTTTGGGGACGTAGAGGTGCTGTTGTTCTAAGATCTGCTTTACAAAGCCGGGGAAAGGAAGAGAGTGGCGTCCACCGGTGCACTTGCCCATGTGCTCTAAGACTACCCGCGCCAAGTTGATCGGCTTGCGGTTCAGGAAAGCGTCCAGGATGATACTGTCAGTGATCTAGATGATTGACTTCTTTTCCTGACGTGGGACGACCATGCGCACAATGAAGTGGTGCGCAAGGACGCCCGTCTTAGACAGACAGTGAGCAACTCTATCCTTAGCCACAGGCTGCTTTCCATTGAAGATATTGTTGAAGTTTTCCTCCTAAGAGAAGTGGCCAAAGGACTTGCAGGGAAAGTCGTGTAGAGCATCTTGAGGAGAGAGGCGCAGACCAAGCATGTTGCGGACGGTACCCTCTGCAATAGAGTACTCGTCCCCATCTATTTCAAACGTCCCTTGAGGCTTCCCTTTTACTTCGGATACTTCAAGTTTAGAGTAAAAGGTCCTGTTTGGGATCCACAACGGCGGCCTTTGCACCCAGATGCGTCCAACCTTGGAACTCGAGCAGCTCTAAGAACTCTGTGCGGCCGTTCTCAGTCAAGAAGTTGGCATCAAACAGGAGTGGCGACAAATTCTTCTTGAGCCTTTTCTTCTTGTTGCTGTTCCCTGTGACTATCACGTCGTCATCGGCATCTTCTTCTTCACCGTCGCCGTCCTCATCGTCATGATCCTCATCTTGGTGAGGAGCATCATCTTCATCAGAGGCGTCGTCCCCTTGTTCATGGGACTCAACCATTTCCTGGTCCTCAGCATTAGACGCCTGAATTTGAGGAGGCGCGTCCGGAGCTGGAGTCCTTGCCAAGGACTCTATGGGGACTTCAGTAGAAGTCCTTTAAATAGCCAAAGGCATTTATTGTGACATCAACGCTTTCAGAGAATATTCAGAGAGAATCAGAGGAAAGCTACTCACTCAAGAACACGAAGAACAAGCTCAAGAACAGTTCTAGGCTTGTGTTAGATCGAGTGAGAATTGTAACCCAAACCACAACTTGTTTGTATCTCAGAAAACCCACAAAGAAAGAGAGAGAGTCCTACAACGTATTGTAGGACGTAGGGATTGAAATCCTTTGGAAGATTAAACTCGCTTAGGTTGTAGGCTTAAAGGAGGACTTTACTAGTGGACTTAGGACGTTGTCTAAGTACCAGAGAAGTGTAAAGGACTCGTCAGTACAATGTAAGGACGTTTAATAAGAAAGGAAAGAATCTATTCAAAAATCCTCCAAGGAGGTAGAGGTTAACACTCAAGGACTACTTGGTCTTGAGTGGTTCCTCTATAAAAAATTGTGTCTATTTTATTCTAGGTTCACCTGTTTAGTTAATTTCCGCTGCACAACTAAAGGACGCCCTTACACCTCGAAAGGACACCTGACCAAAGGACGCCTTTACCTAAGTAAAGGACGTCCCTCTGTTATACTAACGATCCAACAATTGGTATCAGAGCAGGCGCTGTAGATTTTGTTGAGTTGCATGTGAAAAGTGGACATGGAACCGATTGGAATCTCTTTTGTGAAGCCTCCACGCCTGACGGACGGCAACTTCAATCGTTGGAAAACAAGGTTTGAGAACTTCTATAGGGGTCATAATTATCAATGCTGGAAGGTAGTCATGAAGGGTGACCTCAAGTCCCTGCGGACAAGGCTGATAAAGAGGACGAATGGGGTCCCGATGAATTCAAGCTGATGGAAACAAATGCTAAGGCAATATGTTTTCTTCAAGCGTCCCTCTGCGAAAGGGACGCCACCAGAGTTAGCAATCTGCCCACTGTAAAACAACAGTGGGAAGCTCTCGAGAAATTTCATGTAGGAACGGCTGATATAAAGGAGGACGTCCAGCTGCAAATCAAAAGAGAGTTCTATGCCTTTAAAATGCTGCCAAATGAAACGGTTAATGACTACTCCTACCGTTTTAAAGCTCTCGTCACCAAGATGAAAAACTTGGGTATTCCAGAAGTTGAAGCCTCAATGAGGAACAGAGTTCAAGTGGTCATTGATGGACTTACAGGATTCTAGAACTTCGATAGAACTACTTTCAAGGAGAATCAAGCCAACAAGACGCTTGACATGGAAGAGATCTATGGGAAGCTAAGGAAGTATGAAGCAAGAAGGAACTTTGACATGGCTGAGCTAGGAAAGAATCCTCAAACTAATCTTGCTTTGGCGTCCATAACGCCAGAGTACGAGGAGTACCTACGTCGCCAAAGAGAACTAGCATTGATGATGCAAGGTCAAACAACAGAACAACTTGAGAACTTGCGTGTTCACACCTCGAAAGAAAAAGAAAGCAAGTCAAAAGAGCAACTTGATTCAGATGAAGAACTTTCTTTTATTCACAAAGCTCTCCGTTACTATGGTAAGAGGAACAAACACAACATCAAGAACAAGATGCCTTACAAAAAGGAGAGTCCCAAGTACATAGAGGCAGAAATGAAGGAACTCACCTGTTACAAATATAACAGGAAAGGATATTCTGCTAAGAAGTGTACCGCAGGAACGTCCTCCAAGGATAAAAAGAAAGCTCTCATTGGAGCTTGCGCAGCTGCATGGGATGATCTTAGTTCAAGTGATGAGGAACAAGAAGATCAAGTCGCGTACATGGCAATGGAGGACGCCCCAGCTGTTGAAGAGGATGCCTCTGAGAACGAGCAAGAAGGAACTCACGATTCCATGATGCGTTCTTTAGAGAAATGTTCAAAACCAAAAGTCCTTAAACTCATTGGTAAAATCATGGAAGAAATTCTTGCTATGAAACGAAGAATGGATGAACTTGAAGATGAAAACATAGTAGTTGAATGTGAGAACTGCGCTACAGTGTCTTTACAACTAGAGTCTTCCTGTGAGGAAAGTAAATCCCTGAAAACTGAAGTGATGTGTCTTAAACTGGAGAACTCAAAGCTTAGGGAAGAAGTGAAAGTGTTAGGAAAGATTCCTATCATTGAGGAAGTCAAACCAATAGTTTTTGTCCCAGCCAAAAGAGGACTAGGCTATGAGTCTGACACTAGGAACTCTCTCCCTAGCGACTTTGAGGCAAGTAAAACAACTGAACTTGAACTAGAAAGGGAGAAAACCAAGAACCTTCTTGAGCGAAGTAGAGTCCTAGAAAGTGGAGAGATAGGTAAAGAGGACTACTACACTAACTCCACAAGTCATAGGATTTATAAGAGAATTGCAAAGGGGGAAGGTTCTAAAGTTTGTAACCCTCAAAAGATGAAAGAGAACAAAATCCAACGTCCCAATAAGAAGTACTATCTTGGTACTTACTATAGGACGTGCTATTACTGTGGACAAGGAGACCACTTCAAATATGATTGTTTAAAACTGAAGGAAGACATTGAAAGTGGAAAAGCTGCAAGGATTAACATTGAAAGTAATAAGTCCGTCCCTAAGGCTAACACTAGGCGTCCTAGACGTCCTAGACGTTCTAGAAGTTCTTTCCGAAAGCATGCTATTTCAAATGATGTTAATATAAATGACTACATGCCAGAACCAGAGTTCTATTACTGTAACGAACCAGGTAAGGAACACCTTGCCTGGGTCGCCAAACACTAACTTTGTTTTGGCAGGTGGAAGTGAGGGGATGCCCATGGATCATTGATAGTGGCGCCTCAAAACATATGACAAGAAGCCAGATCCATCTCACTTCTATCAAAACTAGTGCCACGGGAGGAACTGTCTCGTTTGGCAACAAGAGCAAGGGAAAGATCAAAGGGACAGGAACTGCCATTTTGAATTCGTCCATCAAAGCAACAAATGTCAGTCTTGTTGAAGGACTTGGCTTCAATCTCGTGAGTGTCTCTCAAATGTGTGATCAAGGTGAAAACCTAGTCACATTTGACTCAAAGGAGTGCCTTGTCATCCACAAGAAGTCAAACAAAGTTCTTCTCAAAGGACTACGCCAGAATAATGTCTACATCTTCAACCAAGAGTTCAAGCCTAAATCAGAGTTGTGTCTATCTGTTTCAAAGGAGGACGCTGAGCTCTGGCATCGCCATCTTGGTCATTCTAGACTTAGCACAATCCTTATGTTGCATCAAAGAAATCTTGTTAAGGGACTTCCCCGAATTGACCCTGAGAAAGTTGAACAGTGCGAAGCTTGTATCAAAGGGAACCAAACAAGAACGTCTTTCAGGTCCAAAAATGAAGTCAGTACCAAGAAGCCTTTGGAACTTCTCCATATGGATCTTTGTGGACCAATGAAGACGCTGAGCTACGGTGGAAAGAGGTACATCTACATTTTCGTAGATGATTTTTCTCGATTCACTTGGGTTCTTTTCTTGGTGTCACAAACAGATTGTTTCAAATCTTTCAAAGTCTTCATCAAACAAGTGGAAGTTGTTAGGGCGCTTTTTAGAAAAAGCACCCTAAAAGTTTAGGGCGCTTTTTCAAAAAAGCGTCCTAAATTGTTAGGGCGCTTTTTACAAAAAGCGCTCTAAACTATAAAGTTTTTTAAAAAAAATGCAGGGTGCTTTTTTCGTACGAAAAAGGTTTATTTTTAAATTCCAATTTAGCCTGTATTCCAAAATGTACAGAAATTCAATATATTAATCATTCACTACTAAAAGTAGTCCAGAACGTAAACATGCTCATTTTCTTAAAACAAATCCAACCATATAATGTATAAATACAAAGAAAAACAAGATGCCTCATTATTTCGTCTACACTCGTCCTTTTCTTACCGTCACATAACTAGTGTAATTAAGGTACACACTGCTGGGGGAAAATAGTGAATTTTTGTTCCTAAATGAAGCCTAAGAAGTAAATTCTGCTTATAAGTGATGCATTCCTCACCGCCCATGAAAGGCCTCAAAACATTTAAAATGACAGCAGAACCATCTTCTTGACGCTAATTCTCCAGCAAACATACCATCATCCTCAGAACTGCAAAAGCTGTAGCATACAGAATGAACATCTCAACTTTACTGACTGATGGACTCTGTAAAGACCTCTGTAGTATAAATAATAGCCAAATTTTGATTTGTTAGACTTGGTGCATTTGAGCAGCAAAAATTCAGTAATTATCTAATTTTAAGGTGATTTACCAAGAGTGCAAGCAGATTCTGGGAAACAATGAGAATAAGGCCCTCATGATACAAAATTGAGGTAGAAACTCTCTGACAAAAAAGTAGAGGTAGACTCGACCATTCCTGCTTGATGGAAGACATATATAAAAAAAGATTAAAGAGGATAAAATAAAAGAAGATTAAAAAACCGAAAAAGGAGAAGAACAATACCTTATTAGTCCTTATTGCAAGCCCACCCAATTCTTGAAAGGTAATGCAGCTTCTCTTTTACTGGACTGATCCCGTTTGAAACTTCTATATCCACCTCATGAAAAGTTATCATTCCAATCAAGCGCGAAATCCGGACACAAATCGCGTAATGCCAACAAAATCAAAAATAATCTTTACATCCTGAACGCTGCTTCCAGTTTCATTCTCCATGTAATTTGCCACTGCCTTGCACTGCTCTTCACCATCAGTCTGTCAAAGAAAAATTACGGAATTAATGACAAGGGCCAGGACTCATATCTAACTTCAAACATACAACAGAAGAAATGCTTCTAGCTTATAATGAAGTAACAAAGTGTCTTTCAATTCACTTAATCCTGCTTATTTTTATCTTTGTAACTCACCAAATCCTATTCCAACAAGCTAGCTGAACTATAAAAAGCAAACACTAACTGATGAACTTGTTCAACTAGAAAGTCTAAGCAATCAACTTAAATTTGAATTTCAATCAGATAGGTACCTCAAAAGCATGTGCAAAAAAGCCACCAGGCTTCAGCATTCTGGAAGCTCTTTGACAAATATGGAGAAGACTCTCCATACCTTGAGAACCTCAATCTAATGCAAGGCTGGGTTCATGCTTAGCAACTTCAGCTTGCAACCCAATAAGTCTTCCACTCGGTATATATGGCAGATTGCTCATTAAGCCAACAAGTTCTCCTTCAACATCCACAAGTGGGCCAAACCATGAGCCTTGCCTAACCTCAATCTTGTCCTGACCAAAAAAACCCAAGAACAATGTCATATATAAGATAAAGCTCTTAAATTCCATTCTTTGTAGTCATTCTAGATAGTACCATTGCATTGCATTGCATAATCACCTGTAATCCAAATGAAAAATCACATTCCTCTTTTTTGTGATAAACCAATTGAAAAATCACAAACCGAAGCTATTTCCTAGTTCTAGCGAAACACTCACTAGAATCTAACTCCATCAGACTACAAAGCAGGTGTAAGTTATGAAACACATAGTCCTTTCAAATTTAATACCACAAAAGTAATCTAGAAAACTAACAGCCATCGTTGAAATGCAAAACGGTAGAAATAGATGACAATGTACTGAAGAAATCACATCCAATTATTTTAGACATAAGAACTTCCATCGCATCTCATCGAATTGAGTACTTCAAGAAGCAATTATCATAAATTGACAAGCAACCATCAATGACAGAAACAAAGGATCAGAACTTAGCAAAAAACAAAGAGTTCAAACCTTTTGAAGGTTGCGAGCGGCAGCAGCCATGACCTGCCCCATCGCCAGATTAGAGAAAGTCGACTTGATGGGAAGAGCGTGGCGAGGATCGTCGTGGCGAGTCATGACCTGTACCATTGCAGAACATGAGAAGGCGATCGTTGGCCTCCTCCTCGTCGTCGAGATCGGACAGGAGAAGCGCTCAAGAGAGGTGAAGAAGGAGCCAACAACTCATCAACCCTAACCCTAATCCTTTAGCAATAGAGAGTGAATGTGATGATGAACAACTGTATTGGCACAAATCAAAACACAAACCCTAACCTCAGCAATATAGAGAAACCCTAACCTTCCGCAATACGGAGAGCAGCCGACGGTGAGGCCTGGCGGCGGTGGGCAGTGGAGATTCGGGAAGCGGACCAAAAAAGCGAGGAAGGCGGCAGCTGGAGACAGAGGTGGGAGCGGAGTCCACCGGAGAGAAGCCTCGGAGTGGAGAGAAGCCTTGGAGTCCACCGGAGAGGGTTTCCGACGGTTGGAGACGGAGGCGGCCCGAGGGGAGCGGGAGTGAGTCGCCGGACGAAGAGAGTGAGTCGCCGGACGAAGAGAGCAAGAGCGATTGGCTTGCGGGTGCGAAGAAAGGAGTATTAGGGCGAGCTGCTGTCTTCATCGATTGGCCGGTTTACTTTATAAGAGGAGTATTAGGGCGTTTTTTTTTAAAAATGCCTTCCGGGTTTCTTAGGGCGCTTTTTACAAAAAAGCGCCCTCCGTATAGTTTTTTTTAGTGCGTTTTTTACAAAAAGCGCCCTATAGTTATTTTTTTAAAAAAATTAATAATACAGGGCGCTTCTTTACATAAGCGTCTTCCGTGTTTGATAACTTAATGCGTTTTTTATAAGCGCCCTAATATTTCCGCATTGTATAGTCAATTTTGTACTAGTGCCTCCTGGCTTCGAGGACGCCTCTCACCTAGACCATGTGTACTACTTGGACAAAGCGCTCTATGGACTCAAGCAAGCCCCTCGTGCATGGTACGACAGGTTTGCGTCCTTTCTTTTGTCTCATGGATACACAAGAGGTTCAATTGATAAAACTTTGTTCATTAAGAAAGTTCACAAGGACATTTTAATTGCCCAAGTCTATGTTGATGATATAGTCTTTGGTAGTACTAACATGAAACTTGTAGATGAGTTCAAGTCCTTAATGAGTAGTGAGTTTGAAATGTCCCTTATTGGAGAACTCAATTTCTTCTTGGGACTTCAAATTAACCAACTCATGTAAGGGACGCGCATTCACCAACAGAAGTACGTTTGTGAAATGCTTGAGAAGTACGGGATGAACACGTCCAAGCCAGTTGCTACTCCTTGTTCTCCGAATTCACGTCTTTACGCAGATGAACAATGGAAGGACGTTGATCAAAAGTTGTACAAGGGAATGATTGGTTCTTCGCTCTATTTGACCGCAAGTCGTCCCGACATCATGTTTGCCGTTTGCTTGTGTGCCCGCTTCCAAGCGAGTCCAAAGGAGTCCCACATGCAAGAAGTCAAGAGGATCTTTCGCTACCTCAAAGGACGCGATGATCTCTGCCTTTGGTACCCAAGGAAGACGTCCTTCAAGCTTGTTGGCTACTCGGACGCTGATTATGCTGGTCATGTGATTGATAGAAAAAGCACTTCTAGAATGGCCCAGTTCCTTGGTTCATGCTTAGTCTCATGGGGATCTAAGAAACAGAACTCTGTGGCGCTTTCAACTACGAAAGCCGAGTACGTTGCTGCTGCTTCGTGCTGTTCACAAGTCATCTGGATCAAATATCAACTTGAGGACTACGGTATCAATCTTGAAACTATTCCCATTCGTTGTGATAACACAAGTGCTATTGAAATTTCTAAGGATCCTATTTTTCATTCACGCACAAAGCATATTCATATATGGCATCATTTCTTGCGTGATAATGTTGAACTAGGACTTATTAGTATGGAGCATGTTAGGATTGAAGACCAAATAGCTGATATTTTCACTAAGGCGCTTGATAGACGTCCCTTTGAGCATCTTAGATTGCTCTTGGGGATGATAACTTTTAAGTAGCAAGTCCCGTTCTACTATTCCCTCGTTGATTGGCTATGTTTAATAGATTCTAAGTGTTTAAGGACTATCATGCATTGAATTCATATTTGCAAGGACGCTAGTCTAAGACTTCATGTGTTTGCTACTTTGGAACGCGACTCAATTTCTCTATTTGTCTTGAAAAGAGTATCCCTGATCACCCAACCCTCAATATAAGCCGAAATGATGGGAACTTTAAGCTTACCCTAGCTGAGAACTCTGCAAAAGCGTCCTATGAGCTTCATATTTTCCTTTACAGGACGTACTTGCTTTGTTCTCAAAATGGTTAGTAAGGTGATCACAGGGAGGGCTGTCTAGGATCTTGATTTGCTAGAGAGGTATATTCTTGCTGAGTTTGAAAGGACGCCAGTTGTGTCTAAGAGAGGACGCCAGTTCAGTGTTGAGAAGAAGTTGAAGAGTCGAAAAATTTTGAAATTTTGAATAGTGCCAGTTGTATTTGCTCAAATCTTAAGGGGGAAGTTATGCCACGTGTCGCACAGGATTTCAGTTTTATTTACAGAATGTGCCACCGCTTCCTCTATATAAGGCCGCAACAGTCGCTATCTCTCATTTATTGCTCTCATCAACTTCCCTGCTCTCAAACTGCTCTGACTTCTCTCTAAGTTTTTCGACGACTTTCTCACTCTAAAAGTTTGCCAGAATATGTCTCAACTACTAGGGAACGTGGCCGGACCTTCCGCCGGAGGAAAGAGAAGGAAGCTTGTGAAGTCCCACACCATTGAGAAACCAAAACAGATAGTTCTCAATGAATCTCTTGTGGACTTCATCAACAGGAAGCCCAAAACGTTGTATATGCTTATCCGGGAAAGAATGGATAGAGAGGATGTGAAGCAGGACGCCATCAAAACCAGGAATTATGAGAACTTCTTGGAGAGGTTTGTCATTCATGGCCTCCATAAGAACAATTACAAGGACCATCCGGGAAGAATGGAGGACGTCTTGTTCTTTTCTAAGTACGGCGGTGAGAACCTCTCTCCCTTACTTGATCTAATCCCAGACCTTCACAATGTCACCCTACCAGATTTCCCAATGTACCCTAAGCACTCCCCGGCCTTTCGAATGCTTCAAAACCGGTTGCTCAATCCTTCTCCCCCACCTTCTTAAATTCCTTCCATAACCACCAAGAAAATCTTACCCTCAAAACGCCCCGCTCCACAGTTCCCCCTTTCAAAATCATCCCAGCCCAAATCATCCAAATCCACAGAAATAGTGGACAAGTTCTCAAAAGACTTGTCGGAAGGACGCTCGAAAAAGAAACATGACCCAAGGCCTCTCAAAAAGGCTAAGTCTCAAACGTCCCTTCCACCACTAAACCAAGCTCCACAAAAAGGCTTATCTTCTCAAAAGGCCCGTCCCAATCCTCCAAGAAATTAAAACTTGCCCCTCCGCCCGCTCTTAAAATTGTCCAACTTCCAACTCCTCCACCTTCACCAACACCCTCAAAAGCTAACGCTCTTATTCCTTTTTGTCCTTCCCCGCTAAATTTTGCCAACTTCCCTTCAGCCCCTACTCACATCGCTCCCCCAAAGGATCCCGAGACTCCCAGCTCCCGCCGTCCTTCTTCCGAGTCTGGCCCTGAGGACGTTGCTGATCGTCCCACCTTGAAGCACACCTTCAAAAGAAGGAAGTCCGGTGAAGCTCCGAAGGTGCTGGTCAAGGAAGTTCCAGAGCCCGAGCACATCTCCTCCTCCTCTAGTTCATCAGAGAGCAAGAGAGGAACGCCTGCTGGTCAGGGGACTCCAACGATGAGGCGGAAGGAGTCGAGAATGCTCCTGCTTAAAAGAATGATGAAGTTGAAGTTCTTGAGGACACTGGTGTGCACCAGGTCGCTCAAAAGAAGGACGTTGAGCTCAGTCTGGATGATGAGCTTGAGCATGATGCTGCTGAGATCCCACCATATGACCAATCCCTACCTATTCTTAACCCCCAACCAACCCCATAAGAAAACCCCTCCCCCACAATCCAAACAGAATCCCAAGTCCCTGCGGACGTTGAGCCTTCCCCTGAAAAAGAAACAGACGCTCAGGACGCAGGTGAGCCGTCCCACAGCAAGGCCCCCGTTGAAAATGAACAGGCCGTTGTTGGTGACGTTGCTGAATCCGCCCAAGGCATAGAGGAAGCTAGTGCCAAGGACGGCGAGGATAAAGAACAGGAGGACGATGAGGACTCAGAGGACAGCTCTGATGATGATGATGAAGAGTATGAGTCCCCCAAGCGCTCCAAGAAAAGAAAGGGCGACGACGGCCCAGTAAATATATTAGGCCCCTTGGTCTACTCAGAACAATGGCTCGCGTCCTTTCACAAAGAAAAGGAAGTTCAGGAGTTCCTTGAGCTCTTAAGATTTCAAGGATGGGTCGATATTGGTCCTTCTCCGACAGAGATTAATAATGACCAAATCCGAGCGCTCTTCAAGCATCTCCGCTTCAAAGCCAAAACTGGTACGCTCCATTTCAAAATAGATGATGAGCCTACTTCAGTAAATGAACGTCAAGTCCGCACTTTTATGGGACTGAGCACTCAGAAGCCGCCGTCCATTGCTTTAAGCTCTCTTCCTGAGAATGGATTTGAAATGACGGACGATGAAGAAGTGGCGCAGCTTGAAAGAATCTTCCAAGGAAAAAGACCCTATGGGACGGACAGAGTTGCTCATGTGTTGTCCAAGACCGGCGTTATTGCTCACTACTTTATCTGCAGAGCCGTCCTTCCTCACCAAGAGAAGTGCTCAGTAGTTCAAACCCATGACTGCATCTTGCTAGACGCCTTTCTCCACCGCCGCCCCATCAATCTTGCCAAAATGCTATGCAATATATGGCTAAGTGTGGGAGGAAGCGTCATGCCTTGCCATACCCAGGTGTTGTCAAGCTAATCCTCAAGTCCCAGAATGCATACGATGATAGTGCTCCCACAGAACTGCTTGGATTAAATTGGAATCCAAAGAAGGGACTTGTGGAGATCAGACATAATGAGAAGCTGCCTTCAATCAAAAAACAGCTAGAGACAGAAGCTGAAGCCAAGAAGAAAGAGCAAGAACGGCTCGCTCTAGAGGCTGAACAAGAACGCCTTACGTCTATGAGTAAGGAGCCAGTTTCAACAGAAGAGTCCGCCGTTAATTTTGCAGCTCTTGATCAACTATTGATGGCAGACTCTCCTCCTCCTCCTATGGACGCTCCTTCCTCGAGCAATGCTCAAGCACCCATTCCTCCTCTTGAAAATCCAGAGTTGTATCCGCCGCAAGAGCTCATGGCCGCCATCATGCACAATCAATGCGTCCTGATACAAACTCTGAAGGAGTCTGCAGAACTCAATGCCAAGCTTCTCAAGTTCTTTCAAGAGTCCAGCAGACGTCCTAAATGATCACCTTCCTACCTTTTTAATCCCTCATTGTTTTGCCTTTGCTTCTTTTTATTTTAAACACTTGGTTCTTGGTTTGTAATAACCGTACTCTACTTTTGTTTGAATGGCAATTCCACTATTTGCTTGCATATGTTTGTTTAAGCGTTCCACTGCCTATAGTTGTGTTTCTATGCTAACGTCCTTATCACTTGTTATCCTTTTCGATGATGCCAAAAGGGGGAAGTGTAGTTTTGCAGAGATGCGCTATAAAATAGTTATCTAGAATAAGCAAGTGTTAAGGGGGAACTATTAAGTGAAAGGTCTAAGGAACGCCATGCTAGAATAAACAAGAGGACGCTTAGAAAGTATTCTAGGACGCTACTCTCTCCTCCAAATGTTAGAGAAACAAAGAATGAAAACTTGTGTTTATAGAAAATTCTTCTAAGTATTAGGGGACGCTTCTAAGTTTTCATGCATGCTAAGTTCCAATGCCAAAACTATTTTGCTGAAGAGCTTGTCATCATCAAAAAGGGGGAAATTGTTAGGACGCTATCAAGGACGCTTGCGTACTTATTAGTGTTCCCACAATAACCGTCCCTTAGTTTTGATATGACAAACTCACTTTGATTCTAATAAATTTGTCCAAGTGTTCAGGAACGCCAAATGACAAAAAAGACAACAAGTGTGTGAGCGTTCCCTAGGCTTAGGGACGCTAGCTACCAGGAAGTAAGGACCCGCAAGAGACTACTTGAGCAAGGACGGAGTCGCAAGCAAGTTGGAACGCAAGCAAAGCGTCCTTACTCACTAGCCGATAGGATGACATCACTCGACAACATTTGATCATCCAGGACACGTGGAGACTGATCCTGTAGCAAAGTTCATCAACACGTGGCGGCAGATCCTGTAGCGGAGTACATCACACACAGCTGGATACAGGAAGCTTCCTCATCACCGCCATACTACGTGGAGGAAGATCCTGTAGCCACGTCCATGAAGGACATGATCGTCAAAAGAGGAAAGACGCCCTTCCCCAAGTCCTATAAATAGCCAAAGGCATTTATTGTGACATCAACGCTTTCAGAGAATATTCAGAGAGAATCAGAGGAAAGCGACTCACTCAAGAACACTCAAGAACACTCAAGAACAGTTCTAGGCTTGTGTTAGAACGAGTGAGAATTGTAACCCAAACCACAACTTGTTTGTATCTCAGAAAACCCAAAAAGAAAGAGAGAGAGTCCTACAACGTACTGTAGGACGTAGGGATAGAAGTCCTTTAGAAGATTAAACTCGCTTAGGTTGTAGGCTTAAAGGAGGACTTTACTAGTGGACTTAGGACGCTGTCTAAGTACCAGAGAAGTGTAAAGGACTCGCCAGTACAACGTAAGGACGTTTAATAAGAAAGGAAAGAATCTATTCAAAAATCCTCCAAAGAGGTAGAGGTTTACACTCAAGGACTACTTGGTCTTGAGTGGTTCCTCTATAAATCATTATGTCTATTTTATTCTAAGATCACCTGTTTAGTTAATTTCCGCTGCACAATTAAAGGACGCCCTTACACCTCATAAGGACGTCTGACCAAAGGACACCTTTACCTAAGTAAAGGACGTCCCTCTATTATACTAACGATCCAACAGCCATTGTTGTGAGACTTGGGTTTTATAGGAAGAATTAGGGTTGAGGAGAGGTGATTTCGAGATCTGTAATGGAAGATTTGGGGCGATTTTGTGAGCTGTTTGCGGATTCGGGCAAACAATCAAAGAGAGCGAAGAGGTTTCTCAGAGGGCACAGGGGCGAATTTATAGGAAGAAGACGAAGGAAAACGGTCAAGGGTAGTAGGGACATTTCCTATGGCTTCCTCTACCCGCGTTCCCACACGTGGCAACCTTCTTCGCGAAGTAAACAACTGTTTTGCACCCGTTACACAGATCCCGAGATCTGCGTTCAACTTCTCCGAGACGGTTCACCTTCCCATTTTCAAATTTCACAACTACAAAGGACTCTATCTTGGCGTCCTTTCAACACATAACACTGCACCATTGAGATCTGTACCACTGCGTCCCAAAAACTGATCACAACTTCTGACTTTTAGAACTCTGCCTTGACGTCCTCTAGACTTTGACAAGCATCCCTTTGATCACTTAGAACCATTTTTGAAAATCAAGCAAGTACGTCCCGTAAAGATCAAACAAAGAACGCTGATAGGATGCGTTTGCAAGATTCTCGGCTTAGGTAAGCTTAGAGTTCCCATCATTTCGGCTGGTAATGAGGGTAGGGTGATCAGGGATACTCTTGAGACAAAAAGAGAGATGAATAGCGTTCAAAACACAAGCAAAACACATGTCTTAGACTAGCGTCCTTTCAAGATGACTTTAAATGCATGACATACTTTAAAACAAGTTCTCAACAAAACGTAGCCAATCATAGAGGAAATAATAGAACGGGACTTAATCATTTAAAAGTTATCATCCCCAAGAGCAGCCTGAGGTGCTCGTAGGGACGTCTATCAAGTGCTTTTGTGAAAATATCGGTCACTTGGTCCTCAGTCCTAACGTGATCCACTCTAATTAATCCAAGTTCAATATTATCACGAAGAAAATGATGTCTTATATGAATATGCTTCGTCCTAGAATGATGAACAGGATTCTTGGCAATACTTATAGCACTAGTGTTATCACATAAGATAGGGACTGTATCGAGGAACGTACCATAGTCTTCCAATTGGTACTTGATCCATAGGACTTGAGAGCAGCACGAAGCAGCAACAACGTACTCAGCTTCCGCGGTAGAGAGGGCCACGGAGTTTTGCTTTTTGGATCCCCATGATACAAGGCAAGAGCCAAGGAATTGAGCCATTCCTGAGGTGCTCTTCCTATCCACCACATGGCCAGTGTAGTCTGCGTCAAACTATGCTACCAGGTTTAGGGACGTCCTTTTGGGATACAAAAGGCATAGGTCGTCCCGTCCCTTGAGGTATCTGAAGATTCTTTTGACGTCTTGCATGTGGGACTCCTTTGGATTGGCTTGAAAGCAAGCGCACAGACACACGGCGAACATGATATTTGGACGATCGCGGTCAAGTACAATAGCGACCCTATCAATCCTTTGTAGAGCTTTTGATCCACACTTTTGCCTTCTTCATCAGCATAAAGGCGAGTGTTTGGAGAGATGGGAGTGTCAATGGATTTGGACGAATTCATTCCATACTTCTCAAGCATTTCACGAATGTACTTCTGTTGGTGAATGATAGGTCCGTGTGTGGGTGGTCAAAATTTACATTTATAGACCGAACCTCACTTGTAGTAAAGAGGTAAGGTGTCGAACACACGGGAGTTCGTGTGTTGAGTGTACCGAAAAGACTAAAAAGAGGTAAAAGAAAGGTAAAACGAGGAAAAACAAGAGAAATCACCTCGGACCGACACTTGTCACTTCGGTCCGAGGGTGGATCGAGGTCAGAATGGCCGGGACCGACTTACACTACGTCGGGCTCGATGTGCTGGGTACTTCGATTAAGAAAAAATAGTAGATCGGTCTTAGGTTTTTGGGTTCCTTCCCTAACTAGACTTAGGTAATTCCACCCCAATTCAACCAATAAGTGTTGATCCAAGTGAGATCGAGGTAGTTCTCCTTCGATCCCTCCACTCTACACTTCGACCTAAGGGAGCTTTCGCTTCACCTTCGATGCTAGGTCTAGTGATTGGGTCCGAGACCACTTTCGCTACTCTTACCAATCATAAGCCCTAGGTCCCTTGCTTTCACAAGAGAATTGAAGCTTAGTGTAGAGAGGATTCATAGATCAAGCACTCAAAGGCTATGGAATTGGGGGTTCACACCCAATCCTAGCTAGGGGTTTCCCTCATAGCCCAAGACTATGGAATCTACTCCATGTAGCAAGAGTAAAAAGCAATCCAACGGCAAAACAAGTAAATCTCAATCATCGAACTCAAACTTAACTCAAATTGCATTCAAATCTAAAGAGGTTCACAATATCCAAATCCAAATTCTACTAAACCAAAGCAAAACAAGTACAAACTCACTAATCTCCTCCCCTTGGTCCACCAATTTCCTCTTCTTCTCCTCCTCCTTTCTTCTCCTTGCTCTCCAAGTCTCCCTTGAGCCTTTTTGAGTGATTTTGTGTGTGTGTCCTTAAGCTCCCTTCATGCTCTCTAATTACTTCTAATTATAGCCTTTCATGGATTGGGGACCAAGGAATTCCCAATTTAGAAGAGGGGCAAACTTGGAAGATCACAACATTGTGCCTTGGAGCCTAATCTTCTCAATCGCCGACTCGGACCGACACGGGGCAACCTCGGGTCCAACGTTGGGAACGTCGGTCCTGTACTCTGGTGCTCGATCTCGGGCCCGACTTGGGAGTACTTCGATCCTGGGCCTCGGTCCTTCTTCTCTTCTTGGTTTTCCTTGAGTTCCTTCTCATTCTTCGCATGGCTCTTCCGCTCCTTAGCTCCCGAGCTTGACTCTTCTTTGATACTCTTCCAAAACGTCCTCTTTCACACCATTTTTCCTACAAAACATAACAAACTCGCGTAGTTTCCGAATCTAGAAGAAAACCGGGAACTAAGCTAAAAGGAACGAAACTTAACAAGGAAAGGAAAGAAAGACACTTATTTACAAGGGAAATTAACTATTAAAACACCACCAAAATGAGAGACATCAGAATACCCCATACTTAAACTTGCTTGTCCTCAAGCAATAACAATGTAAGCAAGACCGAAGCACAATCTTCAAGTAAAGCCTCATATGAAAACACAAGTAAGCACAAGTGATAGATATGCTAGCAAGATTACATCATCACACATGATCAAGTGTTCAAGGAATAAAGTTAAACGCAACCAAAGCCTCACTTTAGGGATATAGAAATGTGTATCACTCATCATGTGTTTAGGCTTGACAATAAACACTCATACTCAAAAATCATGCAAGTAAAGACTTTACCATTGAAGATAATATCACCAATTCCTCCACCTAGAGATGCCTATTACAATGCACACAAAGAATATGAACTTGGCTCAATAGAGGTCCTCAAAGAGGTTCCATTCGGCCGGGTTGTAATGGGGCTTTTGGTATTTCTCAAGGTAGGAATCACTTTGGCCTTGTGGTGCTCATAATGGGGATTGAACTTTCTAGTCTCTCACCAACTTCACCAAATTATTCCTCTTTCAACTTTCACTCATCCAAAAGACTTTGATTTATCTCTTCTTTTCTCAACCCACTTCAACTTAACATTCCACTTCATCTTTGCACCACACTTTTTGTTGGATTTTTCACACTTTTTCCACTAGGATCGACTTGCAACATAACTCGGGCCCGAGGTCCTTTTGTACTCGGTCGGGACGCTTTTCTTTACACTTAAGCACTTTGCTTTCAATCCACTATTTTTCCAACATTTCTTTCTTTCTTCTCAACAAAGATGCACTACCCACTTGATTTTGCAACTCCATTCTTTGCCCTTCACCAAAGAGAATCTCAACTCTCCAAATATTCTTCCAAACCTCTCACTAAAGTCCAATCCCATAAGGGTCAAGTCATATAGGCTAGGAATCATATTCTTGAGGAGTTTCAAACAAAGGTCTAAGGCTAAAACGGGGCTACAAACAACGGTTTATCTTCAAGGTAGGATATGGAACATTTTGTGACTAAATGAAATAAAGTTCAAATCAATGTGACAATGCATAAAACAAATCTCATATTGGTCTTGGAAAATAGATAAACACCTCAATAACAAGTATTACTAAGCATGCTTGAGCTAATCACACAAGAAAATGAGGGATAAGCAATATCGAACAAACATCCCTAAAATGGCCAAAAATAATCTCACAAGGTTCACTCTAGCTTAGTTGCATCAAAACTTATCCAAGAACTCATGTGTTCAATAAAAACATGCAAGATATCACATCACATCAAAAGCAACATCTATTTAGAGGCTAAACTATCCAAAAATATGCAAAAGGACTTTACATGCTCACATCATCATTAGCCTTCTTATGGACATCTAAGATGGGGATTCCTAGTCTAAAACAAAAAAAAGAATTTAACATTTTTAACACAATTTTCGAATTTTTATGGATTTTTGCAAAAAAAATATTTCAAAAACAAAACAAACTCATCCATACATGCCATTAAATTCAAGTATCATTCATGCACTACATCATACCACAATCCAAAGGAAACATCCTTTTAAACAAAACAAGAGAAAACACAACAAACCTAAACATGAAACTATGAGCTACTAACCCACCCCATACTTAAAATTTTGATGTCCTCATCAAAACAAAGAAATCAAAACTTACAAGTAAAGAGAAGAGTAAAGGAAACTCATAATTTCTTTATTCTTTAATGGCATGTTGTTGGGACGCTATCAAGAACGCTTGCGTACTTGTTAGTGTTCCACACAACCGTCCCTTAGTTTTGATATGACAAACTCACTTTGATTCTAATAAAGTTGTCCAAGTGTTCAGGAACGCCAATGACCAGGAGGACAACAAGTGTGTATGGGCGTCCCATAAGCTTAGGGACGCTAGCTAACAGGAAGTAAGGACTAGCTAAAGACTACTTGAGCAAGGACGGAGTCCCAAGCAAGTAGGAACGCAAAGAAAGGAGTCCTTACTCACTAGCCGACAGGATGACATCACTCGACAATGTTTAATCATCCAAGGACACGTGGAGACCGATCCTGTAGCGGAGTCCAAAACTACGTGGCGGACGATCCTGTTGCAGAGTCCATCAACACGTGGCGGCCGATCCTGTAGCGAAGTTCATCATACACAGCTGGATACAGGAAGCTTCCTCATCACCGCCCTACTACGTGGAGGAAGATCTTGTAGCCACGTCCATGAAGGGCATGATCGTCCCAGTGAAAAGACGCCCTTCCCCAAGTCCTATAAATAGCCCCAAGGCATTTATTGTGACGCCAACGCTTTCAGGAATATTCAGAGAGAATCAAAGAGAAAGCGGCTCACTCAAGAACACGAAGAACTAACTCAAGAACAGTGATAGAACTTGTGTTAGATCGAGTGAGACTTGTAACCGAATCACAAAAACAGTTTGTAACAGAAAACCCAAAAAGAGAGATAGAGAGTTCTGCGAAGTACTGCAGAACGTAGGAATAGAGTCCTTTAGTGGATTGAACTCGCTTAAGTTGTAGGCTTAGAGGAGTCCTTTACTAGTGGACTTAGGGAAAAGCTAAGTACCAGAGAACTGTAAAGACTCGCCAGTACAACTGTAAGGACGTTCAATAGAAAGGAAAGAACTATTCAAAAATCCTCCAAGGAGGTAGAGGTTTACACTCAAGGACTACTTGGTCTTGAGTGGTTCCTCTATAATTCTCTGCGTTCATCTATTATCTGTTTAGTACTTAATTTCCGCTGCTTTACTCAAGGACGCCCCTACTCCTCATAGGGACGCCTAACCTAAGGACTCCTTTATCAAAGTAAAGGACGTCCTTCAGTACTAACGATCCAACACATGTAGAGGCTTAGTTGTTGGAAGGACGTCCTCGACGTCGACCTCTTTGGAGTCTAGCTTGACGCTCTCGCTCATATACATGGTCGTGGAAAGGATTTTGACGTGGTGGTTGAATTTGTGGGGCGGGACGCATCCATTGATCTTCGCGGGAAGAGAAGTTCCCGGTCATCCATTCATTGAAGCTTTCTTGCACGCTCCACCTTTGGTCCTTAACCGCCCTTAAGTCGTCCACGTCACGTCTTGTGTAGGCGATGTTGCGGTTCACTTCATCAAATTGAGCTTGGAAGTCTTCTTGGTAATGGAAAAGTTGTTGTTGTTGGTTGTTGAGGTGTTGTTGTTGAAGGTTGAGTTGGTGTGCCTCTTGGAGCATACTTGATTGTTGAAGTTGGAGATGCGCCATTTGGTTGGCAAGGAAGTTCATGTCCACCATTTGATTTGGCTCGGGGAACACCATTCCGGGGCCATACCATTGAGCATACCCCTCGTACCCTCCATAGCTTGGTGGCTCTTGTCTTGCTCCACTCCCTTCACCCTTCTCAAATTGGCTCGGGACCGGATCGGGCAAATATGTGTCGGACCGACGTTGGTGGATGTCGGAACCTACATGGGACGCACCTCGGTCCAATAGTGTGAGTGAGTGGTCGGTGAACATGTTATGGTAGCCACCATCATCTTCTTCTTCTTCATTTTGTGGGTCGACCTCCATGTCTTCTCTTCTCACGAACTCAAATTGGTTGGGCTCCTCTTCTTCGGTGTCCGGGGAAGCTTGAGGAGTAGTGAAACGAATATGTTGTGCTTGTCTCCTAACCTCAAGTGTCCCCTCCGGCTCGCCATAAGGGTTCACATTGCCCGCCCATACTTGAAACCAATTGTAATAGCTTGTGAGGTCGAAGAGGCGAGGTCCCAAAGGAACTTGTACTTGGCCAAAGTTAGAATGAGGCATGAGTCGGTCGATGAAGCCGGGAACAACTTTCTCCTTGCAATGTTTGCCTTCTTGAAGTATTTAAGATCCATGAGCTCCACACCATTCGGAGCCGGCGTGTATAAAGACAAATCAACCTCAAGACGATGGGCCAAGCGAGCAATCATACCTCCAAAGTAAATCCATGAGGAACTTTGAAAGTCCCTCACCATCTTCACCCATTCCCATGTAAGGTTCATCGGCTTCTCATTTTGGAACAACATCTCGTAAAGTAACATGGCTTCCTCCTTCATTGGCTTGCTAAGCTCATGTCGGGCATAGATCGTGCACCCCAAAATGCGGATCATGACTCGGAATAGCGGGCTAGCGATCTCATTGGTGGAGGCTCCCTTCCTCATCTCGCTCTTGCCCGCCACATACTTCCAAAGGTAGTTAACCTTGTCGTTGTCAACCGAAGCTTCTTCTCTAGCAAAAGGAAATCCGAGATAAACCGCCAAATTCCTCAAAGAGAGCTCTTGTGCTTGGTTACCCAATTGGAAGGAAATCATGCCCTCATCTTCAACTCCCTCATATGTGCACTTGAAAGTAGCCATAAACTCGGAGGTTAGAGCCGGATAATGGTTGTTGTTCCACCTTACCATCCCATTTAGCCCAATGTTCGAGTAGCACCGAACAAGAGCCTCATCCATGCACATCTTCCTGATTGACTCCCAATCTACCCACCGAGTGTGGTGAGATAGACCCATGAGTCGCTCATACTCACTAGCTACATCATCATCATCAAATTGCACATCGTCCATCCATTGCACTCTCTTTGATGACTTCTTGGACTTTCTTGTTGCTTTCTCCATCCTTGAAGAAGATGCTCGGGTAGTCATGGTACTGATCGGTCCGGGAATCGGAGGGTCTCACAATTTAAATTTATAAAACCGAACCTCACTTGTAGTAAAGAGGTAGGGTGTCGAACACACGGGAGTTCGTGCGTCGAGATTACCCGAAAAGACTAAAAAGAGGAGAAAATAAAGACAAACGAAGGAAAACAAGAGAGATCTCCTCGGACCGACACAGGGTCACTTCGGTCCGAGGTAGGATCGAGGTTGAGTTGCACGGGACCGACGTGATGCAAGTCGGGCCCGACGTTCTGGGTAACTCGGTCTTAGCAAAATAGTAGATCGGTCTTGGGTTTTTGGGTTCCTTCTCTAACTAGACTTGGATATTCTACCTCAATTCAACCAATAAGTGTTTGATTCTAGTGAGATCGAGGTTGCTCGCCTCAAATCCCTCCAATCTACACCTCGACCCAAGGGAGCTTTCACTCACCTTCGATGCTAGAGACTTGTGATGGGATCGAGACCACTTTCGCTTACTCTTACCAAACACAAGCTCTAGATCCCTTGCTTTCACAAGAGAATTGAAGCTCAATGTAGAGAGGATTCACAAATCAAGCACTCAAGGCTATGGAATTGGGGTTTTCTACCCAAATCTAGCTAGGGGGATTCCCCCATAGCCCAAGACTATGGAATCTACTCCATATAGCATAAACAAAATGGAAATCAAGCAAAACTCAATCATCACCATCAAATCAAACTCTAATTGCATTCAAACTCAAAGTATCTACAAAATCCAAGTTCAAATCTACTTGATCAAAGCAAAACAAAGTACAAAACTCACAATTCCTCCTATCTTCTCCACCGACCTCTCCTTCTCTTCCTTCTTCCTTCTTCTCCTTGCTCTCCAAGCCTTCCTTGAGCCTTTGAGAGTGAAATTGGATTTGGTGTGTGTGTCCCACTCGTCCCCCTCACACTCCACTCCTTGATTTGATCACTAATCACCTCTCTTAACCTTCCTTTTGGATTGGGGACCAAGGAATCCCAATTTAGAAAGGGGCAAATGTGGAAAGTTGCTAAAAATATGCCTTGGGGAACAATCTTCTCACACGCCGACTTGGACCGACACGGGATGACATCGGGTCCGACGTTGGGAACGTCGGTCCCGTTCTCTGGACGCTCGATCTCGGGCCCGACTTGGTGTATCTCGGTCCTGGGCCTCGATCCTTGCCTTCTTCCTTGGTCTCCTTTGGTTCCACTTCATTCTTAGCTTGGCTCTTGCACTCCTTGACTTGGCTCCTTCCTTAGCTCCTCGAAATCGTCCTCATTCTTGCCATTTTACCTACAAAAACAAACAACTCGCATAGTCTCCGACTCTTGAAGAAAACCGGGAACTAAGCTAAAAAGGAAACGAAACTAACAAAGAAGAGAATGAAAAACACATATTTACAAGGGAAATTAACCACTAAAACACCTCCAAAATGAGAGACATCAGGTACCTACACAATCAAGCAAAGAACTCTAAGATAAAATCTATACAAACACCTCAAGGTCACATGTTATCACAAACATCTCATCATGCAAGGAAATAACCCCATACTTATTCTTACTCCACATAATCCAATTATATGAGCAAAGAATCACATATCAATAGCCAAGCTACAAGATACATCATGATAATCATGCTTTAACCAACATTCAAGCTCATGAATCCTAAAGCTCATGACCAACTCGAGAGATCGGGCCCGAGATTCTCAACCTCGGTCCGAGTCTTGGACCGACACGCAACATCGGTCCCGAGGAACTAGGTACCTCGGGCCGACTATAATTCGACTTCTCCTCCTAGTTTCACCCAAAATTCACTCTATCATGCTCCTAAAATCCAAAATCAACCATATCTCATCATTAATCGAAGTTCCAAGTAGGCTTTAGCATGCTTAATCATCATTCAAGCACAATTTCTACTATTTATGCAAATCACCATGGATGCTCAAGGTCTAAGCTCATTCAATCATGGCAAACCTCAAATCTAGCAATGAAAACATGAAATACACAAGGAATCAAGTAGAGATTGAGATTCACATACCAAATTTGAAGAGAACAAAGACTTTTAGCAATCAACTCTTAAAACTCAAATTCTCCTTCTAGATCTAGAAGAAGGATGAAGATCTATGGGGTTTTTGTTGGGATTTTTGGCTTTGAATCGACTTTTGGGGTTGCTAGAGTGTTGGATCGAGATTTGTGGGTGAGGTTTGGCTTGGATCGAGTATGGTGAGGGGGATCGATCGGCTAGGGGGGGGGGTTCTTTGAAGGGACTTGGTATTTTGGGAAGGTAGTTATGAGGGTGATGGGTGGTGGGTATGTGGAAGAAGGCCTTTAAATGGGGTAGAAGACAAAGTTAGGTCAGGGGGGTTTAATAGGCATTTCACAAAATCAAGACCAAGGTTGACTCGGCTAGCTTGGACCGACTTCGCCGACCTCGGGCCCGAGGTACTGAGTACCTCGGTCCAACCCGTTTTGGCTTCCTAAAAATCCCTTGACTTGGCAAGTCTCTACCTATAGGTCCTTTTATTGTTTCCACAAATACCACACATAATCAAGAAGCTCACATAACTCACAATTCCACAAAACTTAAACTAGAGAGAGATTAGAAAGAATCTAAGCTAAGGCAAAGAAAACAAACTAGAAACTACAAAAAAAAAAAAAAAATGAACCTACTAAACTCGGGTTGCCTCCCGAGGAGCGCTCTTTTTAAGTCACTAGCTTGACTTCTAACCTCTACCCTTCAAGGAGGGTGAAAAATGGTGAATTGATCATCCTTGTCATATGCATCTCCATACTCCTCATAGCCAAAGTACCACCATTTATGCTTGATGAAAGTGGGGCATCCTACTTCTTCATCATTCTTCTCTTCCAAAGTGTAGGATGGCATCTCTTGCATCTTCTCCACTTGACCTACATCACAAACATCAAAAGTATCTAGAGAATTTCTAGGGGACTCAATAACATTATAACTCAAATCTTCCTCCAAATCACTCAAACAAATGAAACTATCCTCTAGATCCTCTTTCAAATCACTTAGGCAAATGTAAGAGTCTCCCACATCAAAAGGATACGAAGAAGGATACTCTTCACGGTTTCTCGGGCTATCTCGATCTCCTAGCTCCTCATGGTTCTTAAGTGGATTGTGCAACTCCCTTTCTAGCTCATGAATGTTGATCATGTCTTGATCTCTCAAAGGTGCTTCTTCCTCTCTTATGGGTTCCAACTCTTCTCTCTTACGCTTGGCGCTTTCCTCCAACTTCAAGATCGCCAAAGCATCCGGTTCATTGAGAGCTTTGTTGAAATGGAACTCCACTTTTTCCTCTCCAATTTCAAAAGTCACTTTCCCATTCCTCACATCAAATTTGGCACCCGCCGTAGCTAGAAACGGCCTTCCAAGAATGAGGGGCACCATTGGATCTTCTTTCATGTCGAAAAAACGGCATTTGTAACTAATCAAGGAACTTATTGCTATAAAGTTATGCCATTCGGATTAAAAAACGCAGGTGTTACTTACCAGAGATTGGTTAATAAGATGTTTCAGGAAAAGCTGGGAGATATTATGGAGGTCTACATCGGCGACATGCTCGTCAAGTCGTTGAGAGCGGAAGATCACATCGCTCATCTATGAGATGCCTTCCAAATCTTAAGAGAATACAAGATGAAGTTAAATCCAACCAAATGCTCCTTCGGCGTCACCTCAGGGAAGTTCCTCGGGTATATAGTTACCCAAAGGGGGATAGAGGCAAGCCCGGAACAGGTCAAAGCAATAATGGAGCTTGAGTCACCAAAGTGCGTGAAAGATGTTCAAAAGTTAATGATGACAGGCCCGATGTGCTATACCAAACTAAGGATAGGGCCTCGGGTCAATCAACAAAAGAAATTTGTATCACGACCCCGTTGCAGTACGGTGGTCGAGGTCGATCACAGGGAATTATTTCATGCGCGTTTGAACGGTCGATTTGTCTAACAAAAACACAATGGGAGAGAAAACTCGCGAAGCAACTCGGGACCGAGGTTGTCAATCTCGGGACCGAGGTAGCTAGGCACAAACAAAGTCGGGCTCGAGGCTAGGGGACTCGGGCACGACGCAACAATCAATGCAAAAGGGAAGAAACAAGCTAGGCTAAGGGGATCCTAGGGCTAGGGGTTCATGCCAACAGCAACTTCACATGCTATCATATAGATCAATGAACTAGAGGCTTCCGCTTTGAACATAGATCAACAAATCCAATCAAATCATGCCATTAATCTCATGGAACTAGGCTTCCGCATTCATTCAAGCCAAACGACTCTCTATCTACTTCTACTCGACCGCGGGATCAAGAGGCTCTCTCTTCATCCCTTCGAACCAATTTTCCTAGGCTTTCGACAAAGGATGTTGCCCATAAGGTAAATAGACATGGATCTAGGCAATCAAATCATGAAATTGGTTCAAGCACATGCAATTGAGTTGGGGTTTTCACCCCCTACCCTAAGATCAAGCTAACTACTCACTAATCATGGAATTCATACTAGCAATCATCAAAGACCAAAGATAAATCAAGATTCATGCAAGTCAAATCCATAATCAACAACACAAACACAAAACCAAAGCAACTTGAATTAAACAAAGGAAGAATTCTTACAATCTCTACTCCCGCTCCAAGCCTAAGGGTTTCTTTCTTCTCCAAGGAAAGAAATTCACCCCAATCCTCCTCTAGATCTTGGGTTCTTTCCCTCCCTTGGAGAAGAGTCCACCCCCTTCTTCCTTCTACTCTCTCAAACGTCCCTCTCTACTCTCTCCCTCCAAAGTTGTTCATCTAGAATGAGAGATTACAAGGGCTTTTATAGAGATTTTTCCCCCTACTACAAAGACTAGATTACCCCTCTAAACTCCTTGGGCTCCAAGGCTTGTCCTTGACCTCCAAGGCTTCTAGAACTCCTTGATCCCCAAGGCTTCTAGACTCCTTGATCTCCAAGGAAGCAAATATAATTTTGGGAATTAACAAGAAAATCCCAAAAAGAAAGGAATCCGGAGCCACGACCGACATGGATCGACACGGAGGAACTCGGGCCCGACTTGCTTCAACCTCGGTCCAATGACACATCTTTAAGAGACCTCGGGCCCGACTTGCCACACCTCGGGCCACCACCTCGGGCCAACATAGTACCTCGGTCCTAAGGCATTTTTCAGCTTGTTTCGCTCCGTTCTCTCTCGTTTTAGCTCCGATTGACTCGATTCTTTCGCCATTCTCTTCGTCTTCACTTGAGGCTTCTTTCTATGCATTGTTAGCTCCATTTTGGCTCCTTTTTCATCCTTGAATTCCTCCATCATGCCATGCTCCAAACTCCATGATTCTTGCTCCGAAATGCCTACAAAACACACAAAACGCGCATAGTCTCCGAATCTCATAGAAAATCGGAATCTAAGCTAAAAAGGGACAAAACACACAAGAAAAGAAAAGAAAGACACATATTTACAAAGGAAAAACACCTATAAAACACTACCAAAATTAGAGACATCAGTTAACAGGAAGAATAGCAGCATTGAACAGATTCATATCCCGCTCATCAGATCGAAACAAGCTATTCTACGACATCTTGAAGAAGAATAAGTCGTTCGAGTGGAAGGAAGAGCATGAGAAGGCATTCGAAGAGCTAAAACAGTATTTATCAAATCCGCAGGTACTATCAAAACCACGGCAAGGCGAAAAATTGTATGTCTACCTCGCCGTTACAGAACTCGCAGTCAACGCCGTGCTAATCCGTGAAGAAGATGGTAACCAGTTACCAGTATACTATTTAAGTAAAACATTGCTTGACGCGGAAACCAGGTATTCTCCTACAGAAAAATTAGTTCTTTCTTTAGTAATGGCTTCCATTAAGTTACGTCCATACTTTGAAAGTCATTCTATTATCGTGAGAACTAACTATCCTATGAAGAGTATCATGTCCAAACCAGAACTATCAGGTCATTTGACGCGTTGGCTCATCCATTTGAATGGCTACGACATCTCATATGAGCCTCGAACCGCAATAAAATCGTAAGCCTTGGCGGATTTTGTGGTCGACTTCACCCCTACCCCTTCACAAGAAGAAGAACAAGAAATGCTAAATGTAACAAGTAATAGCAAGTGGTTGATGCACACCGACGGCGCGTCAAATCAAATCGGTGTCGGTCTGGGGGTAGTTCTGAAGTCACCACAGGGGGATAGGATAGCCTAGGCTGTGCGATGTACGTTCAAAGCTACCAATAATGAAGCAGAATACGAGGCGCTCATAGCAGGCTTACTTGTTGCCCGAGATCTTAACGTGCAGGAAATCGAGGTAATCTGTGATTCGTTACTTATCGTGAACCAAGTAACAGATTCATATGTTGCCAGGGATTCAAAGATGAAAGCATACCTAGAGAAGGTGCGCGAGATTGTGAAAGATTTCAAGCATTTCGAGATCAAGCAAGTTCCTCGAGACGCTAATACACAGGCTGACGCCTTAGCTAATCTTGGATCCGCCATAGACCCACGAGAATACACCAAGATTCCCTTCGTGTACCTCGATGCACCATCAATAGTCAAGGAAGCTGACGTATTAGCAATAAGCAGTTCAGACAATAACCCGTCCCGGGTAACACCTTATCTGGAATGGTTGCAACAAGGTGTCCTGCCAGAAGACAAGGAGGAAGCCAGACGACTTAAGGTAAAAACTTCCACATTTACGGTTAAAGATAACATTTTGTTCAAGTGGATGTCATCAGGAATATACGCACGATGCGTACAAGAAAACGAAGTACAGATGGTGTTACAAGACATACATGACGGCGAGTGTGGCAACCACACAGGGGGTCGAAACTTGGCAAAGAAAGCAAGCAGGATGGGATACTACTGGCCCACCATGAACAGAGATGCAACGGATCGAGTTCTCTCGCAAATGTGACGCGTGCCAACGTCATGGACCGATTCCACATTTACCATCAGAACTACTTCATCCCCTTACTTCACCATGGCCATTCATGAAGTGGGGGATGGACATCGTCGGGAAACTCCCACCAGCTTCGAGGCAACGCGTCTATCTTTTAGCCATGACAGATTACTTCTCTAAGTGGATTGAGGCCGAAGCCTTCAAAGAGGTCAAGGATACTCAAGTTATCTCGTTTATCCGCAGAAACATCTTAAGCAGGTTCGGGATACCATCCACTATAGTATGCGACAACGGCTCCCAATTCATCAGCGACAAGACCAAAGCATTTTGCCAGCAATACAACATTCAACTTGTTATGTCCACACCTCGCTACCCACAAGCTAATGGTCAGGCGGAAGCAAGCAACAAGGTTATCCTTAACAATCTCAAGAAGCGACTTAAAGACGCCAAGGGAAAGTGGGCAGACGAGTTACCACTCATATTATGGTCAGATCGCACTACACATAAGACCGCAACTGGACACACGCCTTTCTCCCTAGTCTACGGGTGCGAGGCTGTGTTACCAGTTGAGGTATGCTTGCCCACTGCTCGATATGGTCTTACTATAGAAGAATCCAACATATCTAACTTGTTACACCATCTCCACACGGTGGACGAGTTACGAGATGAAGCCTCGATACGATTAGCAGCATACAAGCAGGGGGTAGCACGGAGTTACAACAAACGAGTTAATTCCAGAGCATTTCAAGTCGGGGACTGGGTGTTGAGAAAAGTCTTTCAAAACACTCAAGAACTAAATGCGGGCAAACTCGGAGCAAATTGGGAAGGCCCATACCAGATTACTAAAATCGTAGGGCAAGGTGCATATGAGTTAGAGTCACATGATGGCAAGACGGTGCCCAGGAGCTGGAACGCGATGAACTTGAAGCTCTATCATTTCTGAGCAAGGTACACATTTACAACATTACTTTTACATTCTTACGCGTTACTCAACTCGATTACATTACGGCTTTACACAAGCCTTGACATACACAGTTCTATAAAAACTAACAAGGGACGCCTTGTGACGTTACAGGCCAAGACAAGAGGCCCACACCTTACAAACAGGCAACAAGTGCACTCAAATTGACTAGTCAAGAATTTCGGATGCACGAGGCGAACGAGACGAACGAGCGCTTTTCATACTAAAGAAGCTCTTTATTTATGTACTTGTACACATAATCACTATTAATACAAGTTACAGTTACTTCTTACATCTTCGCCCTCATATGTTGCATCTTACATACTTAGCGCTATACAAATTACATAGAGATCTCAATACTAAACAGAGTCTTCAACCAGGCTCTCGCACTTTCACCTTGACTTCAAACCTGCAAAACAAACGCAGACAAAACAAAGGCAAGTATGCACAAGAATAGTAATTAAAAGCCCCAAGAAGCAACGGGCAAGCAGTCATAGGGCCCTAAAACTAGCGGCCAGAATACTTAAAGTTTTTACAAAATAACCCTAGAACACATAAGGCGGTAAAACAAGTTCAAAAGCCCCAAACACTCTGGGGGTTGAGTGAAAAGTCTTTAACAAACAAGCAAATTCAATCTTCAGACGCCTTCAGGGAATCCTTCTCCGTTGCCTCCACTTGAGCTACTTCCTGTTCCACCTTCATAATGTCGTCCATAGGAGATGGGTTCTTCATCGCCTTAGCCGCATCCGGAAACATCGACATGAACTCCGCCCTTTCCTTTGCGACATCCCAGCCAGCAGATTTCCCCGCAAAGTGCTCCTCCATCGTGTTGGATCGTTAGTACTTAGGGACGTCCTTTACTTTGGTAAAGGCGTCCTTAGATTAGGCGTCCCTACGAGGAGTAGGGGCGTCCTTGAGTAATGCAGCGGAAATAAAGTACTAAACAGATAAAGAATGAACGTAGTGAATTATAGAGGAACCACTCAAGACCAAGTAGTCCTTGAGTGTAAACCTCTACCTCCTTGGAGGATTTTTGAATAGTTCTTTCCTTTATATTGAACGTCCTTACAGTTGTACTGGCGAGTCTTTACAGTTCTCTGGCACTTAGCTTTTCCCTAAGTCCACTAGTAAAGGACTCCTCTAAGCCTACAACTTAAGCTGGTTCAATCTACTAAAGGACTCTATTCCTACGTTCTGCAGTACTTCGCAGAACTCTCTTTCTCTCTTTTTGGGTTTTCTCTTACAAACTGTTTTTGTGATTTGGTTACAAGTCTCACTCGATCTAACACGAGTTCTAGCACTGTTCTTGAGTTCTTGAGTTAGTTCTTCGTGTTCTTGAGTGAGTCGCTTTCTCTCTGATTCTCTTTGAATATTCCTGAAAGCGTTGGCGTCACAATAAATGCCTTGGGGCTATTTATAGGACTTGGGGAAGGGCGTCATTTCTCTGGGACGATCATGCCCTTCATGGACGTGGCTACAGGATCTTCCTCCACGTAGTAGGGCGGTGATGAGGAAGCTTCCTGTATCCAGCTGTGTATGATGAACTCCACTACAGGATCGGCCGCCACGTGTTGATGGACTCTGCAACAGGATCGTCCGCCACGTAGTGTTGGACTCCGCTACAGGATTGGTCTCCACGTGTCCTTGGATGATCAAACATTGTCGAGTGATGTCATCCTGTCGGCTAGTGAGTAAGGACTCCTTTCTTGCGTTCCTACTTGCTTGGGACTCCGTCCTTGCTCAAGTAGTCTCTAGCTGGTCCTTACTTCCTGTTAGCTAGCGTCCCTAAGCTTATGGGACGCTCATACACACTTGTTGTCCTTTTCAGCGTCGCCACCAGCTGTGGCTTGATCAGCACCTGAATTCTGTCCTTGGGACGCGCCCTCAGCGTCCTGAGCCTCTGTCTGTTGTTCTGTTGTTGTTGGCTCAGCGTTCGCTGGGACTTGGGATTCTGTTTGGATTGTGGGGGAGGGGTTTTCTTGTGGAGCTTGGGAGGGTTGAGGATTGGGAGGGATTGGTTGTAGGGAGGGACTTCCTGAGCATCACGCTCGAGCTCTTCAGAAAGAGTTGGCTCGGCGTCCTTTTGAGGTACCTGGTGCTCGCCAGCGTCCTCAACTACTTGTGTTTCAACGGGAGCATTCTCAACTCCTTCAGCCTCGTCGTCGGAGTCCCCAACAACGTCAATGATAGGGGAAACTCCTTCAGCATTGGCTTGAGGCGTTCCTCTGTTGCTCTTAGATGAGCTAGAGGAGGAGGAGGAGATGTGCTCGGGCTCTGGAGCAGCTTGAACCATGAGCACCTTGGGAGATTCACCGGCTTTGCGGCGTTTGAAGGTGCGCTCAAGGGCTGGACGCTTCTCAACGTCCTCTGGTCCACTTTCGGAGGAGGGACGGCGAGATTTGGGGGTTTCGGGATCTTTTGGGGGCGAGATATGAGCCGGAGTTGTTGGGAAGTTTGCAAGGTTTAGAGGAGAGTAGGGTTTGGGAGGGAAGGGTATGAGAGCATTTTTCTTGGAAGGTTGGAGGGACGGAGGAGGGGTGGGGAGTTGGACGATTGAGATTTGTTGAGGGGGAGGAGTGGATTCTTTGGAGAGGTTGGAAGGCCTTTTTGTGGTGCTAGGCCTTTTTGTGGAGGGTTTAGAGGATGGGACGCTGGATGTCTTGGCCTTTTTGACGGGCCTTGGGTCGTGGACTTTCTTTGAGCGTCCCTCCTTGAAATGGGAAGGAAACTTATCTACAATCTCCGTTGGTTTTGAAGTGGAGAAGGGTTGGGAAGATTTTGAGAGGGGAGAGGATGGTGCAGGACGCTTCATCAAATTTTTGGTGGTAAGGGTAGGAACGGCAGGAGGAGGTGGAGAGGGACTTGGCACTCTTGCTTTGAGCATTTTGTAGGCCAGGGAGTCCCTAGGATACATGGGAAAGTCGGGAAGGACAGCGTTGTGGAGGTCAGGAATACGTTCAAGTAAGGGACCCAGATTCTCACCTCCAAATTGAGAGAAGAAGAGAACGTCGTCCATCTGTCCTGGCAAGTCTTTGTAGTTGGTTTTGTGAAGACTTGGCATGACGAAGCGTTCAATGAACCTTTCATAGTTCTTAGTCTTTGTTGCATCATTCTTGATCTCTGGCAAGTCCATGCGTTCCCTTATTAAATTGTAGAGAGTTCTCGGCTTCCTGTTGATGAAGTCCACAAGAGACTCATTGAGAACGATAGGTTTGGGCTTCTCTACGTAGTGGGACTTGACAAGCTTTCTACGCTTCCCGCCGGTAGAAGATCCGGCCACGTTCAACTGTCTTTGAGACATGTTTTCAGATGAAGTGTAGAGAGAGAAAGTCGCCGGAGTTCTAGAGAGAAGTCAGAGCAAATTTGAGAGCGAGAAAGTGGTTGAGCGTAATAAATTTGATTGCGACTGTTCTGGCCTTACATAGAGGAAGCGGTGGCACAAATGGTAATTAACACTGTTTTACTGTGCGACACGTGGCAAAACTTCCCCCTTAAGATTTGAGCAAAAGCAACGGTCACTGTTCACACTTTCAAAAGTTCAAAATTGTGACTCTTCAACTGCTCCTCAACACTGAACTGGCGTTCTTACCAACAAACACTGAGCGTCCTCTCAAACTTAGCAAAATTAACCTCTTCAAGCAAACTTCTTTAAGCAAAGCAACAACCAGCTTACCGTTCTTGTGATTACCTTTCGAACCAGTTGAGAACAACGCAAGTACGTCCCGTAAAAGAAAATATGAAGCTCATAGGACGCTTTTGTAGAGTTCTCGGCTAGGGTAAGCTTAGAGTTCCCATCATTTCGGCTTATAATGAGGGTTGGGTGATCAGGGATACTCTTTTCAAGACAAAATAGAGAAAGTTTGAATGGCGTTCCAAAGTAGCAAACACATGAAGTTTTAGACTAGCGTCCTTGCAAATATGAATTCAATGCATAACAGTCCTTAAACACTTAGAATCTACAAAACATAGCCAATCATTGAGAGAATAGTAGAACGGGACTTGCTACTTAAAAGTTATCATCCCCAAGAGCAACCTGAGATGCTCAAAGGGACGTCTATCAAGCGCCTTAGTGAAAATATCAGCTATTTGGTCTTCAGTTCTTACATGCTCCATACTAATGAGTCCTAGTTCAACATTATCACGCAAGAAATGATGCCTTATATGAACATGCTTTGTGCGTGAATGAAAAACAGGATTCTTAGAAATTTCAATAGCACTTGTGTTATCACAACGAATGGGAATAGTTTCAAGAGTGATACCGTAGTCCTCTAGTTGATATTTGATCTAGATAACTTGTGAACAGCACGAAGCAGCAACAACGTACTCGGCTTCCGCAGTTGAAAGCGCCACAGAGTTCTGTTTCTCAGATCCCCAAGAGACTAAGCATGAACCAAGGAACTGCGCCATTCCTGAAGTGCTTTTCCGATCAATCATATGACCCGCATAATCAGCGTCCGAGTAGCCAACAAGCTTGAAGGACGTCTTCCTGGGGTACCAAAGGCAAAGATCGTCGCGTCCTTTGAGGTAGCAAAAGATCCTTTTGACTTCTTGCATGTGGGACTCCTTTGGATTTGCCTGGAAGCGTGCACACAAGCAAACGGCAAACATAATGTCGGGACGGCTTGCGGTCAAGTAGAGCAAAGAACCAATCATCCCTCTGTAAAGTTTTTTATCAACGTCCTTTCCCTGTTCATCTGCGTAAAGACGCGAGTTTGGAGAACATGGGGTTGCAACAGGTTTGGACGTGTTCATCCCGTACTTCTCAAGCATTTCACGGACATATTTTTGTTGGTGAATGCGCGTCCCTTCCTTGAGTTGATTGATTTGAAGTCCCAAGAAGAAATTGAGTTCTCCAATGAGGGACATCTCAAACTCACTACTCATTAAGGACTTGAACTCATCTACAAGCTTCATGTTAGTACTACCAAAAACTATATCATCAACATAGACTTGGGCAATCAAAATGTCCTTGTGAACTTTCTTTATGAACAAAGTTTTATCAATTGAACCTCTAGTGTACCCATGAGACAAAAGAAATGACGCAAACCTGTCGTACCATGCACGAGGGGCTTGCTTGAGTCCATAGAGCGCTTTGTCCAAGTAGTACACATGATCTGGGTGAGAGGCGTCCTCAAAGCCAGGCGGCTGAGCAACGTACACTTCCTCCTTTAGCTTTCCATTGAGAAAGGCAGTCTTGACGTCCATCTGAAATAACTTGAATCCTTTGTGAGCGGCAAAGGCAATAAGGAGACGAACGGCTTCAATTCTAGCAACAGGAGCAAAGGTCTCATCATAGTCTATGCCTTCCTCTTGCTTGAATCCTTGAGCCACCAGTCTTGCCTTGTTTCTTGACACACGTCCACTCTCATCAAGCTTATTTCTGAACACCCATCGCGTCCCTATGATATTTTTGCCTTTTGGACGTGGGACGAGAGTCCAAACTTTGTTCCTTTCAAACTGGTTGAGTTCTTCTTGCATTGCTTGAATCCAGTCAGTGTCCTGGAGTGCTTCTTTGATATTCTTTGGCTCCACCATAGAGACAAAGGCATTGAATGCACAGAAAGCCAAATTTGCACTCTAGGACTTGCTTGCAGCTGACCTTGTTTGAACGCCTTGAGAAGGATCTGAGACAATTTGAGAAGTTGGGTGATCCCTAGAGAAGCGGGACTCCCTTTGAAACAAATGAGCAAATCTTGGATCAATGTCACCATCTGAATCATCACTATCACTTTGAGCATCGTCCTCAATGTGTTCCCCCTCAGAGAGAGCGTCCACACCTTGACGTTGCTCGCCTTGTTGACTTGATTCAGCTACATCTTGTTGAACTGGAGATTCACTACGAGAGGGAACTCCTTGAACAACACTAGGAGCGTCCACTGAGACTTCTTCAGGATTTGGAGACGCGTCCTTAGGGACATAGTATTTTCCAGAAGTCCAATCTTCAGCTTCATCTTCAGAGTCGTCCTGATGTTGTAACGCAGAGCGTTCTTTCTTACTTGGCTTTTCTTTGTGAGAAGAACGTTCCTTGAACACAACATGAATACTCTCCTCAAGCTTTAGAGTCCTTTTGTTGAAGACTCTATATGCTTTGCTGGTAAAAGAGTACCCAAGGAATATGGCTTCATCACTCCTTGCATCAAACTTTCCAAGTTTTTCTTTATCATTGTTGTGAACGAAACATTTGCAACCAAAGACTCTGAGATAATCAATGCGAGGCTTCTTTCCATTCAACAGCTCATAGGACGTCTTCTTTAGCAAAGGACGAATCATGGCACGATTGATGATGTAACACGTTGTAGCAATAGCTTCCGCCCAGAAGTACTTGGGAACGCTATTTGCCAAGAGCATAGTTCTTGCCATATCCTCTAACGTCCTATTCTTTCTTTCCACAACTCCATTTTGTTGAGGCGTTCTTGGAGCTGAGAAATTGTGAGAGACTCCATGTTGATCACAGTAGGCCAGGAACTCTGAATTTTGGAACTCCGTTCCATGATCTGATCTTATGGCTTTGAGAGGCGTCTCAAGAGCAACTTCCACTTGTTTGATGAAGACTTTGAACGCATTGAAACAATCTGCTTTTGACACCAAGAAAAGAACCCAAGTGAATCGAGAAAAATCATCTACAAGAACGTAAATGTACCTCTTTCCACCGTAGCTCAACGTCTTCATTGGTCCGCAAAGATCCATATGGAGCAGTTCCAAAGGCTTCTTTGTACTGACTTCGTTCTTGGATTTGAAAGACGTTCTTGTTTGCTTCCCTTTGATGCAAGCTTCACACTGTTCAACTTTCTCAGGATCAATTCGGGGAAGTCCTTTCACAAGATTTCGCTGGTGTAGCTTAAGGATTGTGCTTGGTCCAGCATGGCCAAGTCGGCGATGCCAGAGATCAGCGTCCTCCTTTGAAGCAGATAGACATAACTCTGATTTAGCCTTGAACTCCTGGTTAAAGATGTAGACATTGTTCTGGCGTACTCCTTTGAGAACGACTTTGTTTAATTTCTTGTTGATGACGAGGCACTCCTTTGAGTCAAAAGTGACTAGATTTTCACCTTGATCACACATCTGGGAGACGCTAAGGAGATTGAAGCCAAGTCCTTCAACAAGACTGACATTTGTTGCTTTGATGGACGGGTTGAGAATAGCAGTTCCCGTTCCTTTGATCTTTCCCTTGCCCTTGTTGCCAAACGAGACAGTTCCTCCCGTGGCACTACTTTGGATAGAAGTGAGATGGATCTGGCTTCCTGTCATATGATTTGAGGCGCCACTATCAATGATCCATGGGCGTCCCCTCACTTCCACCTGCCATAACAACGTTAGTGTTTGGCGACCCAGGCAAGGTGTTCCTTACCTGGTTCGTTACAGAAATATAACTCTGGTTCTGGCATGTAATCATTCATATTCACATCATTTGAAATAGAATGCTTGCGGAAAGAGTTCCTAGAGCGTCTAGAACGCCTAGGATTAGCCTTAGGAACGGACTTAGCATTTTCGTTGTTAGTCCTAGCAGCTTTTCCATTTTCAACATCTTCTTTGAGTTTTAAGCAATCATATTTGAAGTGATCTCCTTGTCCACAGTACCAACACGTCCTATAGTAAGTACCAAGATAGTACTTCTTATTGGGACGCTGAATCTTGTTTTCTTTCATTTTTTGTGGATCACAAACTTTTGAACCGTCCCCTTTAGCAATCTTCTTGTAAATCTTATGACTAGTGGAGTTAGTATAGTAGTCTTCCTTTCCTAATTCCCCACTCTCTAGAACTCTAATTCTTTCAAGAAGATTTTTGATTTTCTCCCGTTCAAGTTCAAGTTCTGAAGTTTTACTTGCCTCAAAATCACTAGGAAGAGAGTTCTTAGTGTCAGATTCATAACCTAGACCTCTCTTAGCTGGGACGAAGACCATTGGTCTCACTTCTTCCACTATGGGACTCTTACCCATCACTTTCACTTCTTCCCTAAGCTTAGCGTTCTCAAGTTTGAGACACATGATTTCAGTTTTTAGGGACTTAGTTTCTTCACATGAGGACTCTAGTTGAATGGTCATGGAACTACAGTTTTCACATTCAACCACTATATTTTCATTTTCAAGTTCAAGTTCATCCATTCTATGTTGCATGACAACACTTTCTTCCATGATTCTTCCAATAAGTTTAATGAGCTTGGATTTAGAACAATTTTCTAATGAACTCATCATAGATTCACGAGTTACCTCATTTTCAGATTTCGAAGCGTTCTGTTCAACAACGGTGACGTCCTCCATAGCCATGAAAGCTACTTGCTCACCATCAGATGCGTCCTCAAGGGCTATGTATGCTTGTTCATCGGGTTCTTCATCATCATCATCATCAGAGGAAGAACTCCCATTGTCCCAAGCAGAGGCGAACGCTCCAATGAGAGCTTTTGTCTTCATTTCCTTTGCAGACATTCCTGTTGTGCGTTTCTTAGCAAAGTGCCCTTTTCTGTTACACTTGTAACATGTGAGTTCCTTCATTTCTGCCTCAGTGTACTTGCGGCTTTCCTTCTTGGGCATCTTGTGTTTATTGACATGTTTGTTCCTTTTGCCAAAAACACGGAGAACTTTGTTAAAGAGAGCAACTTCTTCTTCTGCATCCAGTTGTTCTTTAGACTTGCTTTCTCTTTCCTTTAGGGCTTGAACGCGCATCTTCTCGCGGTTCTCAGCTTTGTTGGCTTCCACCATTACAGCGATTTCCTGTTGACGCCGAAGGTACTCAGCGTACTCTGGTGTTGTGGACGCCAAAGCAAGATCAGTTTGAGGATTCTGTCCAAGCTGAGCCATATCAGAAATTCTTCTTTCCTCGTACTGCCTGAGCTTCCCATAGATTTCTTCCATATCTAGAGTTTTGTTGGCTGTATTTTCTTTGAACGTTGTCCTGTCAAAGTTCCAGACTCCGGTCAAACCATCAATGACTACTTGAACTCTATTCCTCATGGAGATTTCTATTTCTGGGATGCCCAAGTTCCTCATCTTGGTGACAAGGGCCTCAAAACGATATGAGTAGTCGTTCACCGTCTTATTTGGCAGCATGCTAAAAGCATAGAACTCCTTCTTGATTTTCAGCTGGACGTCCTCCTTCATTTCAGCGGTTCCCACATGGAACTTCTCAAGAGCTTCCCACTGTTGTTTCGCTGTTGAAAAATTGCTGACTCGAGTGGCGTCCCTCTCGCATAAGGACGCTTGAAGGAAACAAATAGCTTTTGCGTTGGTTTCCATCAGCTTAAACTCGTCAGGACCCCACTCGTCCTCCTTATCAGCTTTGTCAGCAGGAACTTTGAGATCTCCTTTCATGATAACCTTCCAGCATTGATAATTTTGACTTCTGCAGAAGTTTTCGAACCTTGTCTTCCAGCGATTGAAATTGCCGTCCGTTAGGCGCGGAGGCTTCACAAAAGAAATTCCAATGGGTTCCATGTCCATCTTTACCTGCAACTCAGTAAGAATCTAGAGCGCCGGCTCTGATACCAATTGTTGGATCGCTAGTACTGAGGGACGTCCTTTACTTTGGTAAAGGCGTCCTTAGATTAGGCATCCCTACGAGGAGTAGGGGCGTCCTTGAGTAATGCAGCGGAAATAAAGTACTAAACAAATAAAGAATGAACGCAGTGAATTGTAGAGGAACCACTCAAGACCAAGTAGTCCTTGAGTGTAAACCTCTACCTCCTTGGAGGATTTTTGAATAGTTCTTTCCTTTATATTGAACGTCCTTACAGTTGTACTGGCGAGTCTTTACAGTTCTCTGGCACTTAGCTTTTCCCTAAGTCCACTAGTAAAGGACTCCTCTAAGCCTACAACTTAAGCTGGTTCAATCTACTAAAGGACTCTATTCCTACGTTCTGCAGTACTTCGCAGAACTCTCTTTCTCTCTTTTTGGGTTTTCTCTTACAAACTGTTTTTGTGATTTGGTTACAAGTCTCACTCGATCTAACACAAGTTCTAGCACTGTTCTTGAGTTCTTGAGTTAGTTCTTCGTGTTCTTGAGTGAGTCGCTTTCTCTCTGATTCTCTCTGAATATTCCTGAAAGCGTTGGCGTCACAATAAATGCCTTGGGGCTATTTATAGGACTTGGGGAAGGGCGTCATTTCTCTGGGACGATCATGCCCTTCATGGACGTGGCTACAGGATCTTCCTCCACGTAGTAGGGCGGTGATGAGGAAGCTTCCTGTATCCAGCTGTGTATGATGAACTCCACTACAGGATCGGCCGCCACGTGTTGATGGACTCTGCAACAGGATCGTCCGCCACGTAGTGTTGGACTCCGCTACAAGATCGGTCTCCACGTGTCCTTGGATGATCAAACATTGTCGAGTGATGTCATCTTGTCGGCTAGTGAGTAAGGACTCCTTTCTTGCGTTCCTACTTGCTTGGGACTCCGTCCTTGCTCAAGTAGTCTCTAGCTGGTCCTTACTTCCTGTTAGCTAGCGTCCCTAAGCTTATGGGACGCTCATACACACTTGTTGTCCTTTTGGTCATTGGCGTTCCTGAACACTTGGGACAACTTTATTAGAATCAAAGTGAGTTTGTCATATCAAAACTAAGGGACGGTTGTGTGGAACACTAACAAGTACGCAAGCGTTCTTGATAGCGTCCCAACACATCGTCTCCACTCGAGCTTTGATGGAGTAGAAGTCGGCGGACTCCTCGATCTCGTTTGCCAAAGCGGCAGACTTCTTTTGCTCATTCTCGAATTCCTCTTGGTAAACCTGGGACTCTTGCTGGGCCATTTTCAGTTCCTCCTGCAGCTTGGCAATCCTTGATTCCAGAGATGCCTTCTCTCCGGCCAACAGGGAGGACTTGTTCTTCTCATTCTGGAGGTTCATGTTGCAAGTAGACAGTTGATCAGGTAAATCTTTGAACTTGTCATAGGCGGCAAGAGAAACTTGAAGGCCCTGGAAAGAATTATCGAGGCGTTACGATTCAGAGCTAAAGACGTCAGGTAGTGCACGCAAGCATGTGTTTGAAATAATTCATACCTGCCACTGAGCGGCAGCAATTTCACCGAACAACTCAGGATAAGAAGGTTGGGGGTGCGGGCGTCCAGAGAAGCAGTCGACCTTTAGAGAAGCCAAGGAGTGAAGGCATTTCACGGGGTCCATATCCGGCGACATCATTGTCTTCGGAAGATCGGTCACTCTAGCACCAAAATCCTTCTTCGACGAGATGAGCTTCTGAGAGTCGGGGGCCTTAGGCGGGAGCGAGATTGCATTTTCAGTGTCTACACTAGAAGCGGTTTCGGCTTTCCTCTTCTTTCGCGCCTCCAAGCGTTCAGCAGTGGTAAGCGAAGCCGTAGAACGCGTAGCTCTAGAGCCTGCAACATAAAGACATGAACGCGTTAAACAAACACGCAGAAACATAAAAAAAAAAGAAAGAGAAGAAAAAACGACAAGCAAAACGCGAAGATACTTACTAGACATCTCGATTTCGTCGGATTCTGTCGAGGAGGAAGGACCCAAATTTGGGTAAGACCTTTCGGCGATGGGAATTGCTTCGATCTGAGAAACGATCACGACGGAGCCCTTGCGCGGAACCAGCGAGGCAACCTCTTCTGCAAAGAAGGACGACAGGCAAGTTAGGGTTTGAGCAAGCAAAAACGAAAGAAGGGTAAAACACTACCTATAGGCCTCCAACGACTTCGCAAGGAGGACGAGTCACCCTTAAGAGACGAGATCCTCACAAAAAAGAACTTATCCGCCCAACCACGGTCGGATTTTGAGATGTTAAAAACAAAATCAAATTTTGTGCGATGAGTCTTGAGGGTGATCCGCCCCGGACCGCCCTTGGAAACACGATAATTCACGAAAAATCCTCGCTTTGAAAAGCGATACCCCGCTTGGAACACAGTCGTTCAACGGAGAGCAAGATTCTCCACACTTGGGGAAGAAGTTGTCCCGGCGAAACGCCAAGTTTGTTTAAAAAATCGGTTACAAGAGGGGAAAGAGGAAAGCGGTGGCCAATGCGGAAGGGGTATTCATGAAAACATACCCAATCTTTCGCATAAGAGTCAGCAAAAATCCCATCAGGAGGCGAGAAAATCTCGGCGCTTAAGGGAAAGCCCACGGAGGCAGCAAACTCCCATGGGGCTTCAGAGGAAGAATTCCTCTGATAGGCGTCGGTAAGGAGTTTTAAAGGAGAAAAAGAAGGGGACAAAGCGGTTTCTTTGCAAGAGGAAGCCATTGAAGAAACTTCAAAAACAGGGAGAAGAAGAAGAGGAAAAGGTCGTACCTTGAAGAAAAGCGAAACAGTTGAAGCTGTAGAACCGTCATCACGCTTCTTAAATAGAGATTGATGGGACGTGACGCCATCACCCGCTACAACTTCCCAAAACACCTTTTGAAATTCAAAAAAAACCCTAGAGAAACCGCCAGCGGGAGTGTTTCCCCGGGCTTTTTTGAGGGGGTATTGTTAGGCCATCCAAAACTTGAGCCCATGAACGTCAAAGTGATAGGCCCGTAAAAGGCCTCACCAACGGCTAGCAAGTTCTAGCCCGAGAATTTTGTTCCTAAATTACTCCAGAAGAAGATTGTAGCAAGGCGAAGATCTCGGCCATAACTCCACGAGCGATATTTGCGGGATTATGATTAACGCCTGTCAACGGCTCGATCAAGGGGACAACTCCGGATATAAAAGGGAAGAAGCGACCATAAGGAAGGGGGTCTGCCTCTACAATCTCTCAAGCAATTCTTGCCATACTCACTTCACTCTCGCCGATCACGATTTCTTTACTTTTAGAAATTTACCATATCAAAGTCCCATCTTTTGTATCACAGAGCAAACATCCAAGAAGATTAATACAATTCACACTACAATTCTCGCCATTTTTCCAGTTTCTATACTTATAATTTCTGTTATTATATTCTGTTCGCTATTTCTAACACGTCGTGACGACTTTGTGACTAGGAGTCCCTCATTGTAGCGGAGTAATGTGTTTACACAGTTAATTCGCCCAAAACAGTTATCATTGCCGTAATTAGGGAAGCTAGGCTAGTTTTTTTTTCCTTTTTGTGGGGTTAGCATTATATCGGTTAAAACATGTTTGAAAACACGCCACAATTAATCTAGCCTAAGCCGCCCTCTCGGCATTAATAGCTAGCCTTGACCCTTGCGTTTTCGTGATTTCGAATTGCTTATTTGCGTATTGCTTTGGCCTTGCTATTACTATTGCGTAATCATGTCGTTTCTTTATGGTTACGAGTTAGGAGGAACTCCATCTCAAGGCTTACAACATCCCGTACCCGTGCCCACATGGCTGCCATTTCCCACACATTATTATGGCCCGGCGCCCGCACATGCATACTACGGATATCAACATGTTGTGCCACCGCCGCCTCCACCTTGGCCGGCCTGGTCACATTACGGCGTGTCACAGCCAGCTCCATGGACGTATTATGGCGCACCGCAGCCCGCCTTGGCACAACCCACCGTGCCCATGCCGCTGCCGGTCGAGCTTGTACCCGAGACCTCACAACCCTTGTCCGGAGACGCTCCACCGATATCTATGAAGGCTTTGCGTATTCAAGCGCGCATTGACGAGCTCGAGCGCTTGATCGCCGACGCAGAGTTAAGAGCTCAAAATGCCGCCCCTAGACCTCTGCCACAACAGTCAACAACCACGGAAACTCCAACGCCGTTACCCGTTGTAGCCCCGGTAATGACCCTTGGAGGCTCGGTACCGACCCTAGGACCCGAAGCATCATTGATCATCATTGTGGTCCCGTGCGCCACACCGGAGCCCGGAGACCTTCTGCTGCCGACTCCTGCGCGCCATCTTTTCCTTTCCCTTCCGAGTTCGAAGCGAGGACGCTTCGAATCTAAGTGGGGGAGAATGATGAGATCCAGCCTCGGGCTGAACCCGGTTCAGGAGACCCCGAGTCGTCCGAGACCTTGGCGTCCCCCTTGGACCGAGTCCCGGCCTAGCCGAGCCTTAATCGGTGTCTATCTAGCTATTTATATATTTAGTAGTATTTTCTATTTCTATTTTGGGTTTGGCCCATTTGTGCCTATTTGGGCCGGCCCATATATGATTTGCATTTACTATTTAAGTTGAACTCTTATTGTAATTCTGGCACGTTTGACTTTGCAAGATTGAGACTATTCTCTTGCCCGGGCGTCACCTCGTTTATCCAATTCAGTATTGTTTTTCAATTCAAGTCTTTCAATTCTCAATTTGATTGTCGTCTTTTACTTTCCCGTTTCACCGTCGAGTTTGTACTCGGCATCATTGGCTTGCCAACGCTTATCCTTAGTCTTGCTCAACGAGTCAAGATCCGAAGCTTTCGTGAGGATCGTTGGAATCGCGACCCGACTGCCGTCGAGTCACATCACTATCTCTCTTTTGTTTTCTTTTCTCGGACGAGGGAAGTACTACTTCCCTTGAGTTGTCTCTTTTGTTTTCTTTTCTCGGGCAAGTGTTTACTATCTCTTTTGTTTTCTTTCTTTTTTTTGTTTTGCCAAGAGAAGTACTACTTCTCCTTGATTTTTTTTGAACAAATCGAGCACACTTCAAATTGTGCTTGTCAAACCGTTGCTTCCGAAGGTCGAAGAAAAGGGTCGGCCAAGGCAATAGGCTCGACGATTGGATGACAACAAAAGGGTTTAGGCTCGTTTTTTTTTTGAAGAGATTGAAATCGGACAAGGTGAGGGGAAGAAGAAAAATGAGGCTTGCTTAGGGTGGGTCAAGAAAAGGGTTTCGAGCAATTGAGAACCTGAATCGTAGGGTAGTAATTCGTACCCCCACAACTTGAGAAACTCAAGCCGACAGGCTCTGATACCAGATGATGTGATCTGACTTCCAGGATCGGTCGAATACGGGTTCGACTGAGCGTTTGTGGAGGCGTTCGTGTAAGAAGAGTATGAGAAACTCAAACTTGATTGTTGTATTGAAAATAGGTGGAGAAAGTATGGTTACAAGGTTTGAGTATAGGCGTTTTTGGTGGAACAAAATGGATGGAATGAAAACAAGAACTCAACTAGGAGATCGAGAGCTTGTAGCCACGAGGTGTGGGTTTCCTTGGCCCGTTCTCCCTTGAGGAGAAGAGACCGAAGAGTAAGGGCTAAAAAGCTCTCTTTAATCAATTTCAATCTAAGAAAATATAAAGGCTTGCTTGTGCTTTTATAGGGACGAGTAGAGGGGAGGGGCGGCGTGCTTGGTGTGGACGCCAAGCTACATGAGGAGGTGGAGAAGGATTGGCAGCCAAGGCAACATCTTGGAGTGGGCGCCACGTTCTTGTATGGAGGTGACGAAGAGTGGCGTCCAAGGCAAGCATAGGCAGCCGCTTTTATTATTGTTCCTTGGCGGCCAAGCTAAGGCTTTTAATGTGTGGAAGAGGCAAACTTGGCGGCCAAGGAAGGCGGTTAGTGTGGTGGCCACGCCTCCATCAAAATGGGCTTGGCTTGTCCTTCTTCGTAATGGGCTTCGGCCTTCGTGGTGTCCTCGCTTGGGCCGAGTATTTGAAGACTCAAAAAAGTATCTCTGGGCCGGCCTTGTAATGCACTTGGCAACGCCAAGTGAGTCCGAAGTTGTTCTTGTATGGCCTTAGCCCGTCGCCGCGTTATAGGCCCGGGGATGTAGCTAGCCTCCTTGGACGAGACCGATCTTGTAACGGGTCGCGTGCGACCCTTGCTCGGGTGCCCGAGAGAAGCACCGGGCCGCGCCTCGGTATCGTTGGCGCGGAGAGGCACCGGGGCATCATTGCCTTGCGGCGTCGTGAGAGGCTCCGCGTCGTTGGTGCCTTGAGGGGCACCGGGAGGCACCGGGGCGTCGGCGCTCTCTTGGAGGGTAGGAGGCACCGGGGCGTCGGTGCCTCGGGCGCCGGTGCCTTGAAGTGGCACAGGGGCTTCGGTGCCTCGGGCGCCGGTGCCTTGAAGTGGCACCGGGGCTTCGGTGCCTTGGGCGCCGGTGCCTTGATGAGGCACCGGGGCTTCGGTGCCTTGGGCGCCGGTGCCTTGATGTGGCCTTGGCGCGGTCACATCAAGAGCGATTTTAGAGTAAGGAAGTTGTGAATGCGGTAAACATCAAATGAGAACAGGAATTTGCTTATATAGAGGGGCCAGTGGCACGCTAGTAAATAGTTCACTGAATCCCTGTGCAACACGTGGCATAACTTCCCCCTTAAGATTTGAGGGGTTGTAACTGTCTTCCACAAACGAAGTTCGAACGTTCAAAATTCAAATCTCACGACCCTTCACCTTCCTCAACAACCTGATCAAATCTCATCAACTGGCGTCCCATACTGAAACATACTGAGCATCTGGCGTCCTCTCTGACTTAACACAATTACCTCTTTAGCAAAAGAACCTGAGGAAACGTCCCTATGATCACCTTTCGAACCATTTGAGAACCAAGCAAGTACGTCCTGTAAAGAAAACATGAAGCTCATAGGACGCTTTTGCAAAGTTCTCGAATAAGGTAAGCTGAGAGTTCCCATCATTTCGGCTTACGATGTGGGTTGGGTGATCAGGGATACTCTTTTCAAGACAAATAGAGAAATTGAATGGCGTTCCAAAGTAGCACACTAATGAAGTTTTAGACTAGCGTCCTTGCAAAGATGAATTTAATGCTTGATAGTCCTTAAACACTTAGAATCTACTAAACATAGCCAATCATTGAGGGAATAGTAGAATGGGACTTGCTACTTAAAATTTATCATCCCCAAGAGCAACCTGAGATGCTCAAAGGGACGTCTATCAAGCGACTTAGTAAAAATATCAGCTATTTGGTCCTCGGTCCTCACATGCCCCATACTAATAAGTCCTAGTTTAACATTATCACGCAGAAAATGATGCCTTATATGAATATGCTTTGTGCAAGAATGAAAAACAGGATTCTTAGCAATTTCAATAGCACTTGTGTTGTCACAAAGAATAGGAATAGTTTCAAGAGATATACCATAGTCCACAAGTTGATATTTGTTCCAAATGACTTGTGAACAGCGCGAGGCAACAACAACGTACTCAGCTTCCGCAGTTGAAAGCGCCATAGAGTTTTGTTTCTTTGATCCCCAAGAGACTAAGCATGAACCAAGAAATTGAGCCATTCTCGAAGTGCTTTTTCTATCTATTACAAGACCAGCATAATCAGCGTCCGAGTAGCCAACAAGCTTGAGGGACGACTTCCTTGGATACCAAAGACAGAGATCATTGCGTCCCTTAAGATATCTAAAGATCCTCTTGACTTCTTGCATAAGGGACTCCTTTAGATTCGCTTGGAAGCGTGCACACAAGCAAACGGAAAACATGATGTTTGGATGGCTTGCGGTCAAATAAAGCAAAGAGCCAATCATTCCTCTATAGAGCTTTTGATCAACGTCCTTCCCTTGTTCATCTGCGTAAAGACGCGAGTTGGGAGAGCAAGGAGTAGCAACAGGCTTGAACGTATTCATGCCGTACTTCTCGAGCATCTCGCGAACGTACTTTTGCTGGTGAATGCGCGTCCCATCCTTGAGTTGATTTATTTGAAGCCCCAAGAAGAAGTTAAGTTCTCCTATGAGTGACATCTCAAACTCGCTACTCATCAAGGACTTGAACTCATCTACAAGTTTCATGTTAGTACTACCAAAGACTATGTCATCAACATAGATTTGAGCAATCAAAATATCCTTGTGGACTTTCTTTATAAACAAAGTTTTATCAATTGAACCTCTTGTGTAACCATTTGATAAATGAAAGGATGCAAACCTGTCGTACCATGCACGAGGAGCTTGCTTGAGACCATAGAGAGCTTTGTCGAGGTAGTATACATGATTTGGGTGAGAGGCGTCCTCAAAGCCAGGGGGCTGAGCGACATACACTTCCTCCTTCAGTTTTCAATTGAGAAAGGCTGTCTTGACGTCCATTTGAAATAACTTTAATCCTTTGTGAGCGGCAAAGGCAATAAGGAGACGGACGGCCTCAATTCTAGCAACAGGAGAAAAGGTTTCATCATAGTCAATGCCTTCCTCTTGCGCGTCCCTATGATATTTTTGCCTTTGGGACGAGGGACGAGGGTCAAAACTTTGTTTCTTTCAAACTGATTAAGTTCTTCTTGCATTGCTTGAATCCAATCAGCGTCCTGGAGTGCTTCCTATATGTTTTTGGGTTCCACCATTGACACAAAGGCGTTGAAAGCACAAAAAGCCAAATTTGCACTCTGTGACTTGCTTGCAGCTGATCTTGTCTGAACTCCTTTTGAGACATCTGAAACAATCTAAGTACTTGGATGATCCCTGGAGAAGCGGGAGTCTCTTTGAAAGAGTTAAGCAAACCTTGGGTCAATGTCACTATCAGAATCATCATCTTCATCTTGAGCATCGTCCTTAGTGTGTTCCCCCTCAGAGAGAGCGTCCACACCATGACGTTGCTCACCTTGTTGACTTGATTCAGCCACATCTTGTTGACCTGGAGATTCACTGCTGACGTCTCTCATTTTGGTGGTGTTTTAGTAGTTAATTTCCCTTGTAAATATGTGTTTTTCATTCCTTTCTTTGTTAGTTTCGTTTCTTTTAGCTTAGTTCCCGGTTTTCTTTGAGACTCGGAAACTATGCGAGTTTGCTTTGTTTTATAGGTAAAATGGCAAGAATGAGGACATTTTGGAGGAGCTAATGAAGGAGCTAAGTCAAGGAATGCAAGAGCCAAGCCAAGAATGAAGTGGAACCGAAGGAAACCCAAGAAAAAGACAAGGATCGAGGCCCAAGACCGAGTACCACCACGTCGGGCCCAAGATCGAGCAACCAGAGACCAGGACCGACGTTCCCAACGTCGGGCCCGAGGTCCCCAGCGTGTCGGTCCAAGTCGGCATTTGAGAGGATTGTTCCCCAAGGCATATTTTTAGTAACTTTCCACATTTGCCCTTTTCTAAATTGGGAATTCCTTGGTCCCCAATCAATAGAGTAGGATAATTAGAGGTGATTAGTGATCATTTGAGAGGGGAGGACACACACACCACAACCCAAATCACTCTCTAAAGGCTCAAGGGAAGACTTGGAGGGCAAGGAGAAGAGAGGAGGAGGAAGAGAAGAGGAGATCGGCGGAGAAGAATAGAGGATTAGTGAGTTTTGTACTTTGTTTTGCTTTGATCTAGTAGAATTGAGACTTGGATTTTGTTGACACTTTGAATTTGAATGCAATTGGAGTTTGATTGGATGTTGATGATTGAGATTTGCTTGATTTTCATTTTGATTGTGTTTTTCTCTTACCATATGGAGTAGATTCCATAGTCTTGGGCTATGGGGGAATCCCCTAGCTAGGATTGGGTAGAAAACCCCAATTCCATAGCCTTGAGTGCTTGATTTGTGAATCCTCTCTACATTGAGCTTCAATTCTCTTGTGAAAACAAGGGATATAGGGCTTGAGATTGGTAAGAGTAAGCAAAAGCAATCTCGATCCCATCACAAGTTCCTAGCATCGAAGGTGAGTGAAAACTCCCTTGGGTCGAGGTGTAGAGTGGACGGATCCGGGGCTAGCAACCTCGATCTCACAAGGATCAAACACTTATTGGCTGAATTGGGGAAGAATATCCAAGTCTAGTTAGCGGTGGAACCCAAAAACCCAAGACCGATCTACTTATTGTGCAAGACCGAGTTACCCAGCAAATCGGGCCCAACGTAGTGTGTGTCGGTCCCGGCCAAACTCAACGTCGATCCACCCTCGGACCGAAGTGACTTGTGTCGGTCCGAGGTGATCTCTTTTGTTTTCCTTTGTTTTGCCTTTCTTCCATCCTTTCTTAGTCTTTTTGGGTACTCTCGACGCACGAACTCCTGTGTGTTCGACACCCTACCTCTTTACTACTATTGAGGTTCGGTTTTTATAAATTTAAATTGTGAGGCCCTCCGATCCCGGACCGATCAGAATTTTGGCGCCGTTGCCGGGGAGTTCTACTTGTTCGAGGTACCCTCTTTGTTGAGTCTTTGATTTTGGTAGTGATTTGGGTGAGGGACTAGCCCAAACCCCTTGTTTGTTTTGATTCGGTTTTTGTTTGTGTCTTTGGTTGTAGGTGCATGCGAGCTAGTTCCGTCCGAGGAACCCTTGAGCTCGACTTTGTGTGTGACCCGGAGAGTATTCTAAGGCAAGCCCGAAAGAAGAAGAGGATGGCGGACCAAGCCCGAGATGAGGAGTTTGAGAGGATGAGAGCCGACATGGCTCGAATGCAACTTGAAATGGCGAACTGAGATGCCGAGGCCCGTAGAGAGAGGGAGCAAAGGATAAGATTGGAAGCTCAAATTAACACCCAACCCCGGAATACTAGACAATACATGCATCCGGAGTTGAAGGTGCCCGAACCGGCCATCGTCTTGCCGGAGGTGTCAAAGAATTTTGAGATCAAAACTCAATTTATCTCACTCATCAAGAGAGAGCAATTCCAAGGGAGACCGAATGAGTGCCCGATCGAGCATGTCAAGCAATTCAAAGATCTATGTGAGACCATCTCGACGGACGACGAGACACTTGAGTATGTGCTACTCAAGGCCTTCAAGTGGTCTTTGGGAGGCAAAGCTTTGCATTGGTTGGAGAGCCAAGCACCTCGTTCTATCACATCATGGAGGGCTCTCAACGACTCATTCTTGATGAAATTCTTCCCGCCCACCAAGACGACGGAGCTCAGAAGGAAGATCGCTAGCTTTCAACAAGGAGCTCATGAGCCACTTTTCGAGGCATGGGATAGGTTCAAAGAGATGTTAAGGGCGTGTCCAACACATGGTCAACAACCTTATGTCCTTCAAGACATTTTCTTCCAAGGAATCAACCCCGCCACCAAGGATAAATTGAACCTCCATACCGATTGTGGGTTCATTGACTTGCCACCGGAGCAAGCGTGGGAGTTGCTAGACAAGCTCTCGGATTATGAAGCCATGTACGGTGTCAATCAAGTGAGCAAGGAAGTGAGAATCCATGGAGAAGGTCTGAAGAGGCTCTACGATCCCAAAAGTGAAGAGGTGGACAAAGATGTGAAGATCCAATTCTTGGAGGATGAGTTGAATAAGATGAGGAGGAAGATGGGTCATCTCCAACAAAACACAAGAGCATGTGAAGAGTGTGGTTCTTTGAAGCATGGAGCCCAAGAGTGCCCAAATGAGCGCCAAGTCCGATTGGCCGAACAAATTGAGGAGGCCAATTATGTTCAAAGAAACTTCGGAGGGAGAGCCAATTTCAACAATGGAGGAAGGTGGAACCAAGGCCAAGCTAGTGGCTACAACAACAACTTCAACCAAAACGAGCCAAGGGCCCAACAACCACCCTACCGACCTCCCGGATTCTATGAGCAAACACCATCATGGGCTCAAGATTTGAAGAATCACGTCATCAACATGGAGAGGAAATTTGATGATCAGTTCAAAGAGTTGGGCGTTTGGAGGAGACAAGTGGACAACCAAATTGTTCATATGGCAAATCAACTTCCACGAGAGGAAGGGAGACTCCCGGGCCGACCCGAGGAGAATCCCCGTGCCCCACAACAACAAAATGAAGTTCATGCCATAGGATTGAGGAGTGGACGGAGTTTGCCCGAGCCATAAGTTCCAAGAACAAGAGAAGAGAGTCGGACCGAGGTTCCCAGCACCTCGGGCCCGACGTGCCCAGACATCGATCCGGTGAATGAAGGAAGTCCCCTGAAGTGGACCGAGACACCCAGTAACTCGGGCCCGACTTGCCCTGAAGTCGGCCCGACTTGCCCTGAAGGTGGCTCGACGTGCCCAAAAAGCCCCTGCCATCGGTCCGAGATGCTTGACGTCGGTCCCGACGTCGATCCTAAGTCGGTCCAGGCTGAGATCGTGGAGAGGAGCCAAGATCGATCCAAGGAGGTGGATCCAAGCAAGAAGCAAGGTGCTACTACTCTTCCATATCCTATGAAGAAGCCCAAGGAGATTGTTGAGGGCAAGTTCAAGCGGTTCTTAAAGCTTTTGCAAGGCTTGAACATCACTATTCCATTCACCGATGCTCTAAGTGAGATGCCATCCTATGCAAAGTTCTTGAAGGAAATCTTGAGCAAGAAGAGGTCAATTGTTGAGATGCAAGATGAGGTGAAGATATTGGAGCTACCTCAAAAGCTAGGTGATCCCGGAAGGTTTGTCATCACCGTGGGAATTGGATCCCAACAATTCAAGGCTCTTTGTGATCTAGGAGCAAGCATATCGGTTATGCCCATGAGCATATGGAGAAGGGCTAACCTCGGAGATATGGAGCCGGTTGATATGAGTCTTACCATGGCCGATGGTTCATCAACAAAGGCCACCGGAGTTCTAGATGACGTCCCGGTTAGAGTTGGAAGATATTTTGTGCCCGATGATTTCGTGATCTTAGACATGAAAGAGGATCCGATGGTGCCCATTATTCTCGGGAGGCCGTTTCTAGCTACGGCGGGTGCCAAATTTGATGTGAGGAATGGGAAAGTCACTTTCGAGATTGGAGAGGAAAAAGTGGAGTTCCATTTCAACAAGGCCCTTAATGAACCGGATGCATTGGCGATTTTGAAGCTAGAGGAATGTGCCAAGCGCAAGAGAGAGGAGTTGAAATCCACAAGAGAGGAAGTACCATTGAGAGAACATGACATGGTCAATGATCAAATCTATGAAGAGTCAAGGGATGGAGATAACCCACCAAGCCATGAAGAGTATCCTAATCTATATCCTTTTGATGTGGGAGATTCTTACATTTGTCTAAGTGATTTGAAAGAGGATTTAGAGGATGATTATCTTTGCTTGGATGATTAGCAAGAAGAATTGAGTTATAATGTCATTGAGTCCTCTAGAAATTCTTTAGACTTTTGTGATGTAGGTGATGAAGAGCAAGTTGAGAAGATGCAAGAGATACCCACCTACACTTTGGAAGAGAAGAATGATGGAGAATTTGGAGGCCACTCTTTCATCAAACACAAATGGTGGCACTTTGGCTATGAGGAGAATGGAGGTGCATATGACGAGGAGGATCAATTCACCGTGTTTCACCCTCCTTGAAGGGTAGAGGTTAGAAGTCAAGCTAGTGACTTAAAAGAAGCGCTCCTCGGGAGGCAACCCGGGTTTAGTAGATTCATTTTCGTAGTTTCTAGTTTGTCTTTCTTTGCTTTAGCTTAGATTCTTCCTAATCTCTTCTTTAGCATGTATTTTGTGGATATATGTGTTATGTGAGCTTCATGATCATGTGTGGTATTTGTGGAAATGATGCAATGACTTATGGGTAGAAAATACCAAGACGAGGGAATTTTAGGAAGCCAAAACGGGTAGGACCGAGGTACCCAGTACCTCGGGCCCGAGGTTCCAACGTCGGTCCAAGCTTGCCGATTGCCTTGGCCTTGATTTTGGTGGAAATTCCTACTTTGCCCTTCTGACCTGCCTTTGTCTTCTACCCCATTTAAGTCCCCCTTTCCCTTACCTAACACCCCTTACCTCCATAACTACCTTCCCAAAATACCAATCCCTTCAAAAACTCCCAATTCGATCCCCATTCTCCACCATACTCGAACCTCAAGCAATCCCACCCACAAGATCTCGATCCAACCCCTAGCATCCCCAAACATCGATCCTCAAGCCATAATCCTAACAAAATCCCATTAATCTTCATCCCTCTTCTAGATCTAGAAGAGAAATTTGGGTTCTAAGAAGTTGTTTGCTAGAAGTCTTTGATTCTTCATATTTGGTATGTGGATCTCAATCTCTACTTGATTCTTTGTGAATTTCATACTTACATTGCTAGATTTGAGATATGCCATGATTGAGTGAGCTTGGACTTTGAGCATCCATGGTGATTTGCATGCATTGTGAAATTTGTGCTTAAATGTTGATAAATCCCACTTAGAACTTCGATTGGTGATGAGAATTGGTTGATTTTGAGTTTTAGGAGCATGATAGTGTGTTTAATGGGTGTTTCGAAGTAGAGTAGTCGAAATACAATTGGACCGAGGTACCCAGATCCTCGGACCGATGTTGCATGTTGGTCCAGACACTCGGACCGAGGTCCCCAACCTCGGACCCGTTGTCTTTTGCATGTCGATTCTATGCTTTTCGAGTTTCTCTTGTGTAAATTTAGGGATTCATGAGCTTGATTGTTGGTTATAGCATGTTTATCATGATATATCTTGTGGCTTGACCATTGATATGTGATTCTTAGTTCATGCATGATTGATTTTGTGGAGTGAGTGTGTTAAGTGCAAGTATGGGGTCATCTCTTTGCATGATGAGTTGTTTGTGATGGAAGCTTGTGCTCTTGTTGTGATTGTATAGATTTTATCTTGGAGTTCTTTGGTTTTGATTGTGTAGGTACCATGTCTACCCGAGCATCTTCTTCAAGGATGGAGAAAGCATCAAGAAAGTCCAAGAAGTCGTCCAAGAGGGTCCAAAGGATGGACGATGTGCGTTTTGAGGATGAGGATGTGGCTATAGAGTATGCGCGTCTCATGGGTCTATCTCACCACACCCGGTGGTTAGATTGGGAGTCCATTAGAAAGATGTGCATGGATGAGGCTCTTGCTCGGTGCTATAACCACATTGGGCTCAACGTCTTGCTAAGGTGGAACAACACTCATTATCCCGCCTTGACGTCCGAGTTCATGGCGACATTCAAGTGCACCTATGAATGGGTCGAGAGTGAAGGCATGATTTCTTTGCAAATGGACAATGAGTTGCATGAGGTGTCTCTTCGGAACTTGGCGAACTACTTCGGGTTCCCATTTGCAAGAGAGGAGGCCTATGTGTTGGGACGCTATCAAGAACGCTTGCGTACTTGTTAGTGTTCCACACAACCGTCCCTTAGTTTTGATATGACAAACTCACTTTGATACTAATAAAGTTGTCCAAGTGTTCAGGAACGCCAATGACCAGGAGGACAACAAGTGTGTATGCGCGTCCCATAAGCTTAGGGACGCTAGCTAACAGGAAGTAAGGACTAGCTAAAGACTACTTGAGCAAGGACGGAGTCCCAAGCAAGTAGGAACGCAAGAAAGGAGTCCTTACTCACTAGCCGACAGGATGACATCACTCGACAATGTTTGATCATCCAAGGACATGTGGAGACCGATCCTGTTGCAGAGTCCATCAACACGTGGCGGCCAATCCTGTAGCGGAGTTCATCATACACAGCTGGATACAGGAAGCTTCCTCATCACCGCCCTACTACGTGGAGGAAGATCCTGTAGCCACGTCCATGAAGGGCATGATCGTCCCAGAGAAATGACGCCCTTCCCCAAGTCCTATAAATAGCCCCAAGGCATTTATTGTGACGCCAACGCTTTCAGGAATATTCAGAGAGAATCAAAGAGAAAGCGACTCACTCAAGAACACGAAGAACTAACTCAAGAACTCAAGAACAGTGCTAGAACTTGTGTTAGATCGAGTGAGACCTGTAACCAAATCACAAAAACTGTTTGTAAGAGAAAACCCAAAAAGAGAGAAAGAGAGTTCTGCAGTAGTACTGCAGAACGTAGGAATAGAGTCCTTTAGAAGATTGAACTAGCTTAAGTTGTAGGCTTAGAGGAGTCCTTTACTAGTGGACTTAGGGAAAAGCTAAGTGCCAGAGAACTGTAAAGACTCGCCAGTACAACTGTAAGGACGTTCAATATAAAGGAAAAAGCTATTCAAAAATCCTCTAAGGAGGTAGAGGTTTACACTCAAGGACTACTTGGTCTTGAGTGGTTCCTCTATAATTCACTGCGTTCATTCTTTATCTGTTTAGTACTTTATCTCCGCTGCATTACTCAAGGATGCCCCTACTCCTCGTAGGGACGCCTAATCTAAGGACGCCTTTACCAAAGTAAAGGACGTCCCTCAGTACTAACGATCCAACAATTGGTATCAGAGCGGGCGCTCTAGATTCTTACTGAGTTGCAGGTAAAGATGGACATGGAACCTATTGGAATCTCTTTTGTAAAGCCTCCGCGCCTAACGGACGGCAACTTCAACCGATGGAAGACTAGGTTTGAAAATTTCTGCAGAAGTCAAAATTATCAATGCTGGAAGGTTATTTTGAAGGGAGATCTCAAGGTTCCCGCTGACAAAGCTGATAAGGAGGACGAGTGGGGTCCTGATGAGTTCAAGCAGATGGAAACCAATGCAAAAGCTATCTGTTTTCTTCAAGCGTCCTTGTGCGAAAGGGACGCCACTCGAGTTGGCAACTTGCCTACAGCGAAACAACAGTGGGAAGCTCTTGAGAAGTTCCATGTGGGAACCACTGAAATGAAGGAGGACGTCCAGCTGAAAATCAAGAAAGAGTTCTATGCCTTTAGCATGCTGCCAAATGAAACGGTGAACGACTACTCATACCGCTTTGAGGCCCTTGTCACCAGATGAGGAACTTGGGCATCCTAGAAACAGGATTCTCCATGAGGAATAGAGTTCAAGTGGTCATTGATGGTTTGACCAGGGTCTGGAACTTTGACAGGACAACGTTCAAAGAAAACACAGCCAACAAAACTCTAGACATGGAAGAGATCTATGGGAAGCTCAGGCAGTACGAAGAAAGAAGAGTCTCTGACATGGCTCAGCTAGGAAAGAATCCTCAAACTGATCTTGCTTTGGCATCCACAACACCAGAGTACGCCGAGTACCTACGTGGCCAAAGAGATCTAGCATTGATGATGCAAAACAAAGAAACACTTGAGAACTTGCGTCCCAAAGAAAAAGAAAGAAAGCCAAAGGAAGAGATTGACTCAGATGAGGAACTTTCTCTTATTCACAAGGCTCTCAAGTAATATAACAAGAAGAACAAGCATAGTAGTAAGAGCAAGTTCTACAAAAAGGAGAGTCCCAAGTACACAGAGGCTGAAATGAAGGAACTCACATGCTACAAATGCAACAAGAAAGGACATTTTGCCAAAAAATGCACTATGGGAACGTCCTCCAAAGACAAGAAGAAAGCTCTCATTGGAGCATGTACAGCTGCATGGGATGATCTCAGTTCAAGTGATGATGAACGTGACGATCAAGTTGCATACATGGCAGTAGAGGATGCCCCAGTTGTTGTAGAGAACGCCTCCGACAATGAACAAGAGGTAACTCATGATTCCATGATGCGTTCTTTAGAAAAATGTTCAAAACCAAAACTACTTAAACTCATTGGTAAAATAATGGAGGAAAGTCTTGCTATGAAAAGAAGAATGGATGAACTTGAAGATGAAAACATTGTAGTTGAATGTGAAAATTGTAGTACAATGACTATTCAACTAGAGTCCTCATGTGATGAAACTAAGTCCCTAAAAACTGAAATCATGTGTCTCAAACTTGAGAACGCTAATCTTAGGGAAGAAGTGAAAGTTTTGGGTAAGAGTCCCATAGTTGAAGAAGTGAGACCAATGGTCTTTGTCCCAGCTAAGAGAGGTCTAGGGTATGAATCTGACACTAAGAACTCTCTTCCTAGTGACTTTGAGGCAAGCAAAACTTCTGAACTGGAACTTGAAAGAGAGAAAACTAAAAACCTTCTTGAAAGAATTAGAGTTCTAGAAAGTGGAGAATTAGGAAAGGAAGACTACTACACTAATTCCACCAGTCATAAGATTTACAAGAAGATTGCTAAAGGGGACGGTTCAAAAGTTTGTAATCCTCAAAAGATGAAAGAAAACAAGATTCAGCGTCCAAATAAGAAGTACTATCTTGGTACTTACTATAGGACGTGTTGGTACTGTGGACAAGGAGATCACTTCAAGTATGACTGTTTAAAACTCAAGGAAGATATCGAAAATGGAAAAGCTGCTAGGACTAACAATGAAAATGATAAGTTCGATTCTAAGGCTAATCCTAGGCGTTCTAGACGCTCTAGGAACTCTTTCCGCAAGCATGCTATTTCAAATGATGTGAATATTAATGACTACATGCCAGAACCAGAGTTCTACTTTTGTAACGAACCAGGTAAGGAACACCTTGCCTGGGTCGCCAAACACTAACGTTGTTATGATAGGTGGAAGTGAGGGGACGCCCATGGATCATTGATAGTGGCGCCTCAAATCATATGACAGGAAGCCAGATCCATCTCACTTCTATCCAAAGTAGTGCCACGGGAGGAACTGTCTCGTTTGGCAACAAGGGCAAAGGAAAGATCAAAGGAACGGGAACTGCTATACTCAACCCGTCCATCAAAGCAACAAATGTCAGTCTTGTTGAAGGACTTGGCTTTAATCTTCTTAGCGTCTCTCAGATGTGTGATCAAGGTGAAAATCTAGTCACATTTGACTCGAAGGAGTGCCTAGTTATTAACAAGAAGTCCAACAAAGTTGTTCTCAAAGGAGTTCGCAAGAACAATATCTACATCTTCAATCAAGAATTCAAGCCTAAATCAGAGTTGTGTCTATCTGCATCAAAGGAGGACGCTGATCTCTGGCATCGCCGACTTGGCCATGCTGGACCAAGCACAATCCTTAAACTTCATCAGCGAAATCTTGTGAAAGGACTTCCCCGCATCGATCCTGAGAAAGTCGAACAATGTGAAGCCTGTATCAAAGGGAAGCAAACAAGAACGTCTTTCAAATCCACGAACGAAGTCAGTACAAAGAAGCCTTTGGAACTGCTCCATATGGATCTTTGTGGACCCATGAAGACGTTGAGCTATGGTGGAAAGAGGTACATTTACGTTCTTGTAGATGATTTTTCTCGATTCACTTGGGTTCTTTTCTTGGCAACCAAAGCAGATTGCTTCTATGCGTTCAAAATCTTCATCAAACAAGTGGAAGTTGCTCTCGAGACGCCTCTCAAAGCCATAAGATCAGACCATGGAACGGAGTTCCAAAATTTAGAGTTCCTGGCCTACTGTGATCAACATGGAGTCTCTCACAACTTCTCAGCTCCAAGGACTCCTCAACAAAATGGAGTTGTGGAAAGAAAGAACAGAACGCTAGAGGATATGGCAAGGACTATGCTCTTGGCAAATAGCGTTCCAAAGTACTTCTGGGCGGAAGCTATTTCTACAGCATGTTATATCATCAATCGTGCCATGATCCGTCCTCTGCTGAAGAAAACATCCTATGAGTTGTTGAATGGAAGGAAGCCTCGCATTGATTATCTCAGAGTTTATGGATGCAAGTGTTTCGTTCACAACAATGATAAAGAAAAACTTGGAAAATTTGATGCAAGGAGTGATGAAGCCATATTCCTTGGGTACTCTCGTACCAGCAAAGCATATAGAGTTTTCAACAAAAAGACTCTAAAGCTTGAGGAGAATATTCATGTTGTGTTCAAAGAACGTTCATCTCATAAAGAAAAACCAAGTAAGAAAGAACACTCTTCCTCACAACAACAGGACGACTCTGAAGATGAAGCTGAAGATTGGACTTCTGGAAAATACTATGTCCCTAAGGACGCGTCTCCAAATCCTGAAGAAGTCTCAGTGGACGCTCCCAGTGTTGTTCAAGGAGTTCCCTCTCGTAGTGAATCCCCAGTTCAACAAGATATAACTGAATCAAGTCAACAAGGCGAGCAACGTCAAGGTGTGGACGCTCTCTCTGAGGGGGAACACATTGAGGACGATGCTCAAAGTGATAGTGATGATTCAGATGGTGACATTGATCCAAGATTTGCTCATTTGTTTCAATGGGAGTCCCGTTTCTCTAGGGACCATCCAACTTCTCAAATTGTTTCTGATCCTTCTCAAGGAGTTCAAACAAGGTCAGCTGCGAGCAAGTCCCAAAGTGCAAATTTAGCGTTCTGTGCGTTCAATGCCTTTGTCTCTATGGTGGAGCCAAAGAATATCAAAGAAGCACTCCAGGACGCTGATTCGATTCAAGCAATGCAAGAAGAACTCAATCAGTTTGAAAGGAACAAATTTTGGACTCTCGTCCCACGTCCCAAAGGCAAAAATATCATAGGGACGCGATGGCTGTTCAGAAATAAGCTTGATGAGAGTGGACGTGTGTCAAGGAACAAGGCAAGACTGGTGGCTCAAGGATTCAAGCAAGAGGAAGGCATAGACTATGATGAGACATTTGCTCCTGTTGCTAGAATTGAAGCCGTTCGTCTTCTTATTGCCTTCGCCGCTCACAAAGGATTCAAGTTATTTCAGATGGACGTCAAAACTGCCTTTCTCAATGGAAAGCTAAAGGAGGAAGTGTACGTTGCTCAGCCGCCTGGCTTTGAGGACGCCTCTCACCCAGATCATGTGTACTACTTGGACAAAGCGCTCTATGGACTCAAGCAAGCCCCTCGTGCATGGTACGACAGGTTTGCGTCCTTTCTTTTGTCTCATGGGTACACTAGAGGTTCAATTGATAAAACTTTGTTTATAAAGAAAGTTCACAAGGACATTTTGATTGCCCAAGCCTATGTTGATGATATAGTCTTTGGTAGTACTAACATGAAGCTTTTAGATGAGTTCAAGTCCTTAATGAGTAGTGAGTTTGAGATGTCCCTCATTGGAGAACTCAATTTCTTCTTGGGACTTCAAATCAATCAACTCAAGGAAGGGACGCGTATTCACCAACAAAAATATGTTTGTGAAATGCTTGAGAAGTACGGGATGAACACGTCCAAACCTGTTGCCACTCCTTGTTCTCCAAACTCGCGTCTTTACGCAGACGAACAGGGAAAGGACGTTGATCAAAAGCTTTATAGAGGGATGATTGGCTCTTTGCTCTACTTGACCGCAAGCCGTCCCGACATTATGTTTGCCGTTTGCTTGTGTGCACGCTTCCAGGCGAATCCAAAGGAGTCCCACATGCAAGAAGTCAAGAGGATCTTTCGCTACCTCAAAGGACGTGACGATCTTTGCCTTTGGTACCCCAGGAAGACGTCCTTCAAGCTTGTTGGCTACTCGGACGCTGATTATGCAGGTCATGTGATTGATAGGAAAAGCACCTCAGGAATGGCACAATTCCTTGGTTCATGCTTAGTCTCTTGGGGATCTAAGAAACAGAACTCTGTGGCGCTTTCAACTGCGGAAGCCGAGTACGTTGTTGCTGCCTCGTGTTGTTCACAAGTTATCTGGATCAAATATCAACTAGAGGACTACGATATCAATCTTGAAACTATTCCCATTCGTTGTGATAACACAAGTGCTATTGAAATTTCTAAGAATCCTGTCTTTCATTCACGCACAAAGCATATTCATATAAGGCATCATTTCTTGCGTGATAATGTTGAACTAGGACTCATTAGTATGGAGCATGTAAGAACTGAAGACCAAATAGCTGATATTTTCACTAAGGTGCTTGATAGACGTCCCTTTGAGCATCTCAGGTTGCTCTTAGGGATGATAACTTTTAAGTAGCATGTCCCGTTCTACTATTCTCTCAATGATTGGCTATGTTTTGTAGATTCTAAGTGTTTAAGGACTGTTATGCATTGAATTCATATTTGCAAGGACGCTAGTCTAAAACTTCATGTGTTTGCTACTTTGGAACGCCATTCAAATTTTCTCTATTTTGTCTTGAAAAGAGTATCCCTGATCACCCAACCCTCATTATAAGCCGAAATGATGGGAACTCTAAGCTTACCCTAGCCGAGAACTCCACAAAAGCGTCCTTTGAGCTTCATATTTTCTTTTACGGGACGTACTTGTGTTGTTCTCAACTGGTTCGAAAGGTAATCACAAGAACGGTAAGTTGGTTGTTGGTTTGCTTAAGGAAGTTTGCTTGAAGAGGTTAATTATTGCTAAGTATGAGAGAACGCTCAGTGTTTGTTGCAAAGGACGCCAGTTCAGTTTTGAGGAGCAGTTGAGGAGTCAGATTTTTGAACTTTTGAAAGTGTGAACAGTGACCGTTACTTTTGCTCAAATCTTAAGGGGGAAGTTTTGCCACGTGTCGCACAGTAAAACAGTGTTAATTACCATTTGTGCCACCGCTTCCTCTATATAAGGCCAGAACAGTCGCAATCAAATTTATTACGCTCAACCACTTTCTCGCTCTCAAATTTGCTCTGACTTCTCTCTAGAACTCCGGCGACTTTCTCTCTCTACACTTCATCTGAAATCATGTCTCAAAGACAGTTGAACGTAGCCGGATCTTCCACCGGCGGGAAGCGTAGAAAGCTTGTCAAGTCCCACTATATAGAGAAGCCCAAACCTATAGTTCTCAATGAGTCTCTATTGGACTTTATCAACAGAAAGCCAAGGACGCTGTACAACTTGATAAGGGAACGCATGAACAAACCTGATGTAAAGAATGACGCCGTCAAAACAAGGAACTACGAGCGGTTCATCGAACGGTTCGTCATTCAAGGCCTCCACAACACCAATTACAAGGACTTGCCAGGCCGGATGGACGACGTTCTCTTCTTTTCACAGTTTGGAGGTGAGAATCTGGGTCCTTTACTTGATCTTATCCCCGACCTCCATAACGCCGTTCTTCCCAATTTCCCAATGTACCTAAAGGACTCTTTGGCTTATAAAATGATTAAAGCAAGAGTACCAAGTCCTTCTCCTCCACCACCTCAAGTTCCTACCCTTACCACCAAAAAATTACTGAAGCGTCCTGCACCTTCTTCTCCCCCCTCCAAATCTTCCCAACCCTTCTCCACTTCCAAACCAACGGAGATTGTGGACAAGTTCCCTTCCCACTTAAAGGAGGGACGCTCCAAAAAGGTTCACGACCCAAGGCCCCTCAAAAAGGCCAAGACATCCAGCGTCCCATCCTCTAAACCCTCAAAAAGGCCTAGCACCACAAAAAGGCCTTCTAACCTCTCCAAAGAATCCACTCCTCCTCCACAACCAATCTCAATCGTCCAACTTCCTACTCCTCCTCCGTCCCCCCAACCTTCCAAAACAAATGCTCTCATTCCATTTCCTCCCAAACCTTACTCCCCCCTAAACCTTGCCAACTTCCCCAAAGCCCCGGCCCACATCTCTCCCCCCAAAGACCCCGAGACCCCCAGATCTCGCCGTCCATCATCTGAGAGTGGACCAGAGGACGTTGAGAAGCGTCCAGCCCTTGAACGCACCTTCAAGCTGCTCCAGAGCCCGAGCACATCTCCTCCTCTTCCTCTAGCTCATCTGAGAGCAACAGCGGAACGCCTCAAGCCAATGCTGAAGGAGTTTCCCCTATCATTGACATTGTTCGGGACTCCGACGACGAGGCTGAAGGAGTTGAGAATGCTCCCGCTAAAGCACAAGTACCTGAGGACGCTGGCGAGCACCAGGTTCCTCAAAAGGACGCCGAGCCAACTCTTTCTGAAGAGCTCGAGCGTGATGCTCAGGAAGTCCCACCCTATAACCAATCTCTCCCCATCCTCAACCCCTCCCAAGCTCCACAAGAAAACCCCTCCCCCTCAATCCAAACAGAATCCCAAGTCCCAGCGGACACTGAGCCAACAACAACAGAACAACAGACAGAGGCTCAGAACGCTGAGGGCACGTCTCAAGGTCAGACCTCTGGTGCCGATCAAGCCACAGCTGGTGGCGACGCTGAAAAAGAACAAGGCACAGAGGACGCTCCCTCAAAGGACGCTTCTGACAGTGACTCGGAGAAAGCTGAGGAAGATTCAGATGACGATGAGGACTCTGAGTCCCCCAAGGGCAAGCGCAAAAGGAAGAACGCTGATGTGCCCGTTAAGGTCCTGAGCCCTCTCATTTACTCTGAAGAGTGGCTAGCCTCCTTCGACGATGACTCAGTTCAGGAGTTTCTTGATCTTCTGAGATTTCAAGGATGGCAGAACGTTGGACCAGCGCCGACAACTGTTGACAAAGAACAGGTAAAGGCGTTCTACAAGGACTTGCGCTACAAGGCAAAAGATGGCTCCCTCCACTTCAAGATTGAAGGAGAGAGAGCTTCAGTCACAGAACGCCAAATGCGCTCCTTCCTTGGTCTAGGTCCCCGCAAGCCACCGTCCGATGCTCTTAGCTCACTTCCCGAAGGCGGTTTTGAAACAACAGATCAGGAACTGCCTCTAGTCGAGCACGTCTTTCAAGGAAAAAGGCCGATGGGGCTTGACAGGGTAGCTCACGTGTTGAGCAAGGTTGGCGCCATCGTTCACTATTTCATTTGTCGCGCCATTCTTCCAAGGCAGGAAAAGCGTTCAATTGTGCAAGCCCACGACATCATTCTTATTGACGCTATCCTTGAACGCCGCCCTATCAACTTAGCCAGAATTGCTATGCAAAACATGGCCAAGTGTGGAAGGAAGAGGCACGCCTTGCCATACCCTGGAGTAGTAAAGGCAATATTGCAGTCCCAGGACGCTTATGATGAAAGCCGTCCCTCTGAAGAACTTGGCTTAAAATGGAATGCCAAGAAAGGACTTGTTGAGATAAGGCATAATGAAGAGCTCCCGTCCGTTCTGAAACAATTAGAAGCTGAGGCTGAGGAAGCTAGACTGAAAGCCGAAGAAGAACGCTTAGCTGCTGAGGCTGAGGCCGCAAGGCTTAATTCCACGCCTCAAGAGTCCCCTCAAGATCAAGAGCCCGCTGTAGACCTTACAACCCTTGATCAAATGCTCTTAGGGACTCCCTCTTCTCCAGCTCTTCCCACGGACGCTCCTTCATCGAGTTCAGGTCCTCTGCCCCGTTCTGCTCCTGCAAACATAGCTCAACATCCTCCAGCAGAACTCATGGGTGCAATAATGGACAACCAGTGTCTGATCTTCTCTGCCTTAAAGGACTTGACATCTGCCTTCTCCAAAGCTGCTGAACTTCAAGAAGAATTGCTCAAATTTTATCAAGACAAGAGCCGTTCTCAGTGATTGCTACCTCACCTTTAATACCCTATCATTTTGCCTTTGCTTCTTTTCAACTTCAAACACGATGATCTTTGTCTATAATAACTCTCTTTTTGTTGGAATGGCAATTTCACTGTTTGCTTGCATGTGTTTGTTTAAGCGTTCCACTGCCTTTAATTATGTGTTTGTGCTAACGTTCTTATCACTTGTTATCCTTTTCGATGATGACAAAAGGGGGAAGTGTAGTTTTGCAGAGATGCGCTATAAAACAGTTATCTAGAATAAGCAAGTGTTAAGGGGGAACTATTAAGTGAAAGGTCTAAGGAACGCCCATGCTAGAATAAAAGAGGACGCTTAGAAACTTTTCTAGGACGCGACTCTCCCCTTAAAATCCAAAAGCTAGAGAATCAAAGATTGAAAACTTGTGCTAAATGAATTTTCTCTAAGTGTTAGAGGACGCTTTCAAGTTTTCATGCATGCTAAGTTCAAACGCCAAAACTATTTTGCTGAAAAGTTCGTCATCATCAAAAAGGGGGAAATTGTTGGGACGCTATCAAGAACGCTTGCGTACTTGTTAGTGTTCCACACAACTGTCCCTTAGTTTTGATATGACAAACTCACTTTGATTCTAATAAAGTTGTCCAAGTGTTCAGGAACGCCAATGACCAGGAGGACAACAAGTGTGTATGGGCGTCCCATAAGCTTAGGGACGCTAGCTAACAGGAAGTAAGGACTAGCTAAAGACTACTTGAGCAAGGACGGAGTCCCAAGCAAGTAGGAACGCAAGAAAGGAGTCCTTACTCACTAGCCGACAGGATGACATCACTCGACAATGTTTGATCATCCAAGCACACGTGGAGACCGATCCTGTAGCGGAGTCCAACACTACATGGCGGACGATCCTGTTGCAGAGTCCATCAACACGTAGCGGCCGATCCTGTAGCGGAGTTCATCATACACAGCTGGATACAGGAAGCTTCCTCATCACCGCCCTACTACGTGGAGGAAGATCCTGTAGCCACGTCCATGAAGGGCATGATCGTCCCAGAGAAATGACGCCCTTCCCCAAGTCCTATAAATAGCCCCAAGGCATTTATTGTGACGCCAACGCTTTCAGGAATATTCAGAGAGAATCAAAGAGAAAGCGACTCACTCAAGAACACGAAGAACTAACTCAAGAACTCAAGAACAGTGCTAGAACTTGTGTTAGATCGAGTGAGACCTGTAATCAAATCACAAAAACTGTTTGTAAGAGAAAACCCAAAAAGAGAGAAAGAGAGTTCTGCGAAGTACTGCAGAACGTAGGAATAGAGTCCTTTAGAAGATTGAACTGACTTAAGTTGTAGGCTTAGAGGAGTCCTTTACTAGTGAACTTAGGGAAAAGCTAAGTGCCAGAGAACTGTAAAGACTCGCCAGTACAACTGTAAGGACGTTCAATATAAAGGAAAAAGCTATTCAAAAATCTTCTAAGGAGGTAGAGGTTTACACTCAAGGACTACTTGGTCTTGAGTGGTTCCTCTATAATTCACTGTGTTCATTCTTTATCTGTTTAGTACTTTATCTCCGCTGCATTACTTAAGGACGCCCCTACTCCTCGTAGGGACGCCTAATCTAAGGTCGCCTTTACCAAAGTAAAGGACGTCCCTCAGTACTAACGATCCAACACTATGTTGATAATGAGAAGGTGGACTACCTTTGGAAGTTCGTAGCCGGAAGACGCGAGATGAGGAAAGGCGCATCGACAAACGAGATAGCAAACCCACTCTTCCGAGTCATGATCCGAGCCTTGGGTTGTTCTATCTTTGCTAGACATGAATTGAGCAAGACGATGAAGGAGGAGGCCATGCTACTCTACGAGATGTTGTTTGAGAATGAGAAGCCAATGAGCCTTGCTTGGGAATGGGTGAAGATGGTGAGGGACTTCCAAAGTTCCTCATGGATCTACTTTGGAGGCATGATTGCCCGACTAGCTCACCGTCTTGAGGTGGACTTGTCTACCTACACACCGGCCCCAAATGGTGTGGAGCTCATGGACTTGAAGTACTTCAAAAAGGCCAATATTATCAAAGAGAAGCAAGTGACCGGCGCCACCACCTACCTAGCCCCACACTCCTCCAAAATGTTCTCATCCTTTTGGAGAGCCGGAGGGGACACTTGAGGTTAGGAGACAACCTCAACACATCCGCTTTACTTCTCCTCAAGTTTCCCCGGACACCAAAGAAGAGGAGCCTAATCAATATGAGTTCGTGAGGAGAGACGACATGGAGGTGGACTTGCCTAGAGGTGAAGAAGAAGAAGAAGAAGGTGGTTACCACAATTTGCTCACCGACCACGCCCCAACACTCTTGGACCGAGGTACAAGCCACGTTGGGCCCGACATCCACCAACGTTGGTCCGATGCATACTTGCCCGATCCGGCCCCGAGCCGATTCGAGAGGGGTGAGGGAAGTGGAGCACATCAAGCACCACCGAGCTATGGAGGATATGAGGGGTATGCCCAATGGTACGGCCCCGGAATGGTGTTCCCCGAGCCAAACCAATCGGTGGACATGAACTTTTTGGCCAACCAAATGGCACATCTCTAACTTCAACAATCAACAATGCTTCAAGAGGCACATCAAATCAACCTTCAACAACAAAACCTCAACTTTCAACAACAACAACTTTTCCACCACCAAGAAGACTTCCAAGAGCAATTTGATGAGGTGAACCGCAACATGGCCTACATGAGACGTGATGTGGATGACTTGAGGGCGGCCGAGGATCAAAGGTGGACCGTCCAAGAGAGTTTCAACGAGTGGATGTCCGGGAATTTCTCATCCCGTGAAGACCAATGGATGCGTCCCTCCCCACCAATCCAACCGCCAAGTCAAGACCCTTTCCACGACCATGTGTATGAGCGTGAGCAGCACGCCCGGCTCCAAAGGAGACAACGCCGTGGCCACCCTCCGAACTAAACCTCACCAAGCCATTCAAGAATAACGAAATTGTGAGCTTTCTCTACTCTTCTCTTTACTTTTGAGTTTTGCTTTCTTTTGATGAGGACATCAAAATTTTAAGTATGGGGTGTGTTAGTAGCTCATAGTTCCATGTCTAGTGTGTTTGAGTTTGTGTTTGTTTATGGGATGTTTCATTTTGGATAGTGGCATGATGAAAGATGTTGCATGAATGATGATTGAATTTGATGGTATGAATGGATGAGTTTGCTTTGTTTGAGAAATTTTTTTTGCAAAAATCACTAAAAATTCGAAAATTGTGTTAAAAACAACAAAAAGATTTTTGTTTTTGGACTAGGAATTCCCATCTTAGATGTCCATATGAGAGTTAATGATGATGTGAGCATGTAAAGTCCTTTGCATATTTTTGGATAGTTTAGCCTCTACATGGATGTTGCTTTTGATGTGATATGATGTCTTGCATGTTTTTATTGAGCACATGAGTTCTTGGATGAGTTTTGATGCAACTAAGCTTGAGTGACCCTTGTGAGATGATTTTTTTGGCCATTTTAGGGATGTTTGTTCATATTGCATATCCCTCATTTTCTTGTGTGAATTAGCTCATGCATGCTTAGTAAAACTTGCTATTAAGGTGTTTATCTATTTTCTAAGACCAATATGAGATTTATTCTATGCTTTGTCACATTGATTTGAACTTTATTTCATTTAGTCACAAAATGTTCCATATCCTACCTTGAAGATAAACCGTTGTTTGTAGCCCCGTTTTAGCCTTAGATCTTTGTTTGAAACTCCTCAAAAATATGATTCCTAGCCTATATGACTTGACCCTTATGGGATTGGACTTTAGTGAGAGGTTTTGGAAGAGTATTTGGAGAGTTGAGATTCTCTTTGGTTGAAGGGCAAAGAAAGGGAGTTATAACCCAAGTGGGTAGTGCATCTTTAGTGAAAGAAAGAAAATGTTGGAAAAGTAGTGGATTGAAAGCAAAGTGCTTGAGTTAAGTAAAAAGGGTACCGACCGAGGATAAGTGCACTTCGGGCCCGAGTTTAATGCAAGTCGATCCTAGTGGAAAAAGTGTGAAAAATCCAACAAAAAGTGTAGTGCAAAGATGAAGTGGAATGTTAAGTGAAAGAGTGGGTTGAAAGAAAGAAAAGAAGAAGAAAATTCAAAGTCTTTTGGATGTGTGAAGCTGAAAGAGGAATGATTCCCACCTTGAGAAACACCAAAAGCCCCATTACAACCCGGCCGAATGGAACCTCTTTGAGGACCTCCATTGAGCCAAGTTCATATTCTTTGTGTGCATTGTAATAGGCATCTCTAGGTGGAGGAATTGGTGATATTAGCTTCAATTGTAAAGTCTTTACTTGCATGATTGTTGAGTATGAGTGTTCATTTTCAAGCCTAAACACATGATGAGTGATACACATTTTCATATCCCTAAAGTGAGGTTTGGTTGCATTACACTTTATTCCTTGAACACTTGATCATGTGTGATGACGTAATCTTGCTAGCATATTTATCACTTGTTCTTACTTGAGTTTTTCATATGAGGCTTAACTTGAAGATTGTGCTTCGGTCTTGCTTACTTTGTTATTGCTTGAGGACAAGCAAGTTTAAGTATGGGGTATTCTGACGTCTCTCATTTTGGTGGTGTTTTAGTAGTTAATTTCCCTTGTAAATATGTGTTTTTCATTCCTTTCTTTGTTAGTTTCGTTCCTTTTAGCTTAGTTCCCGGTTTTCTTTGAGACTCGGAAACTATGCGAGTTTGCTTTGTTTTATAGGTAAAATGGCAAGAATGAGAACATTTTGGAGGAGCTAATGAAGGAGCTAAGTCAAGGAATGCAAGAGCCAAGCCAAGAATGAAGTGGAACCGAAGGAAACCCAAGAAAAAGACAAGGATCGAGGCCCAGGACCGAGTACCACCACGTCGGGCCCGAGATCGAGCAAACAGAGACCAGGACCGACGTTCCCAACGTCGGGCCCGAGGTCCCCAGCGTGTCGGTCCAAGTCGGCATTTGAGAGGATTGTTCCCCAAGGCATATTTTTAGTAACTTTCCACATTTGCCCTTTTCTAAATTAGGAATTCCTTAGTCCCCAATCAATAGAGTAGGATAATTAGAGGTGATTAGTGATCATTTGAGAGGGGAGGACACACACACCACAACCCAAATCACTCTCTAAAGGCTCAAGGGAAGACTTGGAGGGCAAGGAGAAGAGAGGAGGAGGAAGAGAAGAGGAGATCGGTGGAGAAGAATAGAGGATTAGTGAGTTTTGTACTTTGTTTTTCTTTGGTCTAGTAGAATTGAGACTTGGATTTTGTTGACACTTTGAATTTGAATGCAATTGGAGTTTGATTGGATGTTGATGATTGAGATTTGCTTGATTTCCATTTTGATTGTGTTTTTCTCTTACCATATGGAGTAGATTCCATAGTCTTGGGCTATGGGGGAATCCCCTAGCTAGGATTGGGTAGAAAACCCCAATTCCATAGCCTTGAGTGCTTGATTTGTGAATCCTCTCTACATTGAGCTTCAATTCTCTTGTGAAAACAAGGGATATAGGGCTTGAGATTGGTAAGAGTAAGCGAAAGCAATCTCGATCCCATCACAAGTTCCTAGCATCGAAGGTGAGTGAAAACTCCTTTGGGTCGAGGTGTAGAGTGGAGGGATCCGGGGCTAGCAACCTCGATCTCATAAGGATCAAACACTTATTGGCTGAATTGGGGAAGAATATCCAAGTCTAGTTAGGGGTGGAACCCAAAAACCCAAGACCGATCTACTTATTGTGCAAGACCGAGTTACCCACCAAATCGGGCCCGACGTAGTGTGTGTCGGTCCCGGCCAAACTCAACCTCGATCCACCCTCGGACCGAAGTGACTTGTGTCGGTCCGAGGTGATCTCTTTTGTTTTCCTTTGTTTTGCCTTTCTTCCATCCTTTCTTAGTCTTTTTGGGTACTCTCGACGCACGAACTCCCGTGTGTTCGACACCCTACCTCTTTACTACAATTGAGGTTCGGTTTTTATAAATTTAAATTGTGAGACCCTCCGATCCCGGACCGATCAACTGCGAGAGGGAACTCCTTGATCAACGCTAGGAACGTCCACTGAGACTTCTTCTGGAATTGCGTTGCCGTCCTTAGGAACATAGTAATTTCCCGAGGACCAACCATCACCTTCGTCTTCTGAATCGTCTTGTTGTTGTGAAGAAGAGCGTTCTTTCTTACTTGGTTTTTCTTTATGAAAAGAACTCTCTTTGAACACAACATGAATACTCGCCTCAAGCTTAAGAGTCCTTTTGTTGACAACTCTATAGGCTTTGCTTGTGAGGGTGTACCCAAGAAATTTGGCTTCATCACTTCTTGCGTCAAACTTTCCAAGTCTTTCTTTGTCATTGTTGTGAACAAAGCACTTGCATCTAAATACCTTCAGATAATCAATGCGAGGCTTCCTTCCATTTAATAACTCATAGGACGTCTTCTTTAGCAGAGTCCGGATCATGGCACGATTGATGATGTAGCATGCAGTAGCAATGGCTTCAGCCCAAAAGTACTTGGGGACGCCACTTGCTATTAGCATTGTTCTTGCCATATCCTCTAGCGTCCTGTTCTTTCGTTCCACAACACCGTTTTGTTGAGGAGTTCTTGGAGCTGAGAAGTTGTGGGAGACGCCGTTTTGATCACAGAAGGCTAAGAACTCCGAGTTTTGGAACTCCGTCCCATGGTCTGATCGTATGGCTTTCAAGTGCGTCCCTAGAGAAACTTCTACTTGCTTGATGAAGATTTTGAAGGCGTTGAAACAATCTGCTTTTGACACCAAGAAAAGAACCCAAGTGAATCGAGAAAAATCATCTACGAGAACGTACATGTACCTCTTTCCACCGTAGCTAATTGTCTTCATTGGTCCACAAAGATCCATTTGAAGAAGTTCCAAGGTCTTCTTCGTACTTACTTCTTTCTTGGACTTGAAGGACGATCTTGTTTGCATCCCTTTGATACAAGCTTCACATTGTTCAGCTTTCTCAGGATCGATTCGGGGAAGTCCTTTTACAAGATTTCGTTGGTGTAGCTTAAGGATTGTGCTTAGTCTAGCATGACCAAGACGGCGATGCCAGAGGTCAGCGTCCTCAGTTGAAACAGATAGACACAACTCAGTAGCAGTCTTGAACTCTTCATTGAAGATGTAGACACTGTTTTGGCGTACTCCTTTGAGAACAACTTTGTTTGTTTTCTTGTTGATAACAAGGCATTCCTTCGAGTCAAATGTGACTAGGTTTTCACCTTGATCACACATTTGAGAGACACTAAGGAGATTGAAGCCATGTCCCTCAACAAGACTGACATTTGATGCTTTGATGGACGAATTCAGAATTGCAGTTCCCGTCCCTTTGATCTTTCCTTTGCCCTTGTTGCCAAACGAGACAGTTCCTCCCGTAGCACTATTTTGGATAGAAGTGAGATGGATCTGGCTTCCTGTCATGTGATTTGAGGCGCCACTATCAATGATCCACAGGCTTCCTCTCACTTCAACCTGTTAAAAAGAGTTAGTTTTTGGCGACCCAGGCAAGGTGTTCCTTACCTGGTTCGTTACAATAAAAGAACTGGTTCTGGCATATAATCATTTATATTAACATCATTGGACGTAGCATGCTTTTTGAATGAAGTCCTAGACCGTCTAGGACGACTAGCATTCTCCTTAGGGACGGACTCATCATTTTCATTGTTAGTCCTAACATCTTTGCCCTTTTCAAGGTCTTCCTTCATTTTAAAGCAATCATACTTGTAATGACCACCTTGTCCACAGTGTTGGGACAATATTAAGGACGCCAGTCATTAATATCTAAACCAATAATGATCGTCCCTAGTTTTGATAATGACAAACTTAAAAGGTATGTGATAAGTTGTCCAAGTGTTGATCTCAGGTAAGTCCAAAGGACGGACATGAGCGAAAAGGACAACAAGTGAACGAGAGTCCCTAAGCTGTAGGGACGCACTTCATCAGAACTTCCAAAGCTGAACGAAATTGGTGAAGTCCCTGCGAAGATAGGACGGCGTCCTCATCAAGAAGGGACGCACGCCAAAATACGGATGAAGTTCAATTTCAAACCAAGGCCGCCCCAACATGATTACATCATATTCGGCCGTAGTCCTCAAAAGGAAGCTTCCCTTGTCTGGGCACGTGTGAACAATTCCAAAGATGTCGCTTTCCCAGTAATGGTCCCCTGACCATGCGGAGGCTTCCTAAGCGTCAACAGAGTTGACTTCCTCAAGATGCAAATCGCACCCTTGAAGGAAGACGACAGATCCTGCCCAAGCTTCAGAGGACGCTAGATTACAAGAACTCATACCGCTATATATACCCTCTAAGGGGTATGTATAGCGGTGTGGACTTTGAAGACTTTCTCTCAAGCTCTCCCGAAGAATTCAAGTTCAAGAACGAAGATCAAGAAGATCAAGTGAGCTTGAAGCAAGAGAAAGAAAGTCCAACCACATCAAATCCAAACCAAGCACAAAATAGTTAGAGTAGCAATTTGTCTCTCATAACGGACCGTGAGAGACGTGAGTGATAGCTTCCTTATAAGCTAAGAGAATTAGGTTACTTTGTTAGGCTGAAAGGAGTGTTACTAGTAGAGCTAAGGACGCACGCTTAGCTCAGGGGACTGTTACAGCTCGCCTAAGTTGTAAGGACTCTCTCTTAATAAGATAAGGACGGCTATTGAAAATTCTCCAACGGAGGTAGAGGTTTACTCATAAGACTAGTTGGTTTTAGTGGGGTTCTTCTATAAATACTTGTGTCCATATTACGTTTCCTGTTAAGTCTATTTTTCCGCTGCATCTAAGGACGCCCATTCTAACAGACTTACGATCCAACACACAGTACCAACACATCCTATAGTAATCACCAAGGTAATATTTTTTGTTAGGACGTTGGATTTTATTTTCTTCCATCTTCTTTGGATTGCAAACCCTTGAACCCTCCCCCTGAGCAATTTTCTTATAGATCCTGTGGCTATTGGAGTTAGTATAGTAGTCCTTTTGCCCTTTCTCTCCACTCTCAAGGACTCTAATGCGTTCAAGAAGGATCTTAGTTTTCTCCCTTTCAAGCTCTAACTCAGAGGTTTTGCTAGCTTCAAAATCACTAGGAAGAGAGTTCTTTAAGTCCGACTCATATCCTAGTCCTCTTTTGCCGGGGACAGAAACTACAGGTTTTACAGCTTCTGTTATAGGACTCTTTCCTAAAACTTTAACCTCGTCTATAAGGTTTGCGTTCTCAAGTTTGAGACACATGACTTCTGTTTTTAGGGACTTTATTTCTTCAATTGAGGACTCTAGTTGAAAGGACATAGTATTACAGTTCTCACATTCAACTATGATACTTTCAACCTCAAGTTCATCAAGCTTTTGTTTCATTGAATAACTTTCTTGCATGCTTTGAGCAATAAGTTTAATCAGCTTAGGTTTTGAACACTTATCCAAAGAACTTATCATTGAATCATGGGTTACCTCTTGTTCATTTTCGGAGGCGCTCTTCTGTACAACTAGGGCGTCCTCCACAACCATATAAGCATGATGTTCAGCAGGCTCTTCATCCTCCGAATCAATGTCGTCCCAGGCACTTGACAAAGAAGCAGCTTCAAAGGCACTTAGCCAAGCCTTTCTCTTCATATCTTTGGAGGACAGTCCCGAGGTACAATTTTTGGCAAAATGACCTTTCTTGTTGCATTTGTAACAAGTGAGTTCTTTTATTTCAGCCTCAGTGTACTTGGGGCCTTCTTTCTTGTAAGGCATTTTTGACTTTGATGCAGCTTTGTTCCTTTTAGCCCAGGCACGGAGAGAATTGTGCAAGAGAGCAAGTTCTTCTTCTTCATCGAGTTGTTCCTTCGACTTTCCTTGTTTTTCTACCAAAGCCTGAAGACGCAAGTTTTCACGATGCTCCTTAGTCTTGGCTCCATCATCAAGGCTACTTCGTTTTGCCGACGAAGATACTCAGCATACTCTGGCGTCCTTAATGCAGTAGCCAAAGCTAGGTCAATTTGAGGATTCCTTCCTAGTTCTTCCATGTCATGATTTCGTCTAGCTTCGAACGCCAACAACTTTCCATAAATCTCCTGAATTGACACTCATTTGTTTGCTTGATTCTCTTTGAAGGTCGTCCTATCAAAGTTCCAAACTCCTGTCAATCCATCAATCAACACTTGAACTTTGTTCCTCAGGGAGATCTCAGGCTCAGGAACTCCTAAGTTCTTCAGCTTGGTGTGAGAGCTTCAAAACGGAACGAGTAGTTGGTGATTGTCTCATTTGGGAGCATTTTGAAAGCATAGAAGTCTTTCTTAGCTTCCAACTGGACATCCTCTTTCATTTATGGACTCCCTACGTGGTACTTTTCAAGAGCTTCCCACAGTTGTTTAGCTGTAGCCAGATTGCTAACTCTGGTAGCGTCCCTTTCGCAGAGGGACGTCTGCAAGAAACATATAGCTTTTGCGTTTGTTTCCCTCAGCTTAAACTCATCTGGACCCCATTCTTCCTCCTTCCCTTCCTTGGCAGGTGGAACTTTAAGATCACCGTTCTTGATTACTCTCCAGCATTGATAGTTCTGACTTCTCACAAAGTTCTCAAATCTTGTTTTCCAGCGATTGTAGTTGTCGTCCGTCAAGCGCGGAGGCTTCATGCTACTGATTCCAATAGGTTCCATGTCCATTGTCACTTGCAACTCAACAAAAATCTAGAGCGCCTACTCTGATACCAATTGTTGGATCGTTAGTATGAAAGGGGACGTCCTTTACTCTGGTAAAGGCGTCCTTGAGTGAGGTGTCCTTATTAAGTATTAAGGGCGTCCTGAAGTGCAGCGGAAATTACAAACTAAACAGGTGAAATAATAAGCAGGGAACACGTCGATTTATAGAGGAACCACTCAAGACCAAGTAGTCCTTGAGTGTAAACCTCTACCTCCTTGGAGGATTTTCGAATAGACTTTTCCTTTCTTATTAAGCGTCCTTACAGTTATACTGGCGAGTTCTTTACACTTCTCTGGCAATTAGTGTACGTCCTAAGTCCACTAGTAAAGGACTCCTATAAGCCTATAACTGAAGCGAGCTTAATGTTCTAAAGGAATCTACTCATACGTCCTACAGTACATCGTAGGACTTCTCTTTTCTTTTGGTTTTCTGGTTACAAACACTTTGAGATTTTGTTATAGACTTCCACTCGATCAAACACTTAGTCTAGAAGAGTTCTTGACTTGTTCTTCGTGTTCTTGATCGAGGTTGCTTTCACTCTGATTCTCTCTGAATATTCTCTGAAAGCTTAAGTCACAATAAATGCCTTGGGGCTATTTATAGGACTTAGGGAAGGGCGTCATTTCCTCTAGACGATCATGCCCTTCATGGACGTGGCTACAGGATCTTCCTCCACGTGGTATGGCGGTAAGGAGGGAAGTTTCCTTTATCCAACTGTGTAGGACTCCGCTACAGGATCTGCTTCTACGTGGTGATGAACTGTGCTACAAGATCGGTCTTCACGTGTCCCGGATGATCAAATGTTGTCGAGTGATGTCATCCTGTCGGGTGCCAAGTAAGGACGCTTTGGAGTTGAAGCTCGCGTTCCTACTTGCTTAGGACTGAGTCCTTACTCAAGTAGTCACTTCGCTGGTCCTTACTCTTGATAGCTAGCGTCCCTTAACCTCAGGGACGTCCATACACTTGTTGTCCTTTTCAATACTAGCGTACCTGAACACTTGGACAACCTTATTAGAATCAAAGTGAGTTTGTCATATCAAAACTAAGGGACGGTTGTGTGGGCACAATATCAAGTACAAAGCAGTCCTTGATATCGTCCCAACAGATGCAGAGAGTGCAAAATGGAAGAAGGGTCGCACACGACCACGTGGAGGTCGGCCTCGACCAACAGGCCCAATCGGCCCTCCTAGGACCGACCAAGGAGGGGTCGATCATGACCCACCTGCCAAAATGGTCCTCAGGACCGACCCAGGGTCGATCACGACCCATATGCCAAATTGCCCTTCTCAAGACCGACCCACAAGGGGGTCGTGCATGACCATGCAGCGATGCGTCATTGTTATGTGTTGCTTAAAAAGGAGGTTTGCACACTTGAGCACAACCATGATGAGGTCCCGAAGTGTGTGCAAGACGTCCTAAAAGAGTATAAATAATCATGCCCGAAGAGCTTCCAAAAGGATTACCACCAATTCGAGGAATTGAGCACAAAATCGACCTTTTCCCGGGAGCTTCTTTACCCAATCGCGCAGCATACAGAGCCAGCCCTGAAGAGACATAGGAGCTTCAAAGGCAGGTGCAAGAGCTCATGGACAAATGCTACGTACCCGTCATCTTGGTGCCCAAGAAGGATGGCACTTGGCGTATGTGCGTGGATTGCCGAGCCATCAACCAAATAACGGTAAAATATCGTCATCCCATTCCTCGTTTAGATGATATGCTTGATGAATTATATGGTGCTTGTTTCTTTCCAAAAATTGATTTAAGAAGTGGGTATCATCAAATTCGTGTGAAAGAGGGGGATGAATGGAAAACGGCTTTTAAAACTAAGTATGGACTTTATGAATGGTTAGCTATGCCTTTTGGTCTTTCGAATGCACCTAATACATTTATGAGGCTAATGAACCATGTTTTAAGAAAATACTTAGGGAAATTTGTCGTTGTCTATATTGATGATATTTTAGTGTTTAGTAGATGCCTAGACGAGCATGTTGAACATTTAAGGGATGTTTTTTAGTGTTTACGAGTTGAGCACTTGTATGTTAACTTTAAATAATGTTCTTTTTGCTCGGAGTCTACTCTTTTCCTTGGTTTTGTGCTTTCCAGGAGAGGACTACAAGTTGATGATGCTAAGGTGAAAGCAATCAAGGAATGGCCCCAACCGACTACACCAACAATGGTGCGTTCTTTCTTGGGATTAACCGGGTTCTATAGACGTTTTGTGATAGGATTCAGCGTCATAGCAGCCCCATTGCATGAATTGACCAAGAAGAATGTCTTTTTCAAGTATAATGATGCGCACGAGGCTTCCTTCCAAAGCCTAAAAGCGAGCCTCACCAACGCCCCTCTTCTTTGTTGGGACGCTATCAAGGACGCCCTCGTACTTGGTAGTGCGCCACAACCGTCCCTTAGTTTTGATATGACAAACTCACTTTGATTCTAATAAAGATTGTCCAAGTGTTCAGGAACCCTAGTGACAAAAGGACAAAAAGTGTGTATGGGCGTCCCATAGGCTTTGGGACGCTAGCTAACAGGAAGTAAGAACCAACCAGAGACTACTTGAGCAAGGACGCAGTCCCAAGCAAGTAGGAACGCAAGCAGAGCGTCCTTACTCTATAGCCGACAGGATGACATCACTCGACAATACTTGATCATCCAAGGACACGTGGAGACCGATCCTGTAGTGGAGTCCAACACTACGTGGTGGACGATCCTGTTGCAGAGTCCATCAACACGTGGCGGCCGATCCTGTAGCGGAGTTCATCATACACAGCTGGATACAGGAAGCTTCCTCATCACCGCCCTACTACGTGGAGGAAGATCCTGTAGCCACGTCCTCGAAGGGCATGATCGTCCCAGGAGAAAGACGCCCTTCCCCAAGTCCTATAAATAGCCCCAAGGCATTTATTGTGACGTTAACGCTTTCAGGAATATTCAGAGAGAATCAGTAGAAAGCGGCTCACTCAAGAACACGAAGAACTAACTCAAGAACTCAAGAACAGTGCTAGAACTTGTGTTAGATCGAGTGAGACTTTGTAACCAAATCACAAAACTGTTTGTAACCAGAAAAACCAAAAAAAAAATGAGAAAGAGAGTCCTACTAAGTACTGTAGGACGTAGGGATAGGAGTTCTTTATAAGATTGAACAAGCTTGAGTTGTAGGCTTAGAGGAGTTTCTTACTAGTGGACTTAGGGAAAAGCTAAGTACCAGAGAACTGTAAAGGCTCGCCAGTACAACTGTAAGAACGTTCAATATAAAGAAAAAGCTATTCAAAAATCCTCCAAGGAGGTAGAGGTTTACACTCAAGGACTACTTGGTCTTGAGTGGTTCCTCTATAAATCCCAGCGTTCACTTTAACTTGTTTGGTATTTTATTCCGCTGCATTACTCAAGGACGCCTTTACTCCAGTAAAGGACGTCCCTCAGTACTAACGATCCAACAATTGGTATCAGAGCAGGCGCTCTAGATTCTTACTGAGTTGCAGGTTAAAGATGGACATGGAACCGATTGGAATCTCTTTTGTGAAGCCTCCGCGCCTAACGGACGGCAACTTCAACCTCTGGAAGATTACGTTTGAGAACTTCTGCAGGGGTCAGAACTATCAATGCTGGAGAGTGATTATGAAAGGTGACCTTACCGTTCCTGCTGACAAGAAAGATAAAGAGGACGAGTGGGGTCTTGATGAATTCAAATTGATGGAAACAAATGCAAAGGCTATATGCTTCCTTCAAGCGTCCCTTTGTGAGAGGGACGCCACCAGAGTTAGCAGTTTGGCAACTGCCAAACTACAGTGGGAAGCTCTTGAAAAATTCCACGTAGGAACTGTTGAGATGAGGGAAGACGTTCAACTTGAAATCAAGAGGGAGTTCTATGCTTTTAGAATGCTCCCCAATGAAACTGTGAATGACTATTCATACCGTTTTGAACAACTTGTTACCAAGATGAGGAACCTGGGCGTTCCTGAAGCTGAAGTTTCAATGAGGAACAGAGTTCAAGTGGTCAAAGATGGTCTAACAGGAAAGTGGAACTTTGATAGAACCACGTTCAAGGAGAATACAGCTAACAAGACTCTTGACATGGAAGAGATCTACGGGAAGCTAAGAGGATACGAAGCAAGGAGGAACTCCGATTTGGCTGAACTAGCAAGGAATCCTCAAACAGATCTAGCATTGATGACATCAACACCAGAGTACGATGAGTATCTTCGTCGTCAACAAGAACTCGCTATGATGGTGGAAGCCAATAAGAATGAGAACCGTGAAAGGATGCGCGTTCAAGCATTGAAAGAGGAAGGACTTGTTCTCTTTAACAAAGTTCTGCGTTCTTTTGGCAAAAGAAACAAATACATCAACAAGCATAAGATGCCCTACAAGAAGGAGAGTCCCAAGTATACTGAGGCAGAGATGAAACAACTTACTTGTTACAAATGTAACAAGAAAGGACACTTTGCTAAAAAGTGTACAACGGGAATGTCCGCAAAAGAAATGAAGACAAAAGCACTCATCGGAGCGTTCGCATCTGCATGGGATAATGGTAGCTCTTCTGATGATGATGATGAAGAACCTGATGAGCAAGTGGCGTACATGGCCATGGAGGACGCCACAGTTCTTGAGGAGGACGCTCCGAAATCTGAAAATGAGGTAACCCGTGAGTCTATGATGAGTTCCTTAGAAAATTGTTCTAAATCCAAGCTCATTAAACTTATTGGAAGAATCATGGAAGAAAGTGTTATCATGCAACATAGAATGGATGAACTTGAACTTGAAAATGAGAATATTGTGGTTGAATGTGAAAACTGTAGTTCTATGACCATTCAATTAGAGTCCTCATGTGAAGAAACTAAGTCCCTAAAAACTGAAATCATGTGTCTCAAACTTGAGAACGCTAAGCTTAGGGAAGAAGTGAAAATGATGGGTAAGAGTCCCATAGTTGAAGAAGTTAGACTAATGGTCTTCGTCCCAGCTAAGAGAGGTCTAGGTTATGAATCTGACACTAAGAACTCTCTTCCTAGCAATTTTGAGGCTAGCAAAACTTCTGAACTTGAACTTGAAAGAGAGAAAACTATGAATCTCCTTGAAAGAATTAGAGTTCTAGAGAGTGGGGAGATAGGAAAAGAGGACTACTACACTAACTCCACTAGTCATAGGATTTACAAGAAAATTAATAAAGGGGAAGGTTCTAAAGTCTGTGATCCTCAAAAGATGAAAGAAAACAAAATCCAACGTCCCAACAAGAAGTACTACCTCGGTACGTACTATAGGACGTGTTGGTACTGTGGACAAGGAGACCACTTCAAATTTGAGTGTGAAAAACTGAAAGAAGATATTGCAAGTGGAAAAGCTGCTAGGACTAACATTGAGAATGATAAATCCGTCCCTAAGGTTAATCCTAGGCGTTCTAGACGCTCTAGGAACTCTTTCCGCAAGCATGCTACTTCAAATGATGTTAATTTAAATGACTACATGCCAGAACCAGAGTTCTACTTCTGTAACGAACCAGGTAAGGAACACCTTGCCTGGGTCGCCAAACACTAACTTTGTTATGGCAGGTGGAAGTGAGGGGACGCCCATGGATCATTGATAGTGGCGCCTCAAATCATATGACAGGAAGCCAGATCCATCTCACTTCTATCCAAAGTAGTGCCATGGGAGGAACTGTCTCGTTTGGCAACAAGGGCAAGGGAAAGATCAAGGGGACGGGAACTGCTATTCTCAATCCGTCCATCAAAGCAACAAATGTCAGTCTTGTTGAAGGACTTGGCTTCAATCTCCTTAGCGTTTCCCAAATGTGTGACCAAGGTGAAAATCTAGTCACATTTGACTCAAAGGAGTGTCTCGTTATCAACAAGAAGTCAAACAAAGTTGTTCTCAAAGGAGTACGCCAGAACAATGTGTACATCTTCAACCAGGAGTTCAAGCCTAAATCAGAATTGTGCCTTTCTGCTTCAAAGGAGGACGCTGACCTCTGGCATCGCCGCCTTGGCCATGCTGGACCAAGCACAATCCTCAAATTGCATCAAAGAGATCTTGTGAAAGGACTTCCCCGAATTGATCCTGAAAAAGTTGAACAATGCGAAGCCTGTATCAAAGGGAAGCAAACTAGAACGTCTTTCAAATCCAAGAACGAGATTAGCACAAAGAAGCCTTTGGAACTCCTCCATATGGATCTTTGTGGACCAATGAAGACGTTGAGCTATGGTGGAAAGAGGTACATTTACGTTCTTGTAGATGATTTTTCTCGATTCACTTGGGTTCTTTTCTTGGCAACCAAAGTAGATTGTTTCAATGCATTCAAAATCTTCATCAAACAAGTGGAAGTTGCCCTGGAGACGCCTCTCAAAGCCATAAGATCAGACCATGGAACGGAGTTTCAGAATTCAGAGTTCCTGGCCTCCTGTGATCAACATGGTGTCTCACACAACTTCTCAGCTGTAAGGACTCCTCAACAAAATGGAGGTGTGGAAAGAAAGAATAGGACGCTGGAAGATATGGCAAGGACTATGCTCTTGGCTAATAGCGTTCCAACGTATTTCTGGGCGGAAGCTATTGCTACAGCATGCTATATTATCAATCGTGCAATGATCCGTCCTTTGCTGAAGAAGACATCTTATGAGTTGTTGAATGGAAGGAAGCCTCGCATTGACTATCTCAGAGTTTTTGGATGCAAGTGTTTCGTTCACATCAACGACAAAGAACGTCTTGGAAAGTTTGATGCAAGAAGTGATGAAGCTATATTCCTCGGATACTCTCTAACTAGCAAAACATATAGAGTTTTCAACAAAAGGACTCTAAAGCTTGAAGAGAGCATTCATGTTGTGTTCAAGGAGAGCGTTTCTCACAAAGAAAAACCAAGTAAGAAAGAACGCTCCTCCTCACAACAGCAGGACGACTCTGAAGACGAAGCTGATGTTTGGTCCTCTGGAAAATACTATGTTCCCAAGGACGCTACTCCAAATCCTGAAGAAGTCTCAGTAGACGTTCCTAGCATTGTTGAAGGAGTTCCCTCTCGTAGTGAGTCTCCAGCTCAACAAGATGTGGCTGAATCAAGTTTACAAGGTGAGCAAGGTCAAGGTGTGGACGCTCTATCTGAGGGGGAACACACTGAGGACGCTTCTCAAGAAAACGGTGATGATTCAGATGATGAAATTGATCCAAGATTTGCTCAATTGTTTCAAAGAGAGTCCCGCTTCTCAAAGGATCACCCAACTTCTCAGATAGTCTTAGATCCTTATCAAGGAGTTCAGACAAGGTCAGCTGCAAGCAAGTCCCAAAGTGCAAATTTAGCGTTCTGTGCGTTCAATGCCTTTGTCTCTATGGTGGAGCTAAAGAATATCAAAGAAGCACTTCAGGACGCTGATTGGATTCAAGCGATGCAAAAAGAACTCAATCAGTTTGAAAGAAACAAACTTTGGACTCTCGTTCCTCGTCCCAAAGGCAAAAATATCATAGGGACGCGATGGGTGTTCAGAAATAAGCTTGATGAGAGTGGACGTGTGTCAAGGAACAAGGCAAGACTGGTGGCTCAAGGATTCAAGCAAGAGGAAGGCATAGACTATGATGAGACCTTTGCTCCTGTTGCTAGAATTGAGGCCGTTCGTCTCCTTATTGCCTTCGCCGCTCACAAAGGATTCAAGTTATTTCAGATGGACGTCAAGACTGCCTTTCTCAATGGAATGCTAAAGGAGGAAGTGTATGTTGCTCAGCCGCCTGGCTTCGAGGATGCCTCTCACCCAGATCATGTGTACTACTTCGACAAAGCTCTTTATGGACTCAAGCAAGCCCCTCGTGCATGGTATGACAGGTTTGCGTCCTTTCTTTTGTCTCATGGGTACACTAGAGATTCAATTGATAAAACTTTATTCATTAAGAAAGTTCACAAGGACATTTTATTTGCCCAAGTCTATGTTGATGATATAGTCTTTGGCAGTACTAACATGAAACTTGTAGATGAGTTCAAGTCCTTAATGAGTAGTGAGTTTGAAATGTCCCTCATTGGAGAACTCAATTTCTTCTTGGGAATTCAAATCAATCAACTCAAGGACGGGACGCGGATTCACCAACAAAAATATGTCCGTGAAATGCTTGAGAAGTACGGGATGAATACGTCCAAGCCCATGGCAACACCTTGTTCTCCCAACTCGCGTCTTTACGCAGATGAACAAGGGAAGGACGTTGATCAAAAGCTTTACAGAGGAATGATTGGTTCTTTGCTCTACTTGACCGCAAGCCGTCCCGACATCATGTTTGCCGTTTGCTTGTGTGCACGCTTCCAGGCGAATCCAAAGGAGTCTCACATGCAAGAAGTCAAGAGGATCTTTCGCTACCTCAAAGGACGCGATGATCTTTGCCTTTGGTACCCCAGGAAGACGTCCTTCAAGCTTGTTGGCTACTCGGACGCTGATTATGCGGGTCATGTAATTGATAGGAAAAGCACCTCAGGAATGGCACAATTCCTTGGTTCATGCCTAGTCTCTTGGGGATCTAAGAAACAGAACTCTGTGGCGCTTTCAACCGCGGAAGCCGAGTACGTTGCTGCTGCCTCGTGCTGTTCACAAGTTATCTGGATCAAATATCAACTAGAGGACTACGGTATCAATCTTGAAACTATTCCCATTCGTTGTGATAACACAAGTGCTATTGAAATTTCTAAGAATCCTGTTTTTCATTCACGCACAAAGCATATTCATATAAGACATCATTTCTTGCGTGATAATGTGGAACTAGGACTCATTAGTATGGAGCATGTAAGGACTGAAGACCAAATAGCTGATATTTTCACTAAGGCGCTTGATAGACGTCCCTTTGAGCATCTAAGGTTGCTCTTGGGGATGATAACTTTTAAGTAGCAAGTCCCGTTCTACTATTCTCTCAATGATTGGCTATGTTTGGTAGATACTAAGTGTTTAAGGACTGTTTTGCATTAAATTCATATTTGCAAGGACGCTAGTCTAAAACTTCATATGTTTGCTACTTTGGAACGCCATTCAAATTTCTCTATTTGTCTTGAAAAGAGTTTCCCTGATCACCCAACCCTCATCATAAGCTGAAATGATGGGAACTCTAAGCTTACCCTAGCCGAGAACTCTGCAAAAGCGTCCTATGAGCTTCATTTTTCTTTTACGGGACGTACTTGCTTTGTTCTCAAATGGTTCGCAAGGTGATCACAAGGACAGTTGTCAAAGAATTGATTTTGCTTGAAGAGGTAAATTTTTGCTAAGTATGAGAGAACGCTAAGTGTTTGTTGGAAAGGACGCCAGTTTAGCATTTAAGGAGAAGTTGAAGAGTCAGAAATTTGAACTTTTGAAAGTGTGAACAGTGACCGTTGCTTTTGCTCAAATCTTAAGGGGGAAGTTTTGCCACGTGTCGCACAGTGAAACAGTGATAATTACAGTTGTGCCACCGCTTCCTCTATATAAGGCCACAACAGTCGCTATCAAATTTATTATTCTCAACCACTTCCTCGCTCTCAATTGTGCTCTGACTTCTCTCTAAAACTCCGGCGACTTTCTCTCACTAAAGCTCATCTAAAAAATGTCTCAAAGACAGTTGAACGTGGCCGGATCTTCTACCGGCGGGAAGCGAAGAAAGCTTGTGAAGTCCCACTACATAGAGAAGCCACAACCCATCGTTCTGAATGAATCTCTACTGGACTTCATCAACAAGAAGCCCAGGACGCTGTACAATCTTATCAGGGAACACATGGAACTGCCAGAAGTCAAGAACGATGCAGTAAAAACAAAGAACTATAAGAAGTTTATTGAACGCTTTGTTGTTCCCAGCCTCCACAACACAGAATACAAAGATCTACCTGGACGGATGGACGATGTGCTTTTCTTCTCTCAGTTCGGAGGTGAGAATCTTGGCCCCCTTCTTGAACTTATCCCAGACTGGCACAATGCAGTCTTGCCCGAGTTTCCTATGTATCCAAGGAACTCGTTAGCCTTCCAAATGACTAAAAACCGTATGCCAAGTCCCTCTCCACCTCCTCTTGCCGTTCCCACCTTCACCACCAAAAATTTGCTAAAGCGTCCTGCCCCTTCTTCTCAACCCTTCTCCAATTCCAAACCAACGGAGATTGTGGATAAGTTTCCTTCTCATTTCAAGGAGGGACGCTCCAAGAGAATCCACGACCCAAGGCCCCTCAAAAAGGCCAAAACCTCGAGCGTCCCATCATCCAAACCCTCAAAAAGGCCTAGCACCACAAAAAGGCCCTCCAACCTCTCCAAAGAATCCACTCCTCCTCCTAAACCCATCTCAATCGTTCAACTTCCCACACCTCCTCCATCCCCTCAACCTTCACGAAAGAACTCCCTAATCCCTTTTCCTCCCAAAACCCACTCTCCCTTAAACTTGGCCGACTTCACGTCTGCCCCGGCCCACATTTCCCCACCAAAGGACCCCGAGACCCCAAGGTCCCGTCGTCCATCCTCCGAAAGTGGCCCGGAGGAGACAGAACGCATGCTAGAGCACACCTTTCGCCGAAGGAAGGCTGGTGAAAAGCCCAGGGTTTTGCTCGCTAAGGACGTTCCTGCTCAAGTTGAGCACGTTCCCTCCTCCTCATCCTCCTCTAGCTCATCTGAGAGCCAGAGAGGAACGCCTCAACAAGCTACTGATCAAGTCTCCCCTTTTATAGATGTCGTTGGGGACTTTGATGACAAGGCTGCAGGAGTCGAGAATGCTCCAGCTAGGGACCAAGTACCTGAGGACGCTGGTGAGCACCAGGTCGCTCAAAAGGACGCCGAGCCCACCTTATCTGAGGAGCTCGAACGTGATGCAAATGAGGTACCTCCCTACAACCAATCCCTTCCTATCCTTAACCCTCTCCCAACCCCTCAAGCAAATCCCCCACAAGAAAACCCCTCCCCCACAATCCAAACAGATTCCACCCAAGTCCCCGAGGACGCTGAGCCAGAAACCTCACATCTTTTAGAGGCTTAGGACGCTGAAGGCGCGTCCCACGGGCAGACTTCTTCTGGTGCCGTTCAAACCACAGCTGGTGGTAATGCTGAAAATGATCAAGGCACAGAGGACGTTGCTGAACAGGACGCTGAGAAAGATGAGTCAGGCGACTCCGCTGATGAGAACAGTTCCTCTGATGACGAGGACTCTGAGTCCCCCAAGGGCAAGCGCAAGAGAAAGCCTGATGGCGCACCGGTCAAAGTTCTCAGCCCCTTGATTTACTCGGAAGAATGGCTCGCCTCCTTCCAAGATGAAGGCGTCCAAGAATTCCTCGAGCTGCTAAGATTCCAAGGCTGGCTGAACGTTGGGCCTGCGCCAGCTACTGTTGACAAGGAACAGGTCAAGGCGTTCTACAGAGATTTGCGTTACAAAGCTAAAGATGGCTCTCTCCATTTCAAAATTGATGGTGAGAAAGCCATAGTCAATGAACGCCAGGTTAGAGCTTTCATGGGCCTTAGTTTTCAAAAGCCTCCGTCCGACGCGCTGAGCAGTCTTCCAGAGGGTGGATTTGAAACAACTGATGAAGAACTGCCTCTGGTTGAACACATCTTTCAGGGCAAAAGGCCGATAGGAGTGGACAGGGTTGCTCATGTCTTGAGCAAGTTCGGCGCCATAGCTCATTACTTGCTTTGTCGCGCCGTTCTACCCCGGCAAGAGAAGCGCTCCATCGTTCAGACGCATGACATTATACTTCTTGATGCACTGCTTGAACGTCGCCCCATAAACCTTGCCAGGATTGCTATGCAACACATGGCTCAGTGTGGGAGGAAGCGCCACGCCTTGCCGTACCCTGGCCTTGTCAAGCTTATCCTTCTGTCTCAAAACTCCTACGACGAAAGTGCACCTTCAGAAGATCTCGGTCTGAAGTGGAACGCCAAGAAAGGGCTTGTCGAGATAAGGCACAATGAAGAGCTGCCTTCAGTGATTAAACAGTTGGAAGCTGAGGCAGAGGAAGCAAGACAGAAAGCTGAAGAAGAACGCTTGGCTGCTAAGGCTGAAGCAGAACGCCTAGCGTCTATGTCTCAAGATGGTACTCAGGAAGAAGAGCCCGTTGTTGACCTCCAAACTCTCGATCAAATGTTGATGGCTTCTTCTCCCGCTGGAGAACCTCCCTTGAACGCTCATTCCTCGAGCTCTGGTCCAGTGCCCCGTTCGGCTCCTGCAAACATTGCCGAGCATCCTCCTGCAGAACTTATGGGCGCCATTATGGACAACCAGTGTCTTATCCTCTCTGCTCTAAAGGACTTGTCCTCTGCTTTTGTCAAGTCGGCTGAACTTCAGGAACAACTTCTTAAGTTTTATCAAGACAAGAGCCGTCCTCAGTGATCACCGTTCCCCACCCCTTTATCCCTTAATTACTTTTGCTTGTGCTTCTTTTCTATTTTCAAACACTCGACTCTTGGTCTGTAATATTCTACTTTTGTTTGAATGGAAGTTCCGTTGTTTGCTTGCATTATGATTGTTTAAGCGTTCCACTGCTTTAGTTATGTTTTTGTGCTTAACGTTCTTATCACTTGTGATCCTTTTCGATGATGCCAAAAGGGGGAAGTGTAGTTTTGCAGAGATGCGCTATAAATTAGTTATCTAGAATAAGCAAGTGTTAAGGGGGAACTATTAAGTGAAAGGTCTAAGGAACGCCATGCTAAAATAAACTAGAGGATGTCTAGAAAATTCTAGGACGCTTTTCTTTCCTTAAAATCCAAAAGTTAGAGAATCAAAGAATGAAAACTTGTGCTAAATGAAATTTCTCTAAGTGTTAGAGGACGCCTTTAAGTTTTCATGCATTCTAAGCTCAAACGCCAAAACTTTTTGCTGAAGAGTTTGTCATCATCAAAAAGGAGGAAATTGTTGGGACGCTATCAAGGACGCCCTCATACTTGGTATTGCGCCCACAACCGTCCCTTAGTTTTGATATGACAAACTCACTTTGATTCTAATAAAGATTGTCCAAGTGTTCAGGAACCCTAGTGACAAAAGGACAACAAGTGTGTATGGGCGTCCCATAGGCTTTGGGACGCTAGCTAACAGGAAGTAAGAACCACCCAGAGACTACTTGAGCAAGGACGCAGTCCCAAGCAAGTAGGAACGCAAGCAGAGCGTCCTTACAATATAGCCGACAGGATGACATCACTCGACAATACTTGATCATCCAAGGACACGTGGAGACCGATCCTGTAGCGGAGTCCAACACTACGTGGCGGACGATCCTGTTGCAGAGTCCATCAACACGTGGCGGCCGATCCTGTAGCGGAGTTCATCATACACAGCTGGATACAGGAAGCTTCCTCATCACCGCCCTACTACGTGGAGGAAGATCCTGTAGCCACGTCCTCGAAGGGCATGATCGTCCCAGGAGAAAGACGCCCTTCCCCAAGTCCTATAAATAGCCCCAAGGCATTTATTGTGACGTTAACGCTTTCAGGAATATTCAGAGAGAATCAGTAGAAAGCGGCTCACTCAAGAACACGAAGAACTAACTCAAGAACTCAAGAACAGTGCTAGAACTTGTGTTAGATCGAGTGAGACTTTGTAACCAAATCACAAAACTGTTTGTAACCAGAAAAACCAAAAAAAAAATGAGAAAGAGAGTCCTACTAAGTACTGTAGGACGTAGGGATAGGAGTTCTTTATAAGATTGAACAAGCTTGAGTTGTAGGCTTAGAGGAGTTTCTTACTAGTGGACTTAGGGAAAAGCTAAGTACCAGAGAACTGTAAAGGCTCGCCAGTACAACTGTAAGAACGTTCAATATAAAGAAAAAGCTATTCAAAAATCCTCCAAGGAGGTAGAGGTTTACACTCAAGGACTACTTGGTCTTGAGTGGTTCCTCTATAAATCCCAGCGTTCACTTTAACTTGTTTAGTATTTTATTCCGCTGCATTACTCAAGGACGCCCCTACACCTCGTAGGGACGCCAGACCAAAGGATGCCTTTACTCCAGTAAAGGACGTCCCTCAGTACTAACGATCCAACATTCTTCAACTTCCCAACTTCACAAAGACATTTGAATTGGAGGTTGATGCATCCGGGCATGGAATTGGATGTGTATTAACTCAAGGAGGCAAACCCGTGGCATACTTTAGTGAGAAGCTAAGTGGAGCGGAGTTGAACTATCCCACATATGACAAAGAATTGTTTGCGTTGATTCGGTGCTTGAAGACATGGCAATATTATCTTTGCCCTAAGGAGTTTGTCATACACTCGGACCACGAAGCACTGAAGTACCTCAAGAGCCAATCTCGGCTCAATAGGAGACATGCAAGATGGGTGGAGTTCATGGAGACCTTCCCATACGTGGTGAAGTGCAAGAAGGGCAAAGACAAGATCATCGTCGACGCCCTATCTAGAAGGTATGTACTTGTATCGTCTCTTGATGCAAAAATCCTTGGTTTTGCTTTGATTAAGGAACTATATGTTAGTGATCCTTTCTTTGGTGACATCTATGATCATTGCATGACTAAGGGTCCTATGAATGCTTTCTTTGTTGAGGATGGATATTTGTTTAAAAAAGGGAAATTGTGCATACCATTGTCTTCAATTTGTAGGTTGCTTACTAGAGAAGTGCATATAAACCAAGGGCGTAGGGGTTTAGATAATACTTTAGAAGGACTTAAATAACACTACTATTGGCCTAAAATGTCACGTTATGTGCAAAAATTTGTTAATGGTTGTGTTGTTTGTCATAAAGCTAAGTCTAGACTTAATCCCTTTGGTTTATATCAACCTATTTCTATTCCTAGCGCACCTTGGGAGGATATCTCTATGGATTTCATTGTTGGATTGCCTAGGACTAGAAGGGGTAGTGATAGTATTTTTATGGTGGTTGACCGTTTTTCAAAAATGGCAGATTTCATCCCATGTCATACTACCGATGATGCTTCTATGATTGCTAACTTGTTCTTTAAGAAGGTGGTTCGGCTACATGGTATCCCTCTTACCATTGTGTCGGATCGTGATGCAAAATTTCTTAGCTTTTTTTGGAAGTGTCTTTGGCATAAGGTTGGTACGAAGTTGCTCTTCTCTACATCTTGTCATCCTCAAAGGGGAGATGGACCATTTCGGGTGATCAAGAAGCTTGGACCGAATGCTTATGAGTTGGAGTTGCCCGATGAGTATGGTCTCCATCCCGTGTTTAATGTTTCGGATTTGTCACCATTCATACCCGATGACGACTCCGATATTGATTCAGGCTATTTTGTATAGGATAACTCTTGTATTTTGAGATGATTTAGTGAGTGTTTAGGTTAGTTTTGAGCGATATTGTAATATGAAGACCGAAGACACAAGATATGAAGAATCAAGAGTTAAAGAGCTTAAAGACGAAGTTTCGCCACTGCATGGATATCGAGGTCGCGTTGTCTATGACGCGGGCGCGGTGGCGTGAAGAGACAAACCAACCAAGACCATGAAGGCCGTGGTGGCGCGGTGGCGGTAGTAGCCGACTCAGCTTTGACTTTCGAAGACCGCCGCGGGCGCGGTGGAGAGGCCGCGGTCGCGGTGCTGCCGACTTTCACGCGGACGAAATTCTATTGTTTCTATCTTGTTTCCTTTCTTATCTTTTGGTTTCCTTTCTTATCTAGTCCGAAAAGGTTGATCTTTGGGGCTATTTAAGGGGAACCTCTTTAGGTTTTTAGGATATTCAACTTACTTGTCAATCAATTGTTCTTTCAATAAAGATTAGAGTTTTCTTTGTAATGGAGAACTAACTCTCCTCTTGAGTTTATTCGATCAAGGAAGCTTTATTATGAAGTTGTGAAATTCTGGTAACCTCTTTATCCCTAGGTCTTTATTGATACTCTTGTGCTTCATCCCATGATCTATGCTTGATTTTATGAGTCTGGCCAACTTGTTTGATTGACTTAGATCTATTGTTTGATTTAGGATTGGTTGTTGTCTATGCATCTTTCCTAATTCTCGAAACAACTCTATTCTAGGACCGTGGACTAGTTTAGGGAAGAGTATTCAATGGTTAAATTGTGCATGAGACTCGTAGCTTGATTGCATGATTTGATTTCCTAATATCCATGTGCTCTATGTTAATTCTTGGTTAAGCGTCCTTGCCTAGGGTTATAGAATTGCTTGGACCGTGGACTTGCGATTTCTAATGATTGGGATTGGAATTGACCTAGGCATATAGAGGTGGATGAATTCATGATCAACGGATTAATAAAGTGGAATTGATTGGATAAACTCTACTTGATAACCTTTGATTGAAACCGACTTTCAAATCCCCCTTTGATTACTTGCATGAAAACCATAAAACCTAAATAGAAACTGATTCCTTTGGGTTCGACCCCTTGCTTGCCTACTATACTGTTGTTTGCATGTTTGGGATTTATTTGGAACAACGATTTTGCCCGAGTCAAATTTTGGCGCCGTTGCCGGGAACCCTTTTTCTTGTTTTGATTGTGTGCGTTTTCTTGCTCTGCGCTCAAACCACGCCCGCGGCTCCCTCGGCACGCCCGCGGTTCGTACGCAGAACCATCCCTCGGGTTCGGACCTAACACATGGTCCGTACCCGGTCTACTAATACTTCCCCTGTTCGTTTTGATCCAGAAATTGACAGGACTCTTCGGAAGATAAGGAGTGCCCCCGGAGTGTCTACATCCTATAATCTTCTTGAATCTCTTTCTCTCTCTGGCTCTGAACCAGAAGGCGCCATGGTGGAACAAACTATTCGCCAACTCACAACGCCCGATCTCCAGCAACAGTAGCTCGCTGTTTAATTCCCCGAACTTGGGGAGGGTGTGAAGTTCGAACTGAAGTCTGGTCTCATCCACCACTTGCCCAAATTCCACGGGTTGAGTGATGAGGACCCGAATAAGCACCTCACTGAATTCCACGCGGTGTGCGTGAGCATGAAGCCCACTGATGTTACGGAGGATCAAATCAAGCTCTAGGCTTTTCCCTTCTCTCTTGAGGACTCCGCCAAGGACTGGCTCCTTTATTTGGTGCCGGGTTCTATCACTACTTGGGCGGCTATGAAGAAGGCGTTTCTTGAAAAGTACTTCCCCGCTTCCAAACAAACATCTATTAAGAAGCAGCTCAGCATTTTGGAGCAAGGGGAAGACGAGAACCTCTATGACTATTATGAGCGCTACAAGAGGCTCATCGCGAGTTGTCCCTACCATGGCTACCAGGCCAAGGATCTTATTTGCTACATCATTGAGGGACTCTGCGACAATGACAAGAGGCTCGTGAATGCATCTTGTGGGGGTAGTTACGAGAACTTAACCCCCGCTGTAGCTTTTCAGAAAGTTGAGATCTTGGCAGAACAAGCCCGCAATCAGAGATCCAGGACCAGTGTGAGGTCCGTTAGTGTGGTGAACGAGTCCCTGAAGGCTGAAGTAAGGGAGCTCAAAGATCTAATGAAGCAGCTGCTCAAGAAGAAGACGGCTCAACAAGTCAATGCTTGCACTAGTACAAAAACAACATTTTATCACGGTTTCGTGCCTTAATTTATCACGGTTTTTAACCGTGATAATAAGTCCCGTGATAAAAGAACAAGCGTAACGGAACCGTGATAATTGGTATTTTTTATCCCGGTTGTATAACCGTGATAAAATGCCCAAAAAACCGTGATAATTGCTAATGTTTTTATCACGGTTACAACCGGGATAAAAAATACCCATAAAACCGTGCTAATTGCTAATGTTTTTATCACGGTTCTTTTTGCTAATGTTTTTATCACGGTTCTAAAAAGAACCGTGATAAAAGCTTCTTTAAAAAAATAAAAATAAAAAAGTGGCCATCCCAGTTCTCTTACAACCAGAATGGCCTAGATATCCCACCACATACACAGAAGCAAAAAAGAGAGAACTTCTCTTTACATTTCATTAATTAACAAACTACATCATCCAAATAATACCACTTCCAAGCACTATGATCCAACCAAAGACCTTCTAAATGGAAGAATTCTCCTTACATTTCATTTCTAAATTTAAAAAAGAAAGAACTTCTAAATGGAAAATCACTTAAAATATTTGGCTATATATCAAATGTGAAGGCAAAACTGAACCTTTTGCTTTTGGACTTCTCCTCAATAGTATCATGTGCAACAAATTGGCCTGCAATTGTAAGAAACCATCCCAATCAATATCGACCAACATACCAAAAAGTGAAGTTTCAAACTGAAATATTTATATAGAATTACTTACATTGGGGGTGTAAAGAAGGTATTTAAGAGGTAGAAATGCTTGGAAAATCTTGTTTGGTAGATGACATTAACGAGAGGAGACTTAAGAGCAGCTGAAATCAGGGACTTCGACCCGAAAGCGGCATTAGCAATGGTGATGGCCCTGGGGTTCTAGCTGCTCAAGGTGGCGATCGTCCGATCAACCTGCCAATATGAGAGTATATATTAATTAAACAAATATAGAATGGAAAGGAAAGATTCGCGTGATTAGGTAAATAACATATCATTTGGTTCAATGCCTTTGCTAAGACTTGATGTGTGAACACTGTGCGTTGCTCAAAACAGGCTGAACAAGCTTCAATTACTTGAAGAAAACCATCATACTACCTTAAATGGCATAATTGGTACGGACACACTTCCTCATATTCTCTCGTATAAATATAGCCTCTCAAAAGCCCCAAAACAGTAGCATGGACCACTAATACAAAATAGCCTCTCGTATAAGAAGGTTCAGCCAGTAAAGATTGCCTCGGAGATTATATAATATTCATGTAGTCTAGACTCCTAGTGAAGCAGATTAAAAAGAACCTGCCTTTTTAAGTGCAATTCCTTCTTTCTCTGGATTGATGTCATGAATTGCAACCAAAACCTCAGCCGGTGTTAATGCCGGGCCAGTGTGAGCAGATCCCTGCAACATTAATCAAGGGAAACAGTCAATAGAAATTTAATCTGGCAGAGTTTAGTTCAACTCTACTTAGGAAGTTAATAGGATCTCTAATTCCCCGGCAGGTTAAAAGAATAAGGTAAGACAGTAATTTGAGACCATTTTCGGATTAAACAGAGAATGAAACCATAAGAACAAAGCGTCTCAAACAAAGTGTAAACCAATCTATAGTATTAAATTAAAATGAACTATTCAGTACAACATATTACCCCAGTCAACATTTTCATATTTAATTGAATGACACTTATCCTTTCCAAAGCTTAGTTCCTGAAGAGTAAGGTAAAATGGACTCAAGCCAAGCATAAGTAAGAACTAACAAGGAATCAAACTAATTCACAAGAGCTTAGGCAAAAAACTAAATAGTAAATGGAGAGATATTAATCTAAACGAGCACAAGCTACTTTATTGTTTTTACCACTGTCCATTTTGCATTTAAACCTCTCAATAAATCTGGTTAAACAAATGACCTAATCAGTTTGCATAAAACTACCTAATTACTTCTTCTCCATTCTAAGAAAGCAGAAAATGCATACCTTAATGACACAGCTAATTACTACCCTATAGTATCTCATCGTTGGACCTTCGGTCACCAATTTTCAAAATCAGTCAGTAACCACTCTAATGATTTATCCTTCCATATTTCCTATGTTGCATAAATATTTCACATTATTATTCTTCTGAGATGCCAAAAAATAAGATTATCAAAAAAAAAACTAAACACGCAGACAACCTATACTTTTCAAGTTAAGTGATGCAAATCAATCAATATTGTACACAAGTGGTGCAGAATTCTAGGGCGGAGATACTTTAGTTATCGGGTTTTTTTTAGCCTCAAGATAAAAAAAATTTTTTTACCTCTGTTGCATAACTATTATGCCATAAAAACTACACTGTCAACATTCAAATAAGGGAGCATGACTACAGTTTGGAGGAAGAACAATAAAAGTGAAAAGCCAGGTCATATCTTGTAGATGAAACATAGTGATTGAGTTCCTTTCTCCATTTGTCTGTATAAAAACTAGAACATCTAATGACACCACATTACATTCTGGATCATCTTTGGAATTATGCCAGACAGTGTAAATAATTTGTAGATTGGATGAAATCCGGAGAATTCATACGGCAGCAAAAAACATTCAAGATAGTATTCATTTGTCCATGATAGAAAGTATTGAGAAACATCAGCTAACATATAGACAAGTGTTTGTAAAAGTATCATCTTCTTGCAAAAATCCTGATGTCATCCCTTTCATCATGTCCAGAATATATTTAAAAAAACATTGGCTAACTCCCAATAAGACAGGCCATTTGGCTGAACAATACTAGGAAATCAACAGGCCAACCTGTTCGCCTAGACAAGCAAATGCATAGCTTGAACTCAGTAATTATGGTAGAAAGTTAACAATGGTTCGCCATTCTGGTACATCTTTGATGATAATAGAGCCACTAGGACAATGTTAAACAAGAAATAGAAAAGTAACAAACCAGTAAAAGGAAGCCAGAACTTACTCATAGAAAAGCTTTCAAATTGGATCAAATTGATACTTACGGACAATGAAGACATCACTAAAGCGTAGTCTAGATAGACTGGAGAGACTAGACGAGGCGGAGACAGTAGTTTCCTCACCCAGTGATTCAGCCTCTAACAATCGACTTACAACACGGTGCACAGGCTCCTTGTCTAGTATAGATGATTTCACTACATATATGATATAAGCATGTCCAGTCTTGTAATTAGCAGGCTATCAAACATGATTAAAAAAGATTAGGAAACAATGAATGAATACTAATAGCGGTTTACAGTTTTCTTCATCGAGTTCGTCGAGGGGAAGATCAATGGCTTCGTCTTCGGCATCTAGAAAGCGGTTAACAAATGAGATAGCCTCTTCCAAGGCATCAACTTTGAGTGTGTAACCCCTGATTTTGAACTGATCTGTAACTTCTTCCGTGTATTCACACCCATGGCTCCTTTGTTGCCTCTATTGCCTCGTTAGTTGCAGGGCATTGGCAAAGAAGCAATTGAATAATTGATGATAAGAAAAGTGAGAAACGTCGAAACCGAACCTAGGTCAAAAATTGGCGGGGCGATGTGGCGCTCGAGCTTCCTGGTGAGTTGAACGGGTCACGCCCTCTCTCAGTTAAGAAGGAGTGAGATTAGACGGAATCATCGAACACCAAAAGAGGCAGCGGAGGCGTGAATCGTTGGACGAAGGCGTGTACATGGCGGAGGCAGCGGAGGCGTTGGACCAAGGCTGGCGGCGTGAGGAATCGCAAGCGAATCTGCGAGGAGTTGGCTGCGTGAGGACGGGAAGATCCGAAGAGGGGAGACCGGCGACCGGCGGCCGACAACGGGGAACGACGGGGGAGGCGGCTTGGCGAGGAGTTGGTGCTCGGCGAAGTGCGAACTGCTAGGGCTCGGGGGAGTCGGTGTGAAGTCTGGTTTTTTTTTGGTTTTTTTTGATAGAGGCTGCGAATATGGGTATTGGGTAATTGGCGAGCAGTTGATATCATGGTTTATAACAACCGTGATAAATATAGTTTCATATATGGGTATGTTTTTTTATCACGGGTGTTTAAAGAACCGGGATAAAAGTTATTTTTATCACCCAACCGTGATAAATAAAGGTGATAAAAAGCTGTTTTTGTACTAGTGTTGCGGTCTTTGCTATGATGCGAGCCACCACACGGATCAGTACCCTATTATTCAGGAGACCGAGGAGTCGGTCAATGCTATTGGCAACTATGGTGCGCCCCGTCCCCGGAATGATCCTTTCTCTAATACTTACAATCCGGGGTGGGCAAACCATCCTAACTTCCGGTGGAGCAACCAGCAGCAATAAGATCCACCACAACAGCAGCAGCAGTACGCTCCTCAGGGCCAGCAACAACAATTCCGGTCCAACAACTATGCCCCGAGAGCGCCTGCTCCGTCTCAGAATGATGCTATTACCGCCCTCTTGAAGGAGAACCAAGAGACGAGAGTTGTTGTAAAGAATCTTGAGACTCAGCTGAGCCAACTTGCCACCATGATCAATAGGCTCGAGTCTAAGGATTCCGGGAAACTACCCTCTCAACCGCTCAATCACAAGGAGAATGCGAGTGCCATGAACTTGAGGAGCGGTAGAGCATTGGCGAGTCGGGAATCACCCGCTGGTGATGATCCGCGACCGCGTTCCCCTGGCCGCGACCGCGCCGGGGCAGCAGAAGCAGAAGACCAAGTCTCTGTTGGAAATCCGCGCCCGCGCCCTCCCTTCCGCGCCCGCGGAAATCCAACAGAGGACTTGGACCATGAGAGACGTGAAGCACCGCGACCGCGGAGCCTGGACCGCGCCCGCGGTAAGGAGGCAGAGCGGAACTTTAGGGCGTTGCTCGACTATGCTTTCAAGAACTATTCGCCCCCAAGACCAAGCTATCCTAGACGAGACCGCGCCCCAGTAGTAGAGGAGGATGATGGCTATGTGGCTCAACCACTTCCACCATTGAGCTCTTTCAAGCCTTCTCCCCCATTCCCCGACGCACTCAAGGACACAGGGAAGCCGGCACATGACAAGGAACTCTTCGAGACCTTCGCCAATTGCCAGGTAAATGTTACCCTCACCAATCTTATCCAAAGTGTCCCCCGTTTTGCTAAGTTTATGAAAGAGCTATGCACCATAAAAAGAAAGAATAGGACTAGTCCTAAAATTGAGAAAGTAGCTCTAGTTGAGAAAATGCAGGATGGCAAAACTGAGACTTGTAATTCCTTACTCCAGAAGCAATTACCTAAGAAATGCTCTGACCCAGGAAGATTCACTGTCGCTGTCACTATTGGAGAAACTAAAATTGAGCGTGCTATGCTAGCTTTAGGTGCCTCCATTAATGTTCTTCCAGCTCGCATATATGATAGGTTAGGCCTTGGTCCTTTAAAGGAATCCGATATTGTTATTGAGTTGGCTGACCATTCTAATGTGCGCCCGAAAGGGTTAGTTGAGGATGTTCTAGTGCAGGTGCATGGTTTGATCTTTCCTGCAGATTTTTATGTGATGGAGATAGGCGAAGGGCGTTACGACCCGGTTCTCTTACTTGGTCGTCCGTTCATGACAACCGCCAAGACGGTCATTGATGTTGCCAATGGATCTCTTTCCATATCTCATGGTGGCAACGAGGTCCGAATTCATGTTGATGAGGACCCTTATTGATCGTATCCACGTCGAGCCAACGACGTTAAACAAAAGTGCTGCTTGGGAGGCAACCCAAAGATTAGTTTAGATTGTTTTTCCATTCCTAGCTTAGGATTTGCTTGTTTTTCTAGCTAACACGAAGGTACTAGGTCCGAAAGGACACGGCTGGCGTGAAACCGCGCCCGCGCCGCCTTGGCCGCGCCCGCAGTGGATCGTCAGCGCGCCCCGACGAACAGGTACTAGCCCGTGTTCGCGGCCATCATACTGCGTCTCGGTTTTAGCTCGTTTTTATCTTGTAAAAAAAAATGAAAAGAAAAAAAAAATGAAAAAAAAACAAGACAAAAAGAGGACTTTTTGGTCCCATTTTACCTTTATATCTCTATCGTTTATCTATACCATTCTATCCATCTTCTATCTTTCCATCTTCTATTTCTTCTTTTCATTCACCTTTGTACATTCCATTCTTTGGCTATGTGTAAAGCCTAAGTATGGGGGAGCTAGGTTAAGCGTCCTTGCCTAGGGTTATAGAATTGCTTGGACCGTGGACTTGCGATTTCTAATGATTGGGATTGGAATTGACCTAGGCATATAAAGAGGTGGATGAATTCATGATCAACGGATTAATAAAGTGGAATTGATTGGATAAACTCTACTTGATAACCTTTGATTGAAACCGACTTTCAAACCCCCCTTTGATTACTTGCATGAAAACCATAAAACCTAAATAGAAACTGATTCCTTTGGGTTCGACCCCTTGCTTGCCTACTATACTGTTGTTTGCATGTTTGGGATTTATTTTTGATAAGGGAACAACGATTTGCCCGAGTCAGATATTGAACCGAGGATGGTTCAACATTTAGTGGAGGAGAATGATAGCAAACAAGATGATGCAGAACCACAAGATGTTGAAGAGATGATGACGGCTCCATTTCCAGGTCCAATGATGAGAAGCCAAGCTAAGAAGATCATCCAAGGAACCTCCATTGCACTCAAGTGTCTCTATTCAAGAATGGAGGAGCCTAAGAAGACGAAGTGGGTCACTTACTTGCAAGGAAACCAAGACGAGCAACCACGAGAAGGAAGGTCCTCTCAGGACCGACCCCCTAGGGGGTCGTGCATGACTCATATAGGGTCAATCACGACCCATCTAGGTCGGTCTTGAGGGATGTCGATCCGCGTCTGCCGGTTTCCTTGTTGATAGCTTGCGTCCCAAGTCGCTTCCTTTCTTGTTGAAACAAACTATTTTCATCTTTATTTTATTTTGGATGTATTTATTATTATGATATATTATTTATATCTTATAATAATGAATTAGGATTTGTTTTTCTAGGGTTAGAATAAATACTTGGGTTTTCTCTTTATTTCTTTGTAGCGTAAATTAAAGAGAGCTTGTTGCTTCTCTTCCTGAGCCCTTTGAGACCTTCGTTATTTGTGAGTGGATTCTGGATATTTATGCAAGCGTTGGTTTGGTTCAATTGAGAGTTCGATATTGCTTGAGTTCGTTTGTTTGCAATTCAAGACGAGACATTGTTCGATTTACACTCAGTGCAAGATCTAGATCCATCGGTTCCGTTTGCAATTGTTTGACTTCCAAGGAGTATCCTAGGCGTGTCATACATCAAATGAGTTGCTTTAGGTGTTGAGGAGTGGAGGCCAAGCAACCTCCCAAGTTGGCTTTGAATGGCCTTCTTCCGAGCGGGCTTCGGGCCTAGTGGAGCTTACGCTTGGGCTGATTATTTGACGGCAAATAAAGCTTCTATTGGAACAATGTTAAGGAGGCCTGTTGTACTTAACATTGTAACTAACGTTCCTTGGTTTTGATATGACAAACTCGCTTTGATCTAATAAGTTGTCCAAGTGTTTCAGGAACGAAGGTCATGAAAAGGACAACAAGTTGTGTAGCCGTCCTTAAGGTGTAAGGACGCTACCTATCAGGATAACCGACTTGGCATAATTCTACAAAGGACTCCATCATTTATCATTTCACAGGAGTCCTCTCAAGGCCGGCCGATAAAGTGACATCACCAGACAAGCCTTGATCATGATCACCACGTGGAAGCACATCCTGTACACAAGTTCATCACCACGTGGAGATTGATCCTGTAGCCAAGTCCAACGGAAATTGCCAGGAAGCTTCCTTCATTACTGCCAGAGACACGTGGAAGCTGATCCTGTTGCAACGTCCCCAAGGGCATGATCGTCAGAGAATGACGCCCTTCCCAAGGTCACTATAAATACTCTTCCAAAGCATTTATTGTGACGGCGATGCTTTAGAAAATATTCAGAGAATTTGTCATTCACTCAAGAACACCAAGAACAAGCTCAAGAACACGAGAGAACTAGGTGTTAGATCGAGTGAGAAGCGTTCACTAAAACCACAAACTATTTGTAAGAGAAACGAACAAAAAGAGAGAACAAGTCCTTTACTATGAACTGTAAAGGACACGTGAATAGTATCCTTTAGAAGATTAAGTTAGGTTACAGTTCAAGATTGAAAGGAGTGTCACTAGTGAACTTAGGGACGGATACTTAAGTGCCAGAGAAGTGTAATCACTCGTCTTGTAATCTGTAAGAACTCTTAATAAGAAAGGAAAGAAGCTATTCGAAAATCGTCCAAGGAGGTAGAGGTTTACACTCAAGGGCTGCTTTGGTCTTGAGTGGTTCCTCTATAAATAGAAGCGTTCCTTACTTATTACTTTTACCTGCTCAGTCTTTATTCCGCTGCAACTAAAGGACTTCCTTAATCTTCATTAAGGACGCCACACTCAAGGACGCCCTTAACTGTATTAAGGATGCCTTTGTTAAGACTAGCTAACGATCCCAATAATTGGTATCAGAGCAGGGACTTTAGATTTCTTTTGAGTTGTAGGTAAAGATGGATATGAAACCAATTGGCATAATTAATGTGAAGCCTCCGCGTCTCACGGACGGCAGCTACAACCGTTGGAGAACCAGGTTCGAGAACTTTGTGCGCAGTCAAAATTACTAGTGCTGGAAGGTGATTAAGGTCGGTGACCTTTAAGTTCCTCTTGCCATGGAAGGCAAAGAGGAGGTCTGGGGTCCCGATGAGTTTAAGCTTCTAGAGACAAATGCCAAAGCTATATGTTTCCTACAAACGTCCTTCTGCGAAAGAGACGCTACTCGTGTGAGTAATCTGTCTACATGTAAGCTCCAGTGGAAAGCCCTTGAGAAGTACCACGTAGGGACGCTAGAGATGAAGGAAGACGTCCATTTGGAAGCTAAGAGGGACTTCCGCAAGTTCAAGATGTTTCCAAATGAAACAATCACCGACTATTCTTTCCGCTTTGAAGGCCTGTTGACCAAGTTGAAGAACTTGGGAATTTCTGAAACTGAGATCACAATGAGAACGAAGGTTCAAGTGGTGATTGATTGCCTGACATGAGCATGGAACTTTGATAGGACGGCCTTTAAGGAAAAACAAGCCAACAAGGGACTGTCAATGGAAGAAATTTATGGAAAGTTGAAGGCGTACGAAGCTAGAAGAAATCAGGACTGGCTTGAGCTAGCAAAGAAACCGCAAAATGAATTAGCCCTGAGTCTTGAAGTAGGGACGCTAGAGCAAGAAAATTTTCAAAGTAGGCAAAATTAACTAGCCTTGTTGCTTGAGGCCAAGATAAAGGAGCATCGTGAAAATCTTCGTCTTCAAGCTTTGATAGAACGTCAAGGAAAGACGGAGGAACAACTTGATGAAGAAGAAGAACTTGCTCTCTTACATAAAACTCTACGTTCATGGGTTAAGAGAGGCAAGGCTTCAAAGTTGAAAATGCCCTACAAGAAAGAGAGTCCTAAGCTCTCTGAGGCTGAAATGAAAGAAGTGACATGTTACAAGTGTAACACTCAATAACACAACCTTTCTTATTGATAGGTTTGATTTGCCTAGGCTATGGTTTGGGAACCGTTGTTTTCCATTCTTTTTCTCGTCCAAAAATCTTTGAACTACTAGAACTTGATAAAAAGATCACCAAACAACACAAACAAAAGCATATGAATCCTGCGATTCCGAATGTTTCTCAAATTCACAATAACACAACCTTTCTTATTGATTGGTTTGATTTGCCTAGGCTATGGTTCGGGAACCGTTGGTTTCCATTCTTTTTCTCGTCCAAAAATCTTTGAACTAATAGAACTTGATAGAAAGATCACCAAACAACACAAACACAAGCATACGAATCATGCGATTTCGAATGTTTCTCATTCTCAATAACACAACCTTTCTTATTGATTGGTTTGATTTGCCTAGGCTATGGTTTGGGAACCATTGGTTTCCATTCTTTTTCTAGTCCATAAATCTCTGAACTAATAGAGCTTGATAGAAAGATCACCAAACAACACAAACACAAGCATACGAATCATGCGATTTCTAATGTTTCTCAAATTCTCACTAATACAACCTTTCTTATTCATTGGTTTGATTTACCTAGGCTATGGTTTGGGAACCGATGGTTTCCATTCTTTTTCTCGTCAAAAGATCTTTGAACTAATAGAACTTGATAGAAAGATAACACAATTACACCAACACAAGCATACGAATCATGCGATTCCGAATGTTTCTCAAATTCTCAATAACACAACCTTTCTTAATAATTGGTTTGGTTTGCTTTAGGCTATGGTTTGGCAAGTGTTGGTTTCCATTCTTTTTCTAGTCCATAAATCTTTGAACTAATAGAACCTGATAGAAAGATCACCAAACAATACAAACACAAGCAAACGAATCATGCGATTCCGAATGTTTCTGAAATTCTCAATAACACAACCTTTCTTATTGATTGGTTTGATTTGCCTAGGCTATGGTTTGGGAACCGTTGTTTTCCATTCTTTTTCTCGTCCAAAAATCTTTGTACTAATAGAACTTGATAGAAAGATCACCAAACAACACAAACACAAGCATACGAATCATGCGATTTCGAATGTTTCTCAAATTCTCAATAACACAACCTTTCTTATTGATAGGTTTGATTTGCCAAGGCTATGGTTTGGGAACCGTTGGTTTCCATTCTTTTTCTCGTCCAAAAATCTTTGAACTACTAGAACTTGATAAAAAGATCACCAAACAACACAACAAAAGCATATGAATCATGCGATTCCGAATGTTTCTCAAATTCTCAATAACACAACCTTTCTTATTGATTGGTTTGATTTGCCTAGGCTATGGTTTGGGAACCGTTGGACTCCATTCTTTTTCTCGTCCAAAAATCTTTGAACTAATAGAACTTGATCGAAAGATCACCAAACAACAAAAACACAAGCACACGAATCATGCGATTTCGAATGTTTCTTAAATTCTCAATAACACAACCTTTCTTATTGATTGGTTTGATTTGCCTAGGCTATGGTTTGGGAACCGTTGGTTTCCATTCTTTTTCTAGTCCATAAATCTTTGAACTAATAGAACTTGATAGAAAGATCACCAAACAACACAAACACAAGCATACGAATCATGGGATTTCGAATGTTTCTCAAATTCTCAATAACACAACCTTTCTTACTGATTGGTTTGATTTGCCAAGGCTATGGCTTGGGAACCGTTGGTTTCCATTCTTTTTCTCGTCCAAAAATCTTTGAACTAATAGAACTTGATAGAAAGATCACCAAACAACACAAACATAAGCATACGAATCATTTCGATTTCGAATGTTTCTCAAATTCTCAATAACACAACCTTTCTTATTGATTAGTTTGATTTGCCTAGGCTATTGTTTGGGAACCATTGGTTTCCATTCTTTTTCTCGGCCAAAAATCTTTGAACTAATAGAACTTGATAGAAAGATCACCAAATGTTGGATCGTTAGTACTGAGGGACGTCCTTTACTTTGGTAAAGGCGTCCTTTGATCAGGCGTCCCTACGAGGAGTAGGGGCGTCCTTGAGTAATGCAGCGGAATAAATTACTAAACAAGTAAAGATGAACGCAGTGAATTATAGAGGAACCACTTAAGACCAAGTAGTCCTTGAGTGTAAACCTCTTCCTCCTTGGAGGATTTTTGAATAGTTTTTTCCTTTAAATTGAACATCCTTACAGTTCTACTGGCGAGTCTTTACAGTTCTCTAGCACTTAGCTTTTCCCTAAGTCCACTAGTAAAGGACTCCTCTAAGCCTACAACTTAAGCGAGTTCAATCTCCTAAAGGACTCTATTCCTACGTCCTACAGTACTTCGTAGGACTCTCTTTCTCTTTTTGGGTTTTTCTGAATACAAACTGTTTTGTGGTTTTGGTTACAAATCTCACTCGATCTAGCACAAGTCTTGGCACTGTTCTTGAGTTCTTGAGCTAGTTCTTCGTGTTCTTGAGTGAGCCGCTTTCCTCTGATTCTCTCTAAATATTCTCTGAAAGCGTTAACGTCACAATAAATGCCTTGGAGTATTTATAGGACTTGGGAAGGGCGTCATTCTCCTGGGACGATCATGCCCTTGGTGGACGTGGCTACAGGATCTTCCTCCATGTATGATGGCGGTGATGAGGAACCTTCCTGTATCCAGCTGTGTGTGATGAACTCCGCTACAAGATCGGCCGCCACGTGTTGATGAGCTCTGTAACAGGATCGTCCGCCACGTAGTGTTGGACTCCGCTACAGGATCGGTCTCCACGTGTCCTTGGATGATCAAATGTTGTCGAGTGATGTCATCTTGTCGGCTCTAGAGTAAGGACGATTGGCTTTGCGTTCCTACTTGCTTTAGGACTCCGTCCTTGCTCAAGTAGTCTCTTGCTGGTCCTTACTTCCTGTTAGCTAGCGCCCCTAAGCCTTGGAAACGCTTCACACACTCATTGTCCTTTTGTCACTGGCGTTCCTGAACACTTGGACAAAATTTATTAGAATCAAAGTGAGTTTGTCATATCAAAACTAAGGGACGGTTGTGGGCACACTACCAAGTACGCAAGCGTTCTTGATAGCGTCCCAACAATTTCCCCCTTTTTGATGATGACAAACTCTTCAGCAAAATAGTTTTGGCATTGGAACTTAGCATGCATGAAAAACATCGAAGCGTCCTCTAACACTTAGAGAGATTTCAGTAAGCACAAGTTTTCATTCTTTGATTCTCTAACATTTGGATTTTAAGGAGAGAAAAGCGGCCTAGAATTTTCTAGACGTCCTCTAGTTTATTCTAGCATGGCGTTCCTTAGACCTTTCACTTAATAGTTCCCCCTTAACACTTGCTTATTCTAGATAACTATTTTATAGCGCATCTCTGCAAAACTACACTTCCCCCTTTTGGCATCATCGAAAAGCATAACAAGTGATAAGGGCGTTAGCATAAAAACATAACCATAAGCAGTGGAACGCTTAAACAAACACATGCACACAAACATTGAATTGCCATTCAAACAAACAGAAAATCATTGTCATTACAGACCAAGTGTTTGAAAATTAAAAGAAGCAAAAGCAAAATGATTGTGGGATAAAAGGGTTGGAGGACGGCGATCACTGAGAGCGGCTTTGGTCTTGATAGAACTTAAGAAGTTGTTCATGAAGTTCTGCCGACTTGGTGAAGGCCGTGGACAAGTCCTTGACAGCTGAGAAGATAAGACACTGGTTGTCCATAATAGCACCCATAAGTTTTGCAGGAGGATGCTGGGCAGGATTAGCTGGAGCAGAACGAGGCACTGGACCAGAACTTGAAGAGGGAGCGCCCATGTGAGGTAAAGAAGCAGGAGGAGAAGACGCCCTCATGAATTGATCTAGAGCTTCAAGATTAACTACGGGCTCTTCCTCATAGACAGGCTCTTGATGCATAGAGGCTAAGCGTTCCTGTTCAGCTTCAGCGGCGAGCCGTTCTTGCTCAGCTTTCTTTCTAGCTTCCTCAGCTTCAGCTTCTAACTGCTTGAGAATAGAAGCCAGTTCCTCATTATGACTTATTTTCACCAGTCCCGTCTTGGCATTCCATTTCAATCCTAGCTCTTCTGTGGGAGCACTTTCATGATAAGCGTTCTGGGACTGAAGGATCAGCTTGACTAGCCCAGGGTATGGCAAAGCATGTCGCTTCCTCCCACACTTAGCCATATGGTGCATTGCAATTCTGGCAAGATTGATGGGACGGCGTTCGAGAAAGGTGTCTATTAAAATGATATCATGGTTTTGAACTATAGAACGCTTCTCTTGCCTGGGAAGGACGGCGCGGCAGATGAAGTAGTGTGCAATGGCGCCGACTTTGCTTAACACGTGAGCTACCCTGTCAAGTCCATAAGGCCTTTTGCCTTGAAACACTCTCTCAATCATAGCATTTTCTTCATCGTCTGTCATCTCAAAGCCGTTCTCTGGAAGTGAACTTGCGGCTTTTGAGTGCTAAGTCCCATGAATTGACGGACTTGGCGTTCTGTGACAGTTGCCTTCTCATCATCTATTTTGAAGGAGAGAGAGCCATCTTTGGACTTGTACCGCAGGCTTTGGTAGAACGCCCGGACCTGTTCTTTTTCGACCTCTGTAGGAGCAGGTTCAACGTTCCGCCATCCTTGGAATCTTAGAAGATCAAGGAATTCCAGGACTTCCTTTTCTTGTTGGAAGGACGCGAGTCACTCCTCAGAATAAACCAGAGGGCCTAGAACGTTAACAGGGGATCCGTCGTCCTTTCGCTTCTTTTTGCCCTTAGGAGACTCAGAGTCCTCGTCATCAGAGCTCTCTTCCTCATCATCAGCGTTCTCGGACTCATGTTCTGCATCATCCTGGCCAGCAGCGTCCTCGGTGCCTTGTGCATTTTCATTATTACCACCAGCTGTGGCCTGATCAGCATCAGAGGGAGCGATGCGTTGGGATGTGCCCTCAGCGTCCTAAGCGTCTGTTTGTGTTTCAGTTTGGGGCTCAGCGTCCGCAGGGACTTGGGATTCTTTTGGGATTGAGGGGGAGGGGTTTTCTTGTGGAGGTGGGAGGGGATTGAGGATTGGAAGGGTTTGGTCATAGGGTGGGATCTCATTGGCATCACGCGCGAGCTCGCCAGAAAGAGTAGGCTCAGCGTCCTTTTGAGAGACTTGGTGCTCACCATCGTCCTCAGCAACTTCAATAATTTCTGCTTCTTTCGGAGCAGGAGCAGCCTCAATAGTTTCAGCCTGAGCAGTCTCAGCCTCATCTTGGGAGTCCCTAGTGACATCAATAAATGGGGAGGACTCACCAGCAGGAGTTCCATGTTGACTCTTCTCTGAAGAGCTTGAACTTGAGGAACTTGAGGAAGAGACGGGCTCTGGTTGCGGAGCATCCTTGACTAGCAACACCTTAGGTTGTTCACCAGTTTTGCGACGGCGAAAGGTGTGCGCAAATGTGGTACACTGCTCGACATCCTTCGGGCCGTTTTCTGAGGAAGGACGACGGGACCTTGGAGTCTCGGGATCTTTTGGAGGAGATATATGGGCCGGGGCGGAGGGGAAGTTTGCTAGGTTTAGAGGGGAGCGGCAGAAAGGAATTAAGGCATTTTTTGTTGAAGGCTTGGGGGACGGTGGAGGGGTTGGTAGTTATGTGATTTGTATAGCCTTTTGAGGAGGAGGAGTGGAATGCTTGGAGAGGTTAGAGGGCCTTTTTGTGGTGCTAGGCCTTTTTGTGGAGCTTTTAGAAGGGGGGACGCTTGAAGACTTGGCCTTTTTGCGGGGCCTTGGGTCATGGACCTTTTTAGTGCGTCCCTCTTTTATGTGAGGTGGAAACTTGTCCACTATTTCAGTTGGGTTGGAGGAGGAGAAGGGTTTTGAAGATTTGGAGAGAGGGGACGATGGGGCAGGACGCTTTAACAGCTTCTTTGTTGTTACGGTTGGAATTTGAGGAGGTGGGGGAGAGGGACTCGGTAAACGGTTCTTGAGCATTTTGTAAGCCGGAGAGTCCCTTGGGTACACGGGGAAGTCTGGGAGAACTTGGTTATGGAGGTCTGGGATAAGATCAAGTAAGGGACCAAGATTCTCACCTCCAAACTGTTGGAAGAATAGAACGTCCTCCATCCGGCCAGGCAGATCATGATAGTCGTTCTTGTGCACGCCGTGAATGACAAAGCGTTCTATAAACTTCTCGTAATTCCTTGTCTTCACAGCGTCCTGCTTGATGTGAGGAAGATCCATGCATTCCCTTATCAGCATGTACAGGGTTTTGGGCTACTTGTTGATGAAGTCCACAAGTGATTCGTTGAGAGCAATGGGTTTTGGCTTCTCAATGGTGTGAGACTTCACCAACTTTCTTCGCTTCCCGCCGGCAAAAGATCCGGCAGCGTTCCCTAGTAATTGAGACATGATTCTGATGACTTGTAGAGAGAGAAACTCGTCGGAATTCTAGAGAGAGGTGAGAGCTGTTTGAGAGCAGGGAAGTTGTTGATAAATAATAAATGAATGAGACCGACTGTTTCTGCCTTATATAGAGGAAGCGGTGGCACAACTATAATAAACACTGATTTTCTGTGCGACACGTGGCAAAACTTCCCCCTTAAGATTTGAGCAAAAGCAACGGTCATTGTTCAAACGTTCAAAATTCAAATTTCTGACTCTTCAACTTCTTCCCAAAAACTGAACTGGCGTCCTCTCTTATAAACACTGAGCGTCCTCTCAAACTTAGCAAAAATTACCTCTTCAAGCAAACCAATAACCTTGATAACCGTCCCTGTGATCACCTTGAGAACCATTTGAGAACAAAGCAAGTACGTCCCGTAAAAGAAAATATGAAGCTCATAGGACACTTTTGCAGAGTTCTCGGCTAGGGTAAGCTTAGAGTTCCCATCATTTCGGCTTATAATGCAGGTTGGGTGATCAGGGATACTCTTTTCAAGACAAATAGAGAAAATTTGAATGGCGTTCCAAAGTAGCAAACACATGAAGTTTTAGACTAGCGTCCTTGCAAATATGAATTCAATGCATAACAGTCCTTAAACACTTAGAATCTACTAAACATAGCCAATCATTGAGGGAATAGTAGAACGGGACTTGCTACTTAAAAGTTATCATCCCCAAAAGCAACCTCAGATACTCATAGGGACGTCTGTCAAGCGCCTTAGTGAAAATATCATCTATTTGGTCTTCAGTTCTTACATGCTCCATACTAATAAGTCCTAGTACAACATTATCACGCAAGAAATGATGCCTTATATGAATATGCTTTGTGCGTGAATGAAAAACAGGATTCTTAGAAATTTCAATAGCACTTGTGTTATCACAACGAATGGGAATAGTTTCAAGATTGATACCGTAGTCCTCAAGTTGATATTTGATCCAGATGACTTGTGAATAGCACGATGCAGCAGCAATGTACTCAGCTTCCGCAGTTGAAAGCGCCACAGAGTTCTGTTTCTTAGATCCCCAAGAGACTAAGCATGAACCAAGGAACTGTGCCATTCCTGAAGTGCTTTTTCTATCAATCACATGACCAGCATAATCAGCGTCCGAGTAGCCAACAAGCTTGATGGACGTCTTCCTAGGGTACCAAAGACAAAGATCGTTGCGTCCTTTGAGGTAGCGAAAGATCCTCTTGACTTCTTGCATGTGGGACTCCTTTGGATTTGCCTGGAAGCGCGCACATAAGAAAACGGCAAACATGATATCGGGACGGCTTGCGGTCAGGTAGAGCAAAGAGCCAATCATTCCTCTGTAAAGCTTTTGATCAACGTCCTTTCCCTTTTCATCAGCGTTAAGACGCGAGTTGGTAGAACAAGGGGTTGCAACAGGCTTGGACGTGTTCATCCCGTACTTCTCAAGCATCTCATTGACATATTTTTGTTGGTGAATGCGCGTCCCTTCCTTGAGTTGATTAATTTGAAGTCCCAAGAAGAAATTGAGTTCTCCAATGAGGGACATCTCAAACTCACTACTCATTAAGGACTTGAACTCATCTACAAGTTTCATGTTAGTACTACCAAAGACTATATCATCAACATAGACTTGGGCAATTAAAATGTCCTTGTGAACTTTCTTAATGAACAAAGTTTTATCAATTGAACCTCTTGTGTACCCATGAGACAAAAGAAAGGACGCAAACCTGTCGTACCATGCACAAGGGGCCTGCTTGAGTCCATAGAGAGCTTTGTCCAAGTAGTACACATGATCTGGGTGAGAGGCGTCCTCGAAGCCAGGCGGCTGAGCAACATACACTTGCTCCTTCAGTTTTCCATTGAGAAAGGCAGTCTTGACGTCCATCTGAAATAACTTGAATCCTTTGTGAGCGGCAAAGGCAATAAGAAGACGAACGGCCTCAATTCTAGCAACAGGAGCAAAGGTTTCATCATAGTCTATGCCTTCCTCTTGCTTGAATCCTTGAGCTACCAGTCTTGCTTTGTTCCTTGACACACGTCCACTCTCATCAAGTTTATTTCTGAACACCCATCGCGTCCCAATGATGTTTTTGCCTTTGGGACGAGGGACGAGGGTCCAAACTTTGTTCCTTTCAAACTGGTTAAGTTCTTCTTGCATTGCTTGAATCCAATCAGCGTCCTGGAGTGCTTCCTTGATGTTCTTAGGTTCCACCATAGAGACAAAGGCATTGAAAGCACAAAAAGCTAAATTTGCACTCAAGGACTTGCTTGCTGCTGACCTTGTTTGAACTCCTTGAGAAGGATCTGAGACAATTTGCGAAGTTGGGTGGTCCCTAGAGAAGCGGGACTCCCTTTGAAACAATTGAGCAAACCTTGGATCAATGTCTCCATCAGAATCATCACTATTGCTTTGAGCATCGTCCTCAGTGTGTTCCCCCTCAGAGAGAGCGTCCACACCTTGGCGTTGCTCGCCTTGTCGACTTGATTCAGCCACATCTTGTTGAACTGGTGATTCACTACGAGAGGGAACTCCCTGGACAACACTAGGAGTGTCCACTGAGACTTCTTCAGGATTTGGAGTAGCGTCCTTGGGAACATAGTATTTTCTTGAGGACCAATCTTCAGCTTCGTCTTCAGAGTCGTCCTGTTGTTGTGAGGAAGAGCGTTCTTTCTTACTTGGATTTTCTTTGTGAGAAGAACTCTCCTTGAACACAACATGAATACTCTCTTCAAGCTTTAGAGTCCTTTTGTTGAAAACTCTATATGCTTTGCTGGTGAGAGAGTACCCAAGAAATATGGCTTCATCGCTTCTTGCATCAAACTTTCCAAGTTTTCCTTTATCATTGTTGTGGACGAAACACTTGCACCCAAAAACTCTGAGATAATCAATGCGAGGCTTCTTTCTATTCAACAACTCATAGGACGTCTTCTTCAGCAGAGGACGGATCATGGCACGATTGATGATATAGCATGCTGTAGCAATAGCTTCCGCCCAGAAGTACTTAGGGACGCTATTTGCCAAAAGCATAGTCCTTGCCATATCCTCCAACGTCCTGTTCTTTCTTTCTATAACTCCATTTTGTTGAGGATTTCTTGGAGCTGAGAAGTTGTGCGAGACGCCATGTTGATCACAATAGGCCAGGAACTTTGAGTTCTGGAACTCCGTCCCATGGTCTGATCTTATGGCTTTGAGAGGCGTCTCAAGGGCAACTTCCACTTGTTTGATGAAGACTTTGGATGCATTGAAACAATCTGCTTTTGACACCAAGAAAAGAACCCAAGTGAATCGAGAAAAATCATCTAAAGAACGTAAATGTACCTCTTTCCACCGTAGCTCAGCGTCCTCATTGGTCCACAATGATCCATATGGAGAAGTTCCAAAGGCTTCTTTGTACTGACTTCGTTCTTGGACTTGAAGGACGTTTGACGTCTCTCATTTTGGTAGTGTTTTAGTAGTTAATTTCCCTTGTAAATAAGTGTTTTTCATTCCTTTCCTTGTTAGTTTCGTTCCTTTTTAGCTTAGTTCCCGGTTTTCTTCAAGATTCGGAAACTATGCGAGTTTGTTAAGTTTTGTAGGTAAAATGGCTCATTTGAGGACATTTTGGAGGAGCATTAAAGGAGGAGCTAAGAAAGGGAGCTAAGGAACGGAAGAGCCATGCAAAGAATGAAGAGGAACTCAAGGAAAACCAACAAGAGAAGAAGGATCGAGACCCAGGACCGAGTACTACCAAGTCGGGCCCGAGTTCGAGCACCAGAGTACAGGACCGACATTCCCAACGTCGGGCCCGAGGTTGCCCCGTGTCGGTCCGAGTCGGCAAACGAGAAGATTAGGCTCCAAGGCACAAATGTTGTGATCTTCCAATTTTGCCCTTCTTCTAATTTGGAATTCCTTGGTCCCCAATCAAGAGAAGAGGATAATTAAAGGTGATTAGAGAGGATTAAGGGAACACACACACACACAAAAAAAATCACTCTCAAAGGCTCAAGGAAGACTTGGAGAGCAAGGAGAAGAAAGGAGGAGGAGAAGAGTAGGAAATCGGTGGAGCAAGAGAGGAGATTAGTGAGTTTGTACTTGTTTTGCTTTGGTTTTAGTAGAATTAAGACTTGGATCTTGTGAACCCCTTTGGATTTGAATGCAATTTAGCTTTGATTTGAGATTGATGATTGAGATTTGCTTGCTTTTCCATTTGATTGCTTTTTACTCTTACTTGATGGAGTAGATTCCATAATCTTGGGCTATGGGGGAAACCCCTAGCTAGGATTGGGTAGGAAACCCCAATTCCATAGCCTTGACTGCTTGATCTATGAATCCTCTCTACATTGAGCTTCAATTCTCTTGTGGAAACAAGGGACCTAGGGCTTGTGATTGGTAAGAGTAAGCGAAAGTGATCTCTAGCCCATCACTAGACCTAGCATCGAAGGAGAGTGAAAACTCCCTTGGGTCGAAGTGTAGAGTGGAGGGATCGAAGGCTAGCAACCTCGATCTCATAAGGATCAATACTTATTGGCTGAATTGGGGTGGAATTACCCAAGTCTAGTTAGGGAAGGAACCCAAAAACCCAAGACCGATCTACTATTTTTTGCCAAATCGAAGTACCCAGCACATCGGGCCCGACGTAGTGTGTGTCGGTCCCGGCCAATCTGATCTCGATCCACCCTCGGACCGAAGTGACCTGTGTCGGTCCGAGGTGATTTCTCTTGTTTTTCCTCGTTTTGCCTTTCTTTTACCTCTTTTTAGTCTTTGAGGGTACTCTCAATGCACGAACTCCCGTGTGTTCGACACCCTACCTCTCTTACTACAATAGAGGTTCGGTTTATAAATTTAGATTTTGAGACCCTCCGATCCGGACCGATCAGAATTTTGGCGCCGTTGCCGGGGAGTTCTATTTGTTTGAGGTACCCTCTTTTGTTGTGTTTATGATTGGTAGTGATTTGGGTGAGGGACTAGCCCAAGCCCCTTGTTTGTTTTGATTCGGTTTTGTTTGTGTCTTTGGTTTGAGGTGTATGCGAGCTCGTTCCGTCCGAGGAACACTTGAGCTCGACTTTGTGTGTGATCCGGAAAGCATCATCAAACAAGCCCGAAAGAAGAAGAGAATGGCGGACCAAGCCCGTGATGAGGAGGTTGAAAGGATGAGAGCCGACATGGCTCGAATGCAACTAGAAATGGCGAACCGAGATGCCGACGCTAGGAGAGAGCGTGAGCAAAGGATGAGATTGGAGGCTCAAATCAACACTCAACCCCGGAATGCTAGACAATACATGCATCCGGAGTTGCAAGTACCGGAACCGGCCATCGTCTTGTCGGAGGTGTCAAAGAATTTTGAGATCAAAACTCAATTTATCTCACTCATCAAGAGAGAGCAATTTCAAGGGAGACCGAATGAGTGCCCGATCGAGCATGTGAAGCAATTCAAAGACCTATGTGAGACCATCTCGACGGATGATGAGACACTTGAGTACGTGCTACTCAAGGCCTTCAAGTGGTTGTTGGGAGGCAAGGCATTGCATTGGTTGGAGAGCCAAGCACCTCATTCCACCACATCACGGAGGGCTCTCAATGAAGCATTCTTGATGAAGTTCTTCCCGCCCACCAAGACGACGGAGCTTAGAAGGAAGATAGAAAGCTTTCAACAAGGAGCCCACGAGCCACTCTTCGAGGCTTGGGATCGGTTCAAAGAGATGTTGAGGGCATGTCCAACGCATGGGCAACAACCTTATGTCCTTCAAGACATATTCTTCCAAGGAATCAACCCCGCCACCAAGGATAAATTGAACCTTCATACCGATTGTGGGTTCATTGACTTGCCTCCGGAGCAAGCGTGGGAGTTGCTAGACAAGCTCTCCGATTATGAAGCCATGTATGGAGTAAATCAAGTGAACAAGGAAGTAAGAATCCATGGACACGGTCCAAAGAGGCTCTACGATCCAAAAAGTGAAGAGGTGGATAAAGATGTGAAGATCCAATTCTTGGAGGATGAGTTAAACAATATGAGGAGGAAAATGGGTCATCTCCAACAAAACACAAGAGCTTGTGAAGAGTGTGATTCTTTGAAGCATGGAGCCCAAGAGTGCCCAAATGAGCGCCAAGTTCGATTGGCCGAGCAAATTGAGGAGGCTCACTATGTTCAAAGGAATTTCGGAGGGAGAGCCAATTTCAACAATGGAGGAAGGTGGAACCAAGGTCATGCTAGTGGCTATAACAACAACTTCAACCAAAACGAGCCAAGGGCCCAACCACCACCATACCGACCTCCGGGATTCTATGAGCAAACACCACCATGGGCTCAAGATTTGAAGAATCAAGTCACCAACATGGAGAGAAAATTTGATGATCAATTCAAAGAGTTGGGTGTTTGGAGAAGGCAAGTGGACAACCAATTTGTTCACATGGCGAATCAACTTCCAAGAGAGGAAGGGAGACTCCCGGGCCGACCCGAGGAGAATCCCCGTGCTCAACAACAACAAAATGAAGTTTGAGCCATAGGATTGAGGAGTGGACGGAGTTTGCCCGAGCCACAAGTTCCAAGAACAAGAGAAGAAGGTCGGACCGAGTTGCCCAGCACCTCGGGCCCGATGTGCCATGACGTCGATCCAGTAGACGGAAGAAGTCCCCTGAGTTGGACCGAGGAGGAGCATCACTCGGGCCCGACGTGCCCTGAAGTCGGCCCGATTTGCCCAGAAATTCCCCGCCCCCGGACCGAGGTTCCTGAAGTCGGTCCCGAGGTCACTCCAACGTCGGTCCAAGCTGAAAATGTTGAGAGAAGTCAAGATCGGTCCAAGGAGGTGGATCCAATCAAGAAACAAGGTGGCACAACTCTTCCATATCCTTTGAAGAAGCCCAAGGAGATTGTTGAGGACAAGTTTAAGCGGTTCTTGAAGCTTTTGCAAGGCTTGAACATCACCATTCCATTCACCGATGCTCTAAGTGAGATGCCATCCTATGCAAAGTTCTTGAAGGAAATTTTGAACAAGAAGAGGTCGATTATAGAGATGCAAGATGAGGTGAAGATCTTGGAGCTACCTCAAAAGCTAGGTGATCCCGGAAGATTTGCCATCACCGTGGGGATTGGATTCCAAAACTTTAAGGCTCTTTGTGATTTAGGAGCAAGCATATCGGTTATGCCCATGAGCATATGGAGAAGGGCTAACCTCGGAGATATGGAATGTAACGACCCTGTCTTTACACCAGGATGTTACTCAGTAGTAGACCACCCCTGGTCTACGCGAGCTAATCTGACAACGAGTTCACCCAGATCTTGCAACTCGGGCACGACGAGAAAACACAATTAAAACATCCAACCTGTATTTATAAAACCATAGTATCGAAAACATGCATGAACCTTCAACTACTTAATTTACAATAACCCATCCTACACCTCATTACCCACCACGAAATTCTAACGAAAAGTATTATACATAACAAAAGTTAGTTTACAGTGCTCCCCAAAATATCACTAACTAGCTCCCACAACCCAACTTAATGACAACGTCTTCAACAGTCCGCTCCACCATGTTGCTGAGGCTCCACCATGGGTCCCTTGTCCTTACCTAGGCCTAGTTAGAGAAAAAATATGCCCCCGAAGGGTCAGAACCTATCCTAGCAAATCAGAGTCAGCATGGCAACTATAAGACGTTTCAAAACATTTTTCTAAGGTCAGCGACCAAGTGTCCACAAACACACGCATAACTCTAGTCCATTCCTAAATTCAGTTAGTCACACAATCATTTCCAAAGTCCATATCTAGGCAACGAAACATTACTCACACATTCCCAAATTTACACATTCACACACGCACATTCACGCACACACACCGCAGCACACCCCATGCAGATAATGCAACTCTGCTTCCACCGTCGCACTACCATCCAACGCTTTTCCCACCTAGCGTTTTGAGTGTCGGAGGCAGGCCCTCCCACTCCTTATCCTTTATTGTCTTCTAACCCCTGGTCAAGCCTCCTCGGGAGCACTTGCCAAAAACACAGATAGCTTTTTGGTTTTGAAGGTGGCTCGTCCGCCCCACGATCCCAGATCTAGACATCACTTCTTCACCGATTGTCTACACATATGGGTGTGTCGGTACGAAAGCCCATAGAGAAATTCATTTGAAACTTTATTCAATGCAAACACTTTAAAACCGATTTTCACACATTATCACACACGCATAAGAATATTCGATAAAAGATTCCAAAACAATTACACATACTACACATATCCAAACCTTTTCAAGGATCGATCGGGACTAGTTCCCAAAACCAATCTCATAACTACCACGCAAATCCTAACAGACTAGAATAGAACTGAGCAAGTCGAAAATCGACTTACCTTTAGGAACGAAGGATCTCTTGATAATTCTGGAGTTCTAAAACGTGAGAATGCGGTTTCCCTATAGAAGATTTGTAGAATGGATTAATAGCACACACACGACACCATTAAAACAAAACAACTAGTATTTCACCCCACTTGACTAGCTATAGATCGAACGGTGGGACCTTCTCTAACCAAATTATAAAGGCTAACTCTAAATCCTCATCACTAAGCTATATACTGTAAATATGATTCTTGCTTTATAATCGTATATGGGCACCCCAAATCCCCGATTGAGGTTGACTTCCAATAACCCACCAACAAAATCTATTTTGAGTACGATCTTCAACCTATAATTAATTAATTAGTAGATATAATAACTATGCTAGCTTTCAACTAAAGGAGAACACCGACTAGAACTTTCGATGACACTAGCTAGATTTCCAATCTATAAGACAACCCCGACTTCACCGGCAATCCCTTAAACGACAATCCGTTTCTAAGAAGGAAGGAAAGAAATATCGACTCACTAGATGTACTCCTCCGCTGATGCAACCGAACGATCGACCACGGCTCGGCGACACTGGTCTTTTAGATGCGGCCACAAAGGGAGATGCTAACGTAGACTCCAACTAAAACTTGGGTGATTGACGACGAATAAGGTGTTGGTGGTCGGACGAGGAAGGCTTTGATGATGGCGTGAAGAAGAGGCGGTGGCTTACGAGAGAACATAAACACTAGCTAGATGCCAGCAACTTGGCCTTATCATCTAATTATAAAGTCTAGGCATTCCTTAATCAAGAAGAAACGTATTAAATATAAGAAGAAAACCGACTTCTCCTAGCTATCTATACATATATATCTGCCTCGTGTACAATTAAAAGACACGCATACCTATATATAATTGTGTATGGAAATTTTCTTTCCTCCGTTCCAAATGATCGGTACTGATACGGAGGTTAAAAGAAAAATACTACTTTATTAAATAAAGTAATAATACATACATATATAACATTTTACCGTATAAATAATCTTCGTAGAATATAATAATTTAGTTCCACTAAATTACCCGACTTTAAATAAACGATAAATCTTAACACCATATTTCATTTTTAGGTGTATAAAATTTTAAAATTTTAACCCTAATTTTAGCCCAAGGTCTCACATGGAACCGGTTGATATGAGTCTTACTATGGCCGATGGTTCATCAACAAAGGCCACCGGAATTCTAGATGACGTCCCGGTTAGAGTTGGGAGGTATTTTGTGCCCGATGATTTTGTGATCCTTGACATGAAAGAAGATCCGATGGTGCCCATTATTCTTGGAAGACCGTTTCTAGCTACGGCGGGTGCCAAATTCGATGTGAGAAATGGGAAGGTGACGTTCGAGATTGGCGAGGAAAAAGTGGAGTTCCATTTCAACAAGGCTCTTAATGAACCGGATGCTTTGGCAATCTTGAAGTTGGAGGAAAGTGCCAAGCGCAAGAAAGAGGAGTTGAAACCCACAAGAGAGGAAGAAGCACCACTGAGAGATCATGACATGGTCTATGTTCAAGAGCAAGAAAGAGAGTTGCTAGATCCATTGGTGAACCATGAGGAGTCAAGAGGTGGAGATAGCCCGAGAGGCCATGAAGAGTATCCTTCTCTACATCCTTTTGATGTGGGAGACTCTTACATTTGTTTAAGTGACTTAAAAGAGGATCTAGAGGATGATTACCTTTGCTTGAGTGATTTGCAAGAAGACTTGAGTTATAATGTCATTGAGCCCCCTAGAAATTCTTTAGATTTTTGTGGTGTAGGTAATGAAGAGCAAGTTGAGATGATGCAAGAGATGTCAACCTACACTTTGGAGGAGAAGAATGATGGAGAAGTTGGATGCCACACTTTCATCAAACACAAATGGTGGTACTATGGCTATGAGGAGTGTGGAGATGCATATGACAAGGATGATCAATTCACCGTTTTTCACCCTCCTTGAAGGGTAGAGGTTAGAAGTCAAGCTAGTGACTTAAAAGAAGCGCTCCTCGGGAGGCAACCCGAGTTTAGTAGGTTCATTTTCGTAATTTCTAGTTTGTTTTTCCTTTGCCTTAGCTTAGATTCTTTCTAATCTCTCTTTAGCATGTGTTTTGTGAAATTGTGTGTTATGTGAGCTTCATGATCATGTGTGGTATTGGTGAAAATAATAAAAGGACTTGTGAGGAGACTTGCCAAGACGAGGGATTTTTAGGAAGCCAAACCGGGTAGGACCGAGGTACCCAGTACCTCGGGCCCGAGGTCCCCAACGTCGGTCCTCTTTGGCCGGTCAACTTTGGTCTTGATTTTGTGGAAATTCCTATTATGCCCTTCTGACCTAACTTTGTCTTCTACCCAATTTAAGCCCTCTTTCCCATACCTAACACCCATCACCCTCATAACCACCTTCCCAAAATACCAAGCCCCTTCAAAAACCCCCAAATCGATCCATCATCTCCACCATACTCGAACCTCAAATCTCACCACAAATCTCGATCCATACCCCTAGCATCCTCAAACATCGATCCACAAGTCAAAAATCCCAACAAATCCCATAGATCTTCATCCCTCTTCTAGATCTAGAAGAGAAATTTGAGTTCTAAGAAGTTGATTGCTAGAAGTCTTTGTTTCTTCATATTTGGTATGTGAATCTCAATCTCTACTTGATTCCTTGTGAATTTCATGCTTTCATTGCTAGATTTGAGATTTGCCATGATTGAGTGAGCTTAGACCTTGAGCATCCATGGTGATTTGCATGCATAGTGAAATTTGTGCTTAATTGTTGCTACCACTTACTTGGAACTTCGATTGATGATGAGAAATGGTTGATTTTGGATTTTAGGAGCATGATAGAGTGTTTTATGGGCGACACTAGGAAGAAAAGTCGGATTAGACTCGGTCCGAGGTACCCAGAACCTCGGGACCGATGTTGCATGTCGGTCCAAGACTCGGACCGAGGTTGAGAACCTCGGACCCGATGTCTTATGTTGGTCGGTCCTATGCTATTTGACTTTCTCTTGTGTGAGCTTTAGGATTCATGAGCTTGATTGTTGGAAAAGGCATGTTTATCATGATGTATCTTGTAGCTTGACCATTGTTATGTGATTCTTTGCTCACACATGTTGGATTTTGTGGATTGAGTGTCTTAAGAGCAAGTATGGGGTTATTTCCTTGCATGATGAGTTGTTTGCGGTGGAAGTTTGTGATCTTGTTGTGATTGTATAGATTTTATCTTGGAGTTCTTTGCTTTGATTGTGCGTAGGTACCATGACTACCCGAGCATCTTCTTCAAAGATGGAGAAAGCAACAAGAAAGTCCAAGAAGTCGTCCAAGAGAGTCCAAAGGATGGACGATGTGCGCTTCGAGGATGATGATGTAACTCAAGAGTATGAGCGACTCATGGGTCTATCTCACCACACTCGGTGGTTAGATTGGGAGTCTATTAGAAAGATGAGCATGGATGAGGCTCTTACTCGGTGCTATTCTCACATTGGGCTCAACGTATTGCTAAGGTGCAGCAACACTCATTATCCCGCCTTAACATCCGAGTTTATGGCGACATTCAAGTGCACATATGAAGGAGTAGAAAGTGAGGGTATGATCTCTTTTCAAATGGGCAACGAGTTGCATGAGGTCTCTCTCCGGAATTTGGCTACCTACCTTGGGTTCCCTTTTCCTAGAGATGAGGCCTATGTTGACAACGAGAAGGTGGACTATCTTTGGAGGTTTGTAGCCGGAAGAAGTGAGATGAGGAAAGGCGCACCAACAAATGAGATAGCAAGTCCACTCTTCCGAGTCATGATCCGAGCTTTGGGTTGTTCCATCTTTGCTAGGCATGAATTGAGCAAGCCAATGAAGGAGGAGGCCATGTTGCTCTATGAGATGTTGTTTGAGAATGAGAAGCCAATGAACCTCACATGGGAATGGGTGAAGATGGTGAGGGATTTCCAAAGTTCCTCATGGATCTATTTTGGAGGCATGATAGCCCGCTTGGCTCATCGTCTTGAGGTGGACTTGTCTAACTACACACCGGCCCCAAATGGTGTAGAGTTCATGGACCTTAAGTACTTCAAGAAGGCCAACATCATCAAGGAGAAGCAAGTGACCGGCGCCACCACCTATCTAGCCCCTCACTCAAACTTCGACAAGGTGAACATTCCTTTGGGGCCACGTCTCTTTAACCTCACGAGCGATTACAATTGGTACCAAGTGTGGGTGGGCAAGGAGAATCCTTATGGAGAGCCGGAGGGGACACTTGAGTGTAGGAGACGAGCACAACACATTCGTTTCACTACTCCTCAAGCTTCCCCGGACACTGAAGAAGAAGAGCCCAACCAATATGAGTTCGTGAGAAGAGATGACATGGACGTGGACTTGACTAGAGAAGAAGAAGAAGAAGAAGATGGTGGTTACCACAATTTGCTCACCGACCACGCACCAACACTACTCGACTGAGGTGCAAGCCATGTCGGGCCCGATGTCCACCAACGTCGGTCCGACACATATTTGCCCGATCCGGTCCCAAGCCAATTCGATAGGGGTGAGGGAAGTGGAGCAAGACAAGAACCACCAAGCTATGGAGGATATGAGGGGTATGCCCAATGGTACGGGCCCGGAATGGTGTTCCCCGAGCCTCAACAATCGGTGGACATGAACTTCTTGGCCAACCAATTAGCTCATCTTCAACTTCAACAATCTAGCATGCTTCAAGAGGCGCACCAAATCAATCTACAACAACAACACCTCAACTTCCAACAACAACAACTTTTCCACCACCAAGAAGACTTCCAAGCTCAATTTGAGGAGGTGAACCGCAACATCGCTTACACTAGACGTGATGTGGACGACTTGAGGGCGGTCGAGGACCAAAGATGGAGCGTCCAAGAAAGTTTCAATGAGTGGATGACCGGGAACTTCTCTTCCCGTGAAGATCAATGGATGCGTCCCGCCCCACAAATTCAACCGCCAAGTCAAGACCCTTTCCACGACCAAGTGTATGAGCGAGAGAGGCAAGCACGGCTCCAAAGGAGACGCCGTCAAGGTCACCCTCCAAACTAAGCCTCAACATGCCATTCAAGAATATGGAATTGTGAGCTCTCTTTACTCTTCTCTTTACTTTTGAGTTTTGATTTCTTTTGATAAGGACATCAAAATTTTAAGGATGGGGTGGGTTAGTAGTTCATAGTTCCATGTGTAGTTTCATGTGTTTGTGTTTGTCTTGTTTATGGGATGTTTCATTTTGGGATAGTGGCATGATGTGATGCATGAATGATGATTGAATTTTATGGTATGAATGGATGAGTTTGTTTGTTTTTGTTTGAGAAAAATTTTTGCAAAAAAAATCCATAAAAACTCGAAAAATTGTGTTGAAAAAGAACAAAAAGATTTTGTTTTTGGACTAGGAATTCCCATCTTAGATGTCCATAAGAAGGCTAATGATGATGTGAGCATGTAAAGTCCTTTGCATATTTTTGGATAGTTTAGCCTCTAAATGGATGTTGCTTTTGATGTGATATGATGTCTTGCATGTTTTTATTGAGCACATGAGTTCTTGGATGAGTTTGATGCAACTAAGCTTGAGTGAACCTTGTGAGATTATTTTTGGCCATTTTAGGGATACTTGATCATATTGCTTATCCCTCATTTTTTTGTGTGAAATAGCTCATGCATGCTTAGTAAAACTTGTTATTGAGGTGTTTATCTATTTTCCAAGACCAATATGAGAATTGTTCTATGCATTGTCACATTGATTTGAACTTTATTTCATATAGTCACAAAATCTTCCATATCCTACCTTGAAGATAAACCGTTGTTTGTAGCCCCGTTTTAGCCTTAGACCTTTGTTTGAAACTCCTCAAAAATATGATTCCTAGCCTATATGACTTGACCCTTATGGGATTGGACTTTAGTGAGAGGTTTTGGAGAATATTTGGAGAGTTGAGATTCTCTTTGGTGAAAGGGCAAAAGAATGGAGTTATAAATCAAGTGGGTAGTGCATCTTTGTTGTGAAGAAAGAAAGAAAAGTTGGAAAAAGTAGTGGATTGAAAGCAAAGTGCTTAAGTGTAAGAAAAGGGCACCGACCGAGTTAGTAACCACATCGGGCCCGAGTTGTTAGTGCAAGTCGATACTAGTGGAAAAGTGTGAAAAAATCCAACAAAAAGTTTAGTGCAAAGATGAAGTGGAATGTTTAGTGAAAGAGTGGGTTGAAAGAAGAAAAGAAGAAAAAAATCAAAGTCTTTTGGGAGTGTGAAGTTGAAAGAGGAACAATTTGGTGAAGTTGGTGAGAGACTAGAAAGTTCAATCCCCATTGTAAGCACCACAAGACCAAAATGATTGCCACCTTGAGAATTACCAAAAGCCCCATTACAACCCGGCCGAATGGAACCTCTTTGAGGATCTCCATTGAGCCAAGTTCATATTCTTTGTGTGCATTGTAATAGGCATCTCTAGGTGGAGGAATTGGTGATATTAGCTTCAATAGTAAAGCCTTTACTTGCATGATTCTTGAGTACGAGTGTTCATTGCTAAACCTAAACACATGATGAGTGATACACATTTTCTCATTCCTAAAGTGAGGCTTTGTTGCATTAGACTATATTCCTTGAACACTTGATCATGTGTGATGACGTAATCTTGCTAGCATATCTATCACTTATTCTTACTTGATTTTTCATAAGACGCTTTACTTGAAGATTGTGCTTCAGTCTTGTTTACATTGTTATTGCTTGAGGACAAGCAAGTTTAAGTATGGGGTATTCTGACGTCTCTCATTTTGGTAGTGTTTTAGTAGTTAATTTCCCTTGTAAATAAGTGTTTTTCATTCCTTTCCTTGTTAGTTTCGTTCCTTTTTAGCTTAGTTCCCGGTTTTCTTCAAGATTCGGAAACTATGCGAGTTTGTTATGTTTTGTAGGTAAAATGGCTCATTTGAGGACATTTTGGAGGAGCATTAAAGGAGGAGCTAAGCAAGGGAGCTAAGGAACGGAAGAGCCATGCAAAGAATGAAGAGGAACTCAAGGAAAACCAACAAGAGAAGAAGGATCGAGACCCAGGACTGAGTACTACCAAGTCGGGCCCGAGTTCGAGCACCAGAGTACAGGACCGACGTTCCCAACGTCGGGCCCGAGGTTGCCCCGAGTCGGTCCGAGTCGGCAAACGAGAAGATTAGGCTCCAAGGCACAAATGTTGTGATCTTCCAATTTTGCCCTTCTTCTAATTTGGAATTCCTTGGTCCCCAATCAAGAGAAGAGGATAATTAGAGGTGATTAGAGAGTATTAAGGGAACACACACACACACACACAAAAATCACTCTCAAAGGCTCAAGGAAGACTTGGAAAGCAAGGAGAAGAAAGGAGGAGGAGAAGAGTAGGAAATCGGTGGAGCTAGAGAGGAGATTAGTGAGTTTGTACTTGTTTTGCTTTGGTTTTAGTAGAATTAAGACTTGGATCTTGTGAACCTCTTTGGATTTGAATGCAATTTAGCTTTGATTTGAGATTAATGATTGAGATTTGCTTGCTTTTCCATTTGATTGCTTTTTACTCTTACTTGATGGAGTAGATTCCATAGTCGGGCTATGGGGGAAACCCCTAGCTAGGATTGGGTAGGAAACCCCAATTCCATAGCCTTGAGTGCTTGATCTATGAATCCTCTCTACATTGAGCTTCAATTCTCTTGTGGAAACAAGGGACCTAGGGCTTGTGATTGGTAAAAGTAAGCGAAAGTGATCTCTAACACATCACTAGACCTAGCATCGAAGGAGAGTGAAAACTCCCTTGGGTCGAAGTGTAGAGTGGAGGGATCGAAGGCTAGATACCTCGATCTCATAAGGATCAACACTTATTGGCTGAATTGGGGTGGAATTACCCAAGTCTAGTTAGGGAAGGAACCCAAAAACCCAAGACCGATCTACTATTTTTTACCAAATCGAAGTACCCAGCACATCGGGCCCGACGTAGTGTGTGTCGGTCCTGGCCAATCTGACCTCGATCCACCCTCGGACCGAAGTGACAAGTGTCGGTCCGAGGTGATTTCTCTTGTTTTTCCTCGTATTGCCTTTCTTTTACCTCTTTTTAGTCTTTTAGGGTACTCTCAACGCACGAACTCCGGTGTGTTCGACACCCTACCTCTCTTACTACAATAGAGGTTCGGTTTATAAATTTAGATTTTGAGACCCTCCGATCCGGACCGATCAACGTTCTTGTTTGCTTCCCTTTGATACAGGCTTCACATTGTTCAACTTTCTCAGGATCAATTCGGGGAAGTCCTTTCACAAGATTTCTTTGGTGTAGCTTGAGGATTGTGCTTGGTCTAGCATGGCCAAGGCGGCGATGCCAGAGGTCAGCGTCCTCCTTTGAAACAGATAGGCACAATTCTGATTTAGGCTTGAACTCCTGATTGAAGATGTAGACATTGTTTTGGCGTACTCCTTTGAGAACAACTTTGTTGGACTTCTTGTTGATGACTAAGCACTCCTTTGAGTCAAATGTGACTAGGTTTTCACCTTGATCACACATTTGGGAGACGCTAAGAAGATTGAAGCCAAGTCCTTCAACAAGGCTCACATTTGTTGCTTTGATGGACGGATTGAGAATGGCAGTTCCCGTCCCTTTGATCTTTCCCTTGCCCTTGTTGCCAAACGAGACAGTTCCTCCCGTGGCACTACTTTGAATAGAAGTGAGATGGATCTGGCTTCATGTCATATGATTTGAGGCGCCACTATCAATGATCCACGGGCGTCCCCTCACTTCTACCTGCCAAGACAAAGTTAGTGTTTGGCGACCCAGGCAAGGTGTTCCTTACCTGGTTCGTTACAGTAATAGAACTTTGGCTCTGGCAAATAATCATTCAAATTAACATCATTTGAAATAGCATGCTTTTGAAAAGAACTTCTAGAACGTCTGGGACGCCTAGAGTTTGTCTTAGGGACGGACTTCTCATTCTCAAAGTTAGTCCTAGCAGCTTTTCCACTTTCAATATCTTCCTTGAGTTTCACACAATCATATTTGAAGTGGTCTCCTTGTCCACAGTACCAACACGTCCTATAGTAAGTACCAATGTAGTACTTCTTGTTGGGACGTTGAATTTTGTTCTCTTTCATCTTTTGAGGATTACAAACTTTAGGACCTTCCCCTTTAGCAATTTTCTTGTAGATCCTATGACTTGTGGAGTTAGTGTAGTAGTCCTCTTTACCTATCTCTCCACTCTCTAGGACTGTAATTCTTTCAAGAAGATTCTTGGTTTTCTCTCTTTCAAGTTCAAGTTCTGAAGTCTTGCTTGCCTCAAAGTCACTAGGTAGGGAGTTCCTAGTGTCAGACTCATAGCCTAGACCTCTCTTGGTTGGGACAAAAACCATTGGTCTAACTTCCTCAGTGATAGGATTCTTTCCTAACACCTTTACTTCTTCCTTAAGCTTAGCGTTCTCAAGTTTGAGACACATAACTTCAGTTTTTAGGGACTTAGATTCTTCACATGAGGACTCTAGCTGAATAGTCATGGAACTACAATTTTCACATTCAACCACAATATTTTCATTTTCAAGTTCAAGTTCATCCATTCTATGTTGCATGACCACACTTTCTTCCATGATTTTACCAATGAGTTTAATAAGCTTGGACTTAGAACAATTTTCTAAAGAACTCATCATAGACTCACGGGTTACCTCATTTTCAAATTTCGGAACGTTCTCCTCAACAGCTGTGACGTCCTCCATAGCCATGTACGCCACTTGTTCATCAGGTTCATCATCATCATCATCAGAAGAACTACCATTATCCCATGCAGATGCGAACGCTCCAATGAGAGCCTTTGTCTTCATTTCCTTTGAAGACATTCCCGTTGTACATTTTTTAGCAAAGTGTCTTTTCTTGTTACACTTGTAACAGGTAAGTTCTTTCATCTCTGCCTCAGTGTACTTGTGACTTTCTTTCTTAGATGGCATCTTGTGTTTGTTGAAGTATTTGTTTGAGCCAAAATTCTCCCAAGGGAATCCTGGCCTAGATCGGGCCTGATCGAGGTGAATCACGAAGAAGACGTATAGTGTAAAAGCTCGTAAATTGTATTCAAAGTGTGATTGAATGCGTAAAAGAGCGTAATTCTGCTCTAGGGCTTACAATTGGTTTATATAGTGCCCTTTTAGGATCGATCTATCTTATAGGAAAAGATACGAAAATACAAGATTCTAGCTAATCGTGATCCTAACGAAATATCTTGGAGAGATCTATCTTATATCTTTAACTCTATCTTGTTTAACCGACTTCGGTCCTCGCCGTCTCTCGCTGTGCTCTGAAGAAGTACTGAAGAAGTCTCAACCGGGTCTCGATACTTTTGTGAGGAAATTCTGGGCCCAACAATACCCCTAAATGCAGCGTTCGGATTTTGAACCATTTCAAATTTTGAATGGTGCATTTATATGATTTGACGTTGTGGTCAACACTCGATTTTCGGGATTTTGCAGGCTCCATTCTGAAACCCTCTTCTTCACTGTTCCCCTTCATCTTCACCTTCACTTGTGTCCGCCTTCTTCTCTTCCTCCTCTGTTTTCCGCTCTTCGAACGCTCCAGGTACTACTCCACCCCTTTCGCTTCTCTTTTTCGCTTTCCATGGCTCCGAGGTCCCCCTTTACCTCTTCCAAAGCCCTTAGTGAGGAAGACCTTCTTCCCTGCACCATGACCCGGGATGAAATCATGGAATGGGTCGAATTTGGGGGTTTTCCCAGGGGAACCCGATTCCATGCTCCCACTATCGAAAAAATCGATTGGGTACGAAAGGGCTGGATCTGCTTCTTAGATTATCCGTTTTCCATAGGCTTGAAATTCCCCTTCTCTGATTTTATCCGGGAGTTTATTAGCACCTTAAAGGTTTCGCCTTGCCAAATCCTCCCCACGACCTGGCGTACGCTTGCTAGAATCGACGAGCTCGCTACGCAGCGGGGTCTTAGGATGACCATGGGAGAACTCCTCCTTGCCTACAAAATTGTCCCCCAGAGAGCTGGTAGGATCACCCTCCATGCCCGGAATGTCAAGAACCCTCTGATTCCCAAGACCAAAATGCCTTCACGAAGCTTACAGGCTCGGTTCTTTTTTATCGAATTAGAATCCCTAAGGGGCATAGATGACGACGTGCTAGCGGTCTTTCGAGATGGATGGAACACATCTCGTAAGGCTCTGCGCCTTTTCTTGCTGTTGTCCCCTTGATTTTGTGTTGTGACTAATTCTGACCTGGGTTTTTCTCTTTTCTTTGCGCAATTCCGGTGGGAATCAATTCCAGGAGTACTAACACAGGTGTTTGTCGGCGATTGCTGAAGGTTGAGGTCGAAAAGCGCAAGCCAAAAAAGATCAAGCCAGAGCCAGAGGACCCTGTAGAGGAGGTGGAGGCATTAGAGTCTGCCGAGGACGAGACCGAGACAAACAAAACCCCAACATCCTCCGACATGGTGAGCTCTTCTGGAAAGAAATCAGGTTCGGGTTTGTTTATTCGAGATCCTGTACCTCCAAATTCCTTGTTTTGACGTGGTTTGCTAACTGTTGGCCGTGCGTAGGTGCTAAGATTGATATGTCTGCCGCCGGGATGGTGAAGAGATTAATGTCTAGTGGTATCAAGGCTTTGACTTCCCCGACTCCCTCAGTGGACTCCAAGAAGTCTCAGCCTCCGAAGCGAAAAAGGACCGAAGAGACCCCGTCCCCTGCCACGAAGAAGAGAGAGCCCAAGGATCTTCTGAGCGTCTTCGGCGACAAGCTATCACCCAACATCAAGGCAGAGTTCCAACCGCTATCCCTCGATGCGGCTTTTAGCCGTGTGGGCACCACTCTCAGGCTGGTAAGTTGATCCCCTCTATCATTTTTTATCAATACTTCTTTGCTTCTTTTGTGCATACTCCAGCACTTCCTTTTTGTTGACCGGGCTGTGCTCACTACAGGCCTTTCAAGAACTGATGGCGACCAACTGCCGCTTTCACGATGAGCTATCGAGGTTGGAAGCTGACACCAAGAGTGCTAGAGACGCTGTTGCCGCATCTGAGAGAAAGGTCCGCAAGCTTCAATCGACTATCGACACCTTGTCGATTCAAGTAGAGGACCTTCAAGCTGAGAAGGCCTCTCTAGAGTCTTGGATGCACGAGGCGAAGAGGTCAGCCAAGCATTTCTCGAAGGTGGTAACCCAGGTGGCCGGATACTACATGCTGAAGGCGCGAGTGGAACTTCTTCAGGACCAGGCCGAAGGGAGAGGCGCGAACTGGGTGCTTGCCGCGGAGCAGGAGTCCTTGGAAGAGTACTTTCCATCCTGCAACCCCCCTCTAGGTCAAGAGTTCATAGAGACTGCTGAGCAAGTGGCCGAGGATGAGGACTCGGAGAAGACCAAGGAGGCCGGGACCCCAGGTACCACTGCCGAGAATCCTGGTGCTGAAGATGGTGCTGCGGCCACGGGTGGTGCGGAAGATGCCAAGGATGGAGATGCCGAGGGCAAGACCGAAGGGAAGGCGAGCCCCAACGATGATTGACCACCCCTGCCTTCTTATCATGCAAACTTTATACTTTTCTGTCCGTTTCTAAACTTTCTGGTTGTTTAAGACTTTTCTGACACTTCTTTGGCTATCGAGCCAGTACTTCTCTAATATTTTCGGCCGTAGGCCAGAAAATATTAGACTTAATCGTTTTGATGCCCGCTGTATGGCGCTTTTGGTTATCTGTCTTTGTGATGTCTTCTTTTTGTCACTTTAATTTGCGTTTAGTCGGCAATGTTTGATGGGTTTAGATGTGTTAGTAGGTCAGCATCCGGGGAAAGCGTTATGTGACTCCTCCCCAACGCATAATTATCACGAAATAGGTTTTCGGTCATCGCGCTTAGTTTACTGCAAAGGTCCGTGCATAATTGCTTATGATTAGGCATCCTTTGGATCCATAAGTTTAGTCCTTAGGATGTGTTGTGTTCACGGCGTCCCGCGAATGTGGCCTTGGGTTATCGGTGCTATAGCGTTCCCCTTCCCGTACTAGTCCAATGTGACTACATTGATTGGACTTAGATGGGGGGTAACCAACTTATGGGTTACTTCATCACGTTGTATGCGTGACGACATCGTCATACTTAGACAGTACAACCATGCAAACGTACAGTGGTCAATTTGAGTAAAACGCTTTTAGTCGCGTGTGAGTTTTGATCGTAAAGATGTTTTATACGAGATGACTTTGAGTTGTGGGAGAGTTGTGTTCTCACGAAACATATCAAATCATTAACAAAGACAAATTCTAGATCGTATATTAAAAAATAGTGCATCGACGTTGGGGGTGGTGACCCCAGAGTCTTTTATTGAAAAGGAAACAACTCGGTCCTAAAGAAGTCTCAAAACTAATGCTAAAGAAGGGATTGAAACTTTATCGAGAACAACTGAGTTTAGAAGTAATAATTCTTTAAGTGCGTTGCATTCCATCTTCGGGGGACTGCTTCGCCGTCTCTGGATTCCAACTGGTATGCTCCATTTCCCGCTATCTTGGTGATCTTATACGGCCCTTCCCAAGTACGTCCCAACTTGCCGGCATTGGCTTCTGCGGTGTTCTGGAATACCTTGCGCAAGACCCAATCTCCCTCTTGGAAGCACTTAACGCGAACATTCTTGTTGTAGCTCCTTGCGACCTGCTGCTGGTATTTCGAGATGCGTGCATGTGCTACTTCTCTGAGCTCTTGGACCGTGTCTAGGTCAGCTTCCAATTCTTCTTTGCTACTTGCGGATGTGGTGAGCCCGTATCGAGCGGTAGGCACCGTGACCTCAGTTGGTATGACGGCTTTGCAACCGTGCACCAGGGAGAAAGGTGTTTGGCCGGTCGCGCCTTTGGGCGTAGTGCGGTCGGCCCATAGGACGAAAGGTAGCTCTTCCGCCCAATTCCCTTTGGCTTTTGCTAACCGCTTCTTCAAGTTGTTGATGATGACTTTATTGATTGCTTCAGCTTGGCCATTAGCCTGAGGGTATCTAGGTGTGGAGGTGACCAAGTCAATGTTCCAAGCCTTGCAAAAGTCGCGCATCCTTCTGCTTATGAACTGGGAGCCGTTGTCGCAAGTGATCTCCGCTGGCACTCCGAACCTGCTCAAGATGTTTCTTTTTATGAAGGAGATGACCTGTTTGTCTTTGATTTCCCGGAAAGCCTCCGCCTCGATCCACTTGGAGAAATAGTCCGTCATTGCCAAGAAGAATACTTTCTGCCCCGTGGAAGGGGGTAGTTTCCCTACAATATCCATTCCCCATCTCATGAAGGGCCAGGGAGTAATTGACGGGTGGAGGACTTCCGGCGGCTGGTGAGGTACTGGGGCATGGCGCTGGCACGCGTCGCAAGACTGGGCGTGCTTGTTAGCGTCTTGACGGATGGTGGGCCAATACCACCCCTGCCTGAGGATTTTATTGGCCAAGCTCCGGCCCCTAGTGTGGTTACCGCACTCTCCGCTGTGGACTTCTCTCATGACTTCTTCGGCGTCTTCCTTCTCTATGCAACGTTGTAGGAAGCTGATCGGTCCGGGTGTGGTGGTCAAAATTTGAATTTATAAACCGAACCTCACTTGTAGTAAAGAGGTAGGGTGTCGAACACACGGGAGTTCGTGCATTGAGAGTACCCGAAAGACTAAAAAGAGATAAAAGAAAGGCAAAACGAGGAAAAGCAAGGGAAATCTGTAACACCCCGATTTCACAAGCATAAGGGTATTACCGCCAACGTCCTCGGATTTCACGGTCCGAAGCCGTTTAAGGCTTTTGGGTAACACAACACGATAATAATAAAACCAATTCATATATTTATAACAAAAGATGAATTCGGTTACAAAGGCTCATACGTCCTTAATTGTTTAATGATGCAAGAGTAAAGAGTTTTGCAGCGGAAATACAAGTCTCGGAGAGAGACGAAAGCATGTGGAAACCATAAAGTAAACAAAATATTTTAAAACGTCTTGCATCCTTGCTTCCTTCCTTCCTTCCTTCCTTCCATCCTAAGTCTTCGGTTACTCCTGGACAGCCTTCCCTTTCCTATCTGATATCCCCATAGAAGCAAGGAATACCAGCCAACAGAGTTGGGAAAGAAAGAAGGGATGTTAGTCTAACGCGAGACTAAACAAGTGGGAGAATAATATTTCGGTTCTGAGAAAAGGTCGGACATAACGGCAATCCTTAACCATATGATAACTGGTAGGTGCACGGTAGTCGAGGTTCAACATGACGATAGTGAAGCAGCAATCTGAGCGAGAGGCTTTCAGGTATTTGGTACGATGTACGAAGAGAAAATAGAGTTTTCTTCGGAATAGGACGTTATTAGGAAATAACGCCTAGAAAAGAAATGTGTTTATTGATTTGTTGGGAACTTTAAACATTCAAGAGTTTGAAAAGCATCCAACATAAATCAAATCGTATCAACCTCATCACAACTCGAAGATGCCGACAGGAAGGTGGCCACAAGGACGCTTATACACCTGAACCCATCTTGCCATTTTATAGGCGTTTTAACAACTCGAGTCATGCATTCAGATTAGACAAACGATTGTCAATAGTGCGAACCCGAAGTGATTTTCCAAGTTGTACTAATCACCTCGTGTTCATTGATTACTATGCACGATTGCACTAATCTTTTCATTGGTTATAAATCATTGCACTTCACTTAGCGACTTATTAGAGATACGTAAGTCCTTGAGGAGGGTCGAACCAAAGTAAGGAACAAAGTCCTCAACACTTTGCAAGAGTGTTAGCCTCTCTATTCGGAGAAAAGGCAGAGTCATGACCCAGTATCAGGAGCCGATAACGATATATACCTCCTAATACGTTATAAAGAGACAGCGGATCACTAAACCGGCAATCCCTAACATAAGCTAATCTAGAGCAAAGTCTCGAAAAGATACTTGAAACAATCAAAGGCCACACATCATCGGAGTCCTAAGTCCAAGTCTAATATTCGATAAATAATAATAATGGTCATTATTTCTAAGCATAATAATCCTTAATCAAATTATTAGCAAACAAGTTCGTTCCCAACGATTAATTTGATAACGGAAAGCAATTTCACGATTATCGAGTAATGAAAAAGGAGAACCATCCACTTGCCTTAAAACGAGATTAAGAACGCTAATCGAGGCGAGAAGACGAGGCTAGCAAGGCACTAGACAAGGCTTAAGGCAAGGCAAAACACAAGGCACGAGCAAGGAACGGCCCGGGCAATGGCTTAGGACGACGCTCGGACACAAAGTGCAAGGTATGCACTGGCGGCGGTCGCTGCCTGCTTGGCGGCGGGCGCTGCCCCTGGCGGCGGTCGCTGCCTCCTGCAGTGACGACGGCGCGATTTCGCAAGCTTCCTCCGATCAACTCCGGCCACCTTTCGACGAGCTTTTGCCAACAGTAGCAAGAAGAACACTAGAGCTTTACAGTGGAAGAGGTTTCAGAGGGAGAGAGGAAGGATTTGTGTGTGATTTTCCTTCATCAACACAGCTCTATTTATAGAGTTTCTCAAGCTGACTTTCAGCTGAAAGTGATGATTGTCTTGGGCATAATCATGCCAAACATTAATGGTGAAGTGAGGTAAAGGTGAAGAGAAGTGACCCAAAGCAATACTCTTGCAGATGGTGAAACCATGGCGCCCACAATGAAGAGGTCCCGTCGCGCAACTTGCGTCTGCAGCCGGCGGCGGTCGCTGCCCTTCTGGGACTGCGCAGTGCGTCGGTAAAATTGGCATAACTTTTTCGTTACTTATAGGAATTGCGTCAAATTTGGAGGGATGAAACTAGACTCCTTTATCTTCCATTAGGCTTTGGAATCACTCGATTCCAAGCTCTAACGAAGGGTTTATGAATTTTTGAAGTTAAAGGTTCTGTTTAACGTTATCCAACGTTATACGGTTAATCGGGTAACCTTTGCCCTTTTTCATGTCGTTCCAAAGACGAAGTTGATTCATAAAACTAGGGAGAATTTCATAATCCTTTTTATAAAATTTGCGGATATTACAACAGTACCCCCTTACAAAAATAGTTTCGACCCCGAAACTAGCCAAGGCCTGCTTTTAAAAGGAAAGAGTACATCTTTAGAATATCCGGAAATGACTAAGGAATACAACCGTTAGTACCCCCTTAAAGAAATTTCCTTTTCTTTAGTCATTTGCTAACAAGTGAGGAAAACGCTTCTGCATATCTAGCTCGGTTTCCCAAGTCTCCCAGGTAGTTTCTTCACCACCATTCCTAGACCAAAGTACCTTTACCAATGGTACTTCCTTGTTGCGTAATCTCTTCACTCGTCGTTCGAGAATCCTTACTGGTCCTTCTTCATAGGTACCATTTGCTTGCATCTCGATGTCTCCATAATCGAGGATATGAGATTCGTCGGGTACATACTGCCTAAGGAGTGATACATGAAAGACGTTGTGGACTGGGTGAGCCGATGGCGGTAGAGCAAGACGATACGCGAGCTTGCCTACTTTCTCAAGAATCTCGAAAGGGCCCACATATCGAGGATTGAGCTTTCCCCGCTTCCCAAAGCGAAAAACTCCCTTAGACGGTGACACCTTTACGAAGACCTTATTGCCAACGGTGAACTCAACCTCCCGTCTTTTCAGGTCAGCGTAGGACTTTTGTCGACTCTGAGTAGTCAACATCCTTTGGCGGATGAGGGCGATACCGGCGGCGGTTCTCTCTACTAATTCTGGTCCAAGAAGAATTTTATCCGCGTTATCGTCCCAACAGATAGGTGAACGACACCTACGACCATATAAAGCCTCAAACGGAGCCATCTTGATAGTAGCATGCCAGCTGTTGTTATATGTGAATTCTATTAAACTCAAGCTGACATCCCAACTTGTCGTGGGATCCAATACCCAGGCTCGGAGCATGTCCTCCAATGTTTGGATTGTCCTCTCAGACTGCCCATCAGTCTGAGGATGAAAAGCGGTACTGAACCTTAGCTCTGTCCCGAGTGCTTTGTGCAATTCCTCCCAAAATCTCGATGTGAACCGGCCGTCCCGGTCAGAGACAATGGTCTTTGGAGTGCCATGCAAACGGACGATTTCATGGATGAAAACCTCAGCCAACTTTTGGACTCCCCAATTCATCTTGATGGCGATGAAATGAGCACTCTTGGTGAGTCGATCCACGACTACCCAGATTGTATCCTTCTGCCCTTGAGTCTTAGGCAAACCGGTTACAAAGTCCATGGCGATGTCTTCCCATTTCCATTCTGGTACTGGCAGAGACTGCAACATTCCTCCAGGTCGCTTATGCTCTATCTTGACCTTTTGGCACACTAGGCATTTTGAGACGAACTCAACTACCTCTTGTTTCATGCCTGGCCACCAGAAGTTTCTTCGTAAGTCCTTGTACATCTTACTTGATCCAGGATGTACAGAGTAAGCAGACGATTGTGCCTCCTTCATGATAATCCTTCGGAGTTCATCCACTGCCGACACACATATGCGGTCCCTATACCACAATGATCTATCATCCTGTATGATGAATCCTGTTGCCTTTCCGGACAAAACTTCTCCACTGATTTTGATCAGCATGACATCATCCGGCTGTTTTCCTCGGATCTGTTCCAACAGGTCGGAATGGATTTCCAAAGTACACAATCCGCCCTGTTGCCTCCCAAACCAGACTTCGATCCCTTCACGGACTAAGTCTTGTTGTAAGGCCGGCTGAGCTGTCAGCATTGCAAGTAGTTTTTCTGGCGGAGACTTCCGACTGAAGGCATCCGCAACAACATTAGCTTTACCCGGGTGGTACTGTAGCTCAATGTCGTAGTCCTTGATCAACTCCAACCATCTCCTTTGCCTCATGTTGAGTTCCTTTTGGGTGAAGACGTACTTCAAACTTTTGTGGTCGGTGAAGATCTGACACTTCACGCCGTAAAGATAATGTCGCCATATCTTTAGAGCAAAAACCACAGCGGCTAACTCAAGATTATGGGTCGGGTAGTTGACTTCGTATGGCTTGAGTTGGCGAGATGCGTAGGCTATGACCTTGCCGTTTTGCATTAACACGCAACCAAGACCCATTTTAGAAGCGTCACTATATACCACATAACCGTCATGACCATCCGGTAGAGTCAACACAGGTGCGCTGGTCAAGCGCTTCTTCAGCTCTTGAAAACTGTCCTCACATTTTTCGTCCCAAACGAATTTTGATAGGCACATGTTAGGTAGTGTTTTAGGGCATGTTTGTTTAGGATTTTTATGGTTTTCGGTTTAGTTTTAGTTAGTTTTGCTAGTTTTGTTAGTTTGTAGAAAGATTCGGATATCTACACTTTGTTGTGCCTTTTGATTGTAGATGTGAAGACAACAAATGTAGAGGAGGTAAAGCCGAAGCATTAGAGGAGGCAAGAAGAGAGCCAAGCTATGAGATTAGCCCAAGAGGTGATGGGAAAAGCACACTTGGGTCCGGACTATGTATTGGAGTTGTTGTTTCGACACCTCTTGCTTGCAAAGGATGGATCTGGAGCTACAATGGTTGGATTGAGCTGATTTTGGTGTCATTGGAAAGCTAACGCGAAGAGCTACAATTCATCTTTTTACTCCGAGTCCAAATTCAAACTCGAAGTAGGTCAAAACAGCCTCTGAAGTGATACGTGACGACCAGTGTTGAAAACGCGGGCAGGAGGTTCCAAAGCGCGCCCGCGCTTTAGAGGCGTACCCCGCGCTTCGACACCTGAGCATCTGACGTGAAAACTCGGGCAGGCAAGCCAAAGCGCGCCCGCGCTTCAGTTCCAGGCCGCGTTTCTCCCCGCGTCCGCGAAAACGAGATTTTGTATGGGCTTGGGCTTTTGGGTTGAAACTTGTTTTGGATAATATTTTTAGAAACCTCTTAGATATATTTTTGGATATTAGTTTCTAGATTTTGAATCTTCATATTCTTTGACTTTGGATTGGTGATTGGAGACTTGGAGAACAACAACCCTATGGGAAACTTTGTAAGCTTTTCCATGTCTTTGAGTAGCTAAATTCCTTTTGCTTGACTAGTTAATTGAAGTTGTGAACGAAGTATTATTGTGAGATTTGATTGTTCTTAATTTTCCTTGACTCTCTTGTTTTCTCTGTGATTAATTGCTTAATTTCAACCTAGGGTTTTATTAGCTTGATCACCTAATATGATTTCTAGGATGAATTACAACTAGATCTTTCTAATTACCGGTCGGTGTTAATTAGATCATAAGTAGAACCTTTAATCGATCTAGGACTGGTAGGACTAATTGATTAAAGAAGAGAATTCAATCGCATGTTATTTGGATGTCTGGTTACTCTGAATACATGTTTCTATTGATGCTTAAGTCTTAATGCTGTTGTCAAGTTGAATCTAAGAGGTCTCTTAGGTTATTTGATAATTAGGGTTGTTAGTACCGGTCGGGCTAATAACTAGAATTGAAGTAGGATTAATAATGCCATGAAGTTGGGTTATTAACATTCCGCAATAGAGTAGACAAGGTAAAGAGAGAATTTTGATAATCAATGATCAATAATCAAGTTCGCAATAGATATTAACTGGTTAAGCATACTTCTCCCATATTTTACAAATCATCTTTTATTTTACATTCCTTAGTTAATTTAGTTTTTAGATTCATATTCAAACCCCCCTTTTCTAACTCTGAGTAATACAACAATAAACACTGAAAACCTGAGTCTCTGTGGGATCGACCCTTACTTCCCTACTACATTAGTTGGGTTGTTTGGATTATTTTGATAGGTATTAAGGCGACTAAAATACCGCTATCAAATTTCTTGTGAACCTTGCGGAGTAACTTGGTCATGGGCAGGGCAATCTTCGAGAATCCCTCCACGAACCTCCTGTAGTACCCAGCTAATCCTAGGAAGCTTCGAACTTCCTTGACGTTGCGAGGCTGTTCCCATTCAGATACTGCCTGAATTTTCTGGGGATCCACCATCACTCCGTCTTTGTTGATGACATGCCCTAAGAAGGCAACTTCTTTCAGCCATAGCTCACACTTCGACAGCTTGGCGTACAACTGGTTATGTCTCAGAATTTGCAACACGATCCTTAGGTGTTCCTCATGTTCTTCCCGATTTCTTGAGTAAATCAGGATGTCATCAATGAAGACAACAACGAACTGATCGAGGTATTCATGAAAACATCGGTGCATTAGGTCCATGAAGACTGCAGGGGCATTCGTCAACCCGAATGGCATTACTACAAACTCGTAGTGACCATAGCGAGTTCGGAAAGCCGTCTTTGCGATGTCCTCATCACGGATCCTTAACTGGTGATAGCCTGACCTTAAGTCAATCTTAGAAAATATTTTAGCACCACGTAACTGATCTAACAAGTCGTCGATCCTTGGAAGAGGATACTTGTTCTTGATGGTGACCTTGTTCAATTCTCTATAATCGATGCATAAACGAAAGGTACCATCCTTCTTTTTCACAAATAGCACAGGAGCTCCCCACGGAGACGCGCTCGGTCTGATGAAACCTTTTTCCAAAAGTTCCTCGAGCTGACTCTTAAGTTCCTGCATCTCCATAGGCGCCATTCTGTATGGGGCCTTAGAGATTGGAGCAGTCCCTGGCTCTAACCTGATAGTGAACTCCACATCACGCTGAGGTGGAAGTCCCGGTAAATCCTTTGGAAAGACCTCGGGAAATTCACACGCTACGGGAATTTCGCGAATGTCAACCAATTCCTTATCCGTTGTTTCTAGATAGCACAGGTACCCCGTACAACCTTGACGTAGAAGTCGACTTGCTTTCATCGCATTGATCAAACTCCCATTTTCCTCGTCTCGAGACCCCTTGAACTTGCACACATGCTTCCCTCCGGAATTAATGGTGATTGTTCGGGTATTGAAATTAATCTCGGCCCCATGTCGTGATAACCAATCCCTTCCTAGGATGATATCGTAGGGCAACATCGGAATGCATATCAAGTTGGAAACGAATTTTCCGCCTTGAATGCCTATGGGGAAATTAGTGAGTTGCTTGGTACCGACTATCTTATTTCCGTTGGGTAGGTTAACTATGAAGGGTTCGCAAATATCTAAGCATTTCAGATCTAGCAGTTCTACGCAGCTTTCAGATATAAACGAATGCGATGCTTTAGAATCAAATAACAGGAAAGCAACAGTGGAGCGAACGTATAAAGTACCTAGACAGATCGGAGCTTCTGGTTCATCAGTCGCACGCATCTTATACAGGCGCTGGCCTTGACTCGGAGCAGTAGCTGGCCCTTTGCCCTTGTTTTGTGCCGTCGACTGAACTGAAGCAGACACTGTCGACTTCGCTGGTGCCTGATTGCTCTGTGAGACAGAAGAGGCCCTAGATTGTCCGGGACCGCCCTTATTCTGTTGGCAGTAGGTCCGGACATGACCCTCCTTCCCACAACCGAAGCAAGTCTTCTTGGGTTTTGTGCACTTCCGATTGACGTGCCCGGGTTCACCGCAGTTGTAGCACACCAACGGACCCTTAGTGCGTTCAGACCCTCTTGAGGAAGTAGTCATAGAAGACTCTGATTTCCCCTTCTTTGGCCAACCCGACTTCTTAGGTGAAGCAGGTCTCTTGAAGCCTCCATTACCCGGTGGGTTAGACTTCCCGTCACCAAGTTTCTTTTGATCAGCCCCATTCAGAGTGACTTCCATACTATAGGCATGGTCGACATACTCTTCAAGGGTTGCAAAAACGCGATTCATCATCCATGGTTTGATGCTATCACTCATCCACTTATGGAACCGTCGGATCTTTTGTTCCTCGGTGGTAAATTCAGTGCCAGCATATCTCAACAGCTGATTGAATTTCTTTGCCCTATCCAGGACACTGAGTCCTTTTGTAACACACCCCTCCCACACGGGAACTGGGCTGTCAGGTCCGCAACCCAATACACTCCAACCCATCACCTAAGAGGCCCCAAGCCCCAAATAGGTAGGTTGTTGCCATGGGTCCTCGAACCCATGACCTTTGGCATAACTTCCCACATGGGAGAGATATGTCAACCAAGTGCACTGCTTAGGTGATGGGTTGGAGTGCATTGGGCTGCGGACCTGACAGCCCAGTTCCCGTGTGGGAGGGGTGTGTTACAAAAAAGTGCCCAAGCCCCAAATAGGTAGGTTGTTGCCAAAGGTCATGGGTTCGAGGACCCATGGCAACAACCTACCTATTTGGGGCTCGGGGCCTCTTAGGTGATGGGTTGGAGTGTATTGGGCTGCGGACCTGACAGCCCAGTTCCCGTGTGGGAGGGGTGTGTTACACCCTTCACCTGAGGATTGTACAGCTCATCCTTCTATTCTTCGAGCATAGCAGGCGAGAAGAAACGCCTTAGCATCTTACTTTTGAACATATCCTAAGTCAGCTCAGGATGTTCAGCAAGCCCGGATGTTTCCCACCAGTCGTTTGCCTCATCCCTCAGCTGGATGGCGGCAATATGCACTCTCCCTGCTTCCGAGCAGTGCACATTCCTTAAAAGCTTTTCCATGTTGGAAAACCAGTGGTAGGCACTTGAAGGCTCTCCAACACCTTGAAATGTTTCCGGCCTTAGCGACAGGAAAGTCTTCAATGCCTTAGCATAGTCAGACCCCTCATCGCGTTCTAGCCCCTAGCGGCTCTTGGGTTCCCTGTAGGAACAGCCTCAGTTTGGTCAACTTGGCCCGGTATAACAGGCGGCATTGCCTCTCTTACCAACTGATTGACCATGTTGCGAAAGATGGTCATCGTGGCTTCATCCAAGATCATAGTCGGTGGTGTGGTGTTGCCTGGTGCATTTCCCCTGACTCCCGAGTTATCAGCTACTCGGTCACCCCCAGCTGGAGTGGCGTTAGGGTCATTCCTAGTAGTGTTCCTAGTGTTAACCATCTGTATAATTGATTCACAATTGTTTCCATTATAACAAGTGTGATAAAGTCATACGAATACGTCTTTTGAAACAAATGCAATACTTATATTAAACATTGTTACTTCGGTCGTATTTTACAAAGGAACTGAACAACAACTAGAATACTGAAAGACTTTACCCCCGACTATCCATGCTACAAAATGGGATAGTCAAGTTACATCCAGAGTGGGCCACCTTGGGCTACGCACTCAACTACTCTAACTACTGTCTAAGAAGACGCTGAAGGCGGGTAGCAGTAGCGATCAAGGAATCCAGGACGGAACTCATCAGCATACACGTCCTCCTTATCATCGTCCAATAACCATTCCGCCTGCTGAATATCGCGGTCAAGGAGCTCTATGCGCCTCCGCTCATTGATAGCAGCAATCTCATACATGTTGAGTGACTCCTGGCGATGCTGACGTGTCGAACGCCAAACTGAATCATGCCACTCAAGTTTATCCTTTCTCACAAAAAGGCCTACAGGCGGAATAGGAATAGACGTGTCACATTGTTCGCCTGGGTGTTCTTGAGCGAAGCGTTGCTCCATATAGTCAGCCACTGACTCAAACATACTTGATAGGGGAGGACTCGGCGGAGGAGCCTGGTTAAGGTCTGGAACCCTAGGGCGGTAACAGATAGGCTCACAGTCGAGATCCAAAGGTGCGGCCTGATATTCTCCAGCAGGTAGTGGCGAGTATGGCACTTCGCCCATAATCTCATCAGGATCCTCTTCGGGATCCTCCTCCTCTAAACTGATCAGGACGAAAGCAGAGAGGTTATTGGCGGGATATTGACCATTAGATGCCTCATCCTCATCAGAGTTATCAAAGTTCTCGAGGCCATACTCCTCCAGCTCAGACTGTGTATAACCCATGTCCTCATACCAGACCGTCGGGTGCATATCCTCGTGCTCTTCCACTATGGCCGGTTGTAAAGGCTCATCCCAAGTTGGCCACTCGGCAAGCCCTTCCTCGGAAGGCACCACGTCTCTGACGATGTTGCGAGTCTGATGGGGCGCAGTCTGGTGATCATAACACATCTTCCTGCAGAGGAGTAGAAGGTTAGATACAGCAGTGCAAGTCTATAGCATATGAAGACGATGTGAAGGAAGTACATTAAGGAAGATCATAAATTCACTACTCGAAGTCTGTCACGAGAAGGTTTGAAAACGATCGGTTCTCGAGGTCTGTTACGAGCAACCAATATGTAAAACGTCGGTTTCTTAAGGTCTGTTACAAGAAATCTTCGGAAGCAAGAATTTTATTTCAGAAGTCTTCAATATTGAGAACAGAATTCTTCAGTGCCAATATCAAAATTGGAATTGATCCTTAGAGAAACTTGGTTCTAAAAGCCTTAAGAATACTTTAAAATTCGTAAAAGTAAACTTTTAGATGAAATTGATTTCTAAGGTATAAAAGAAAATTTTGAGTTTAAAGAAAAACCCTTGGCTTTGATAAACTCAATTTGAAAGATATTAAAAGTATTGTCAAGCTTGAAAACAAAACTTTAGCCCTGATACCATAACTATAACACCCCGATTTCACAAGCATAAGGATATTACCGCCAACGTCCTCGGATTTCACGGTCCGAAGCCGTTTAAGGCTTTTGGGTAACACAACACGATAATAATAAAACCAATTCATATATTTATAACAATAGATGAATTCGGTTACAAAGGCTCATACGTCCTTAATTGTTTAATGATGCAAGAGTAAAGAGTTTTGCAGCGGAAATACAAGTCTCGGAGAGAGACGAAAGCATGTGGAAACCATAAAGTAAACAAAATATTTTAAAACGTCTTGCATCCTTGCTTCCTTCCTTCCTTCCATCCTAAGTCATCGGTTACTCCTGGACAGCCTTCCCTTTCCTATCTGATATCCCCATAGAAGCAAGGAATACCAGCCAACAAAGTTAGGAAAGAAAGAAGGGATGTTAGTCTAACGCGAGACTAAACAAGTGGGAGAATAATATTTCGGTTCTGAGAAAAGGTCGGACATAACGGCAATCCTTAACCATATGATAACTGGTAGGTGCACGGTAGTCGAGGTTCAACATGACGATAGTGAAGCAGCAATCTGAGCGAGAGGCTTTCAGGTATTTGGTACGATGTACGAAGAGAAAATAGAGTTTTCTCCGGAATAGGACGTTATTAGGAAATAACGCCTAGAAAAGAAATGTGTTTATTGATTTGTTGGGAACTTTAAACATTCAAGAGTTTGAAAAGCATCCAACATAAATCAAATCGTATCAACCTCATCACAACTCGAAGATGCCGACAGGGGGGTGGCCGCAAGGACGCTTATACACCTGAACCCATCTTGCCATTTTATAGGCGTTTTAACAACTCGAGTCATGCATTCAGATTAGATAGATGATTGTCAATAATGCGGACCCGAAGTGATTTTCCAAGTTGTACTAATCACCTCGTGTTCATTGATTACTCTGCACGATTGCACTAATCTTTTCATTGGTTATAAATCATTGCACTTCACTTAGCGACTTATTAGAGATACGTAATTCCCTGAGGAGGGTCGAACCAAAGTAAGGAACAAAGTCCTCAACACTTTGCAAGAGTGTTAGCCTCTCTATTCGGAGAAAAGGCAGAGTCATGACCCAGTATCAGGAGCCGATAACGATATATACCTCCTAATACATTATAAAGAGACAGCGGATCACTGAATCGGCAATCCCTAACATAAGCTAATCCAGAGCAAAGTCTCGAAAAGAGACTTGAAACAATCAAAGGCCACACATCATCGGAGTCCTAAGTCCAAGTCTAATATTCGATAAATAATAATAACAATGGTCATTATTTCTAAGCATAATAATCCTTAATCAAATTATTAGCAAACAAGTTCGTTCCCAACGATTAATTTGATAACGGAAAGCAATTTCACAATTATCGAGTAATGAAAAAAGAGAACCATCCACTTGCCTTACAACGAGATTAAGAACGCTAATCGAGGCGAGAAGACGAGGCTAGCAAGGCACTAGACAAGGCTTAAGGCAAGGCAAAACACAAGGCACGAGCAAGGAACGGCCCGGGCAATGGCTTAGGATGACGCTCGGACACAAAGTGCAAGGTATGCACTGGCGGCGGTCGCTGCCCCTGTTGGCGGCGGTCGCTGCCTCCTGTAGTGACGACGGCGCGATTTCGCAAGCTTCCTCCGATTAACTCCGGCCACCTTTCGACGAGCTTTTGCCAACAGTAGCAAGAAGAACACTAGAGCTTTACAGTGGAAGAGGTTTCAGAGGGAGAGAGGAAGGATTTGTGTGTGATTTTCCTTCATCAACACAGCTCTATTTATAGAGTTTCTCAAGCTGACTTTCAGCTGAAAGTGATGATTGTCTTGGGCATAATCATGCCAAACATTAATGGTGAAGTGAGGTAAAGGTGAAGAGAAGTGACCCAAAGCAATACTCTTGCAGATGGTGAAACCACGGCGCCCACAATGAAGATGTCCCGTCGCGCAACTTGCGTCTGCAGCCGGCGGCGGTCGCTGCCTTTATTGGCGGCGGTCGCTGCCCTTCTGGGACTGCGCAGTGCGTCGGTAAAATTGACATAACTTTCTCGTTACTTATCGGAATGGCCTCAAATTCGGTGGAATGAAACTAGACTCCTTTATCTTCCATTAGGCTTTGGAATCACTCGATTCCAAGCTCTAACGAAGGTTTTATGAATTTTTGAAGTTAAAGGTTCCGTTTAACGTTATCCAACGTTATACGGTTAATCGGGTAACCTTTGCCCTTTTTCATGTCGTTCCAAAGACGAAGTTGATTCATAAAACTAGGGAGAATTTCATAATCCATTTTATAAAATTTGCGGATATTACAAAATCACCTCGGACCGACACAGGTCACTTCGGTCCGAGGGTGGATCGAGGTTGATTGGCCGGGACCGACTTCACACAACGTCGGGCCCGATGACTGGGTAACTCGATTAAGCAAAAATAGTAGATCGGTCTTGGGTTTTTGGGTTCCTTCTCTAACTAGACTTGGGTAATTCCACCCCAATTCAGCCAATAAGTGTTGATCTTTGTGAGATCGAGGTTTCTAGCCTTCGATCCCTCCACTCTACACTTCGACCCAAGGGAGTTTTCACTCTCCTTCGATGTTAGGTCTAGTGATGGGTTAGAGATCACTTTCGCTTACTCTTACCAATCACAAGCCTTATGTCCCTTGTTTCCATAAGAGAATTGAAGCTTAGTGTAGAGAGGATTCATAGATCAAGCACTCAAAGGCTATGGAATTGGGGTTTCCTACCCAATCCTTGCTAGGGGTTTCCCCCACAGCCCAAGACTATGGAATCTACTCCATCAAGTAAGAGTAAAAAGCAATCAAATGGAAAAGCAAGCAAATCTCAATCATCAATCTCAAATCAAACTCAAATTGCATTCAAATCTCAAAGGGTTCACAAGATCCAAGTCTTAATTCTACTAAATCCAAAGCAAATCAAGTACAAACTCACTAGAACTCCTCTCTAGCTCCACCGATTTCCTCCTCTTCTCCTTCTCCTCTCTTCTCCTTGCTCTCCAAGCCTTCCTTGAGCCTTTGAGAGTGATTTGGTGTGGGATTGTTGTTGGATGATCTCTAATCTCCCTCTAAATATGCTTTTTTCTTGATTGGGGACCAAGGAATTCCAATTTAGAAGAAGGGCAAAATTGGAAGATCACAACATTTGTGCCTTGGAGCCTAATCTTCTCAATTGCCGACTCGGATCGACGTGCTGGGGACCTCGGGCCCGACGTTGGGAACGTCGGTCCTGTGCTCTGGTTGCTCGATCTCGGGCCCGATGTGGTGGTACTCGGTCCTGTGCCTCGATCCTTGTCTCTTCTTGGTTTTCCTTTGGTTCCTCTTCATTCTTGGCATGGCTCTTTCGCTCCTTGACTCCTTGGTTTAGCTCCTCCTTAGATGCTTCTCCAAAATGTCCTCATTTGCGCCATTTTACCTACAAATCATAACAAACTTGCATAGTTTTTGAATCTTAAAGAAAACCGGGAACTAAGCTAAAAAGGAATGCAACTAACAAGGAAAGGAACAAAAGACACATATTTACAAGGGAAATTAACTACTAAAACACCACCAAAATGAGAGACATCAGAATACCCCATACTTAAACTTGCTTGTCCTCAAGCAATAACAATGTAAGCAAGACCGAAGCACAATCTTCAAGTAAAGCCTCATATGAAAACACAAGTAAGCACAAGTGATAGACATGCTAGCAAGATTACATCATCACACATGATCAAGTGTTCAAGGAATAAAGTCCAATGCAACAAAGCCTCACTTTAGGTATGTGAAAATGTGTATCACTCATCATGTGTTTAGGCTTAGCAATGAACACTCAAACTCAACAAACATGCAAGTAAAGACTTTACTATTGAAGCTAATATCACCAATTCCTCCACCTAGAGATGCCTATTACAATGAACACAAAGAATATGAACTTGGCTCAATGGAGGTCCTCAAAGAGGTTCCATTCGGCCGGGTTGTAATGGGGCTTTTGGTGTTTCTCAAGGTGGGAATCATTTTGGTCTTGTGGTGCTTACAATGGGGATTGAAATTTCTAGTCTCTCACCAACTTCACCAAATTATTCCACTTTCAACTTTCACTTATCCAAAAGACTTTGATTTTTCTCCTTTTCATCTTTCAACCCACACTTTCACTAAATACTCCACTTCATCTTTGCACTAAACTTTTTGTTGGATTTTTCTCACTTTTTTCCACTAGGATCGACTTGCACTACAATCGGGCCCGATGTGCACTTTAACTCGGTCGGTGCCCTTTTCTTTAACTTAAGCAATTTGCTTTCAATCCACTACTTTTTTTTCAACTTTTCTTTCTTTCTTTACAACAAAGATGCACTATCCACTTGGTTTATAACTCCATTCTTTGCCCTTCATCAAAGAGAATCTCAACTCTCCAAATATTCTTCCAAAACCTCTCACTAAAGTCCAATCCCATAAGGGTCAAGTCATATAGGCTAGGAATCATATCTTTGAGGAGTTTCAAACAAAGGTCTAAGGCTAAAACGGGGCTACAAACAACGGTTTCTCTTCAAGGTAGGATATGGAACATTTTGTGACTAAATGAAACAAAGTTCACATCAATGTGACAAAGCATAGAACAATTCTCATATTGGTCTTGGAAAATAGATAAACACCTCAATAGCAAGTTTTAGTAAGCATGCATGAGCTATTTCACACAAGAAAATGAGGGATAGCAAATATGAACAAGCATCCCTAAAATGGCCAAAAATAATCTCACAAGGTTCACTCAAGCTTAGTTGCATCAAAACTCATCCAAGAACTCATGTGCTCAATAAAAACGTGCAAGATATCATATCATTTTAAAAGCAACATCCATTTTGAGGCTAAACTATCCAAAAATATGCAAAGGACTTTACATGCTCACATCATTATTAGCCTTCATATGAACATCTAAGATGGGAATTCCTAGTCCAAAACAAAATCTTTTTGTTGCTTTTAACCGAAATTTTTTCAAATTTTTAGGATTTTTCGCAAAAATTTTCTCAAACAAAGCAAACAAACTCATCCATTCATGCCATACAATTCAATCATCATTCATTCAACATATCATGCCACTATCCCAAAATGAAACATCCCTTAAACGAAACAAGAGAAAACACATGAAACTACACATGGAACTATGAGCTACTAACCCACCCCATACTTAAAATTTTGATGTCCTCATCAAAAGAAATCAAAACTCAAAAGTAAAGAGAAGAGTAGAGAAAGCTCACAATTTCCTTATTCTTGAATGACTTGTTGAGGCTTAGTTCGGGGGGTGACCACGGCGTTGTCTCCTTTGGAGCCGTGCTTGCCGCTCGCGCTCATACACTTGATCGTGGAAAGGGTCTTGACTTGGCGGTTGGATTTGTGGGGCGGGACGCATCCATTGATCTTCACGGGAAGAGAAGTTCCCGGTCATCCATTTGTTGAAACTTTCTTGGACGCTCCATCTTTGATCTTGTACCGCTCTCAAGTCATCCACATCACGTCTCGTGTAGGCTATGTTGCGGTTCACCTCATCAAATTGAGGTTGGAAGTCTTCTTGGTGGTTGAAAATTTGTTGTTGTTGCAAGTTGAGGTTTTGTTGTTGTAGATTGATTTGGTGTGCTTCTTGAAGTATGCTTGCTTGTTGAAGTTGGAGATGCGCCATTTGGTTGGCCAAGAAGTTCATGTCCACCGATTGTTGAGGCTCGGGGAATACCATTCCGGGTCCGTACCATTGGCCATACCCTTCGTATCCTCCATAGCTCGGTGGTGCTTGTTGTGCTCCACTTCCCTCACCCCTCTCAAATCGGCTCGGGACCGGATCGGGCAAAAAGACGTCGGACCGACGTTGGTGGACGTCGGGCCCGACATGGGATGCACCTCGGTCCAGTAGTGTTGGGGCGTGGACGGTGAGCAAATTGTGGTAACCACCTTCTTCTTCTTCTTCTCCATCTCTAGTCAAGTCCACGTCCATGTCATCTCTTCTCACGAACTCATATTGGTTGGGCTCCTCTTCTTCGGTGTCCGGGGAAACTTGAGGAGAACTGAAGCGAATATGTTGTGCTTGTCTCCTACACTCAAGTGTCCCCTCCGGCTCTCCATATTGATTCTCCTTGCCCACCCATACTTGGTACCAATTGTAGTTGCTTGTGAGGTTGAAGAGACGTGGCCCCAAGGGAATGTGCACATTATCGAAGTTGGAGTGTGGGGCTAGGTAAGTGGTGGCGCCGGTCACTTGCTTCTCTTTGATAATGTTGGCCTTCTTGAAGTACTTTAGGTCCATGAACTCTACACCATTAGGGGCCGGCGTGTAGGTAGACAAGTCCACCTCAAGACGATGAGCCAACATGGCTATCATGCCTCCGAAATAGATCCATGAGGAACTTTGGAAATCCCTCACCATCTTCACCCATTCCCATGCGAGGTTCATTGGCTTCTCATTTTCAAACAACATCTCATAGAGTAGCATGGCCTCCTCCTTCATTGGCTTGCTCAACTCATTCCTAGCAAAGATGGAACAACCCAAGGCTCCGATCATGACTCGGAAGAGTGGATTTGCTATCTCATTTGTCGATGCGCCTTTCCTCATCTCACTCCTTCCGGCTACAAACCTCCAAAGATAGTCCACCTTCTCGTTATCAACATAGGCCTCTTCTCTCGGGAAAGGAAAGCCGAAGTAGTGTGCCAAGTTCCGGATAGAGAGCTCGTGCAACTCGTTGCCCATTTGGAAGGAAATCATGCCTTCACTCTCGACCCCTTCATAGGTGCACTTGAAAGTCGCCATGAACTCGGACGTCAAGGCGGGATAGTGAGTGTTGTTCCACCTTAGCAAGACGTTGAGCCCAATATGAGAGTAGCACCGAATAAGAGCCTCATCCATGCACATCTTCCTAATGGACTCCCAATCTAACCACCGAGTGTGGTGAGATAGACCCATGAGTCGATCATACTCTCTAGCCACATCATCATCTTCGAAACGCACATCGTCCATCCTTTGGACCCTCTTAGACGACTTCTTGGACTTTTTTGTTGCTTTCTCCATCCTTGAAGAAGATGCTCGGGTAGACATGGTACCTACACACAATCAACACAAAGAACTCCAAGATAAAATCTATACAATCACAACAAGAGCACAAGTTTCCACAACAAACAACTCATCATGCTAGGAAATGACCCCATACTTGTTCTTAAGACACTCAATCCACAAAATCCAATCATGTATGAACAAAGAATCACATATCAATGGTCAAGCTACAAGATATATCATGATAAACAAACTATAACCAACAATCAAGCTCATGAATCCCTAAGTTCACACAAGAGAAAATCGAAAAGCATAGGACCGACCAACAAAAGACATCGGGTCCGAGTCTTGGACCGACATGCAACATCGGTCCCGAGGTCCTGGGTACCTCGGGCCGACTCCAATCCGACTTCTCTTCCTAATGTCACCGATAAAACACTCTATCATGCTCCTAAAATCCAAAATCAACCAATTCTCATCACCAATCGAAGTTCCAAGTAGGTTTTATCAACAATTAAGCACAAATTTCACAATGCATGCAAATCACCATGGATGCTCAAGGTCTAAGCTCACTCAATCATGGCATATCTCAAATCTAGCAATTAAAGCATGAAATTCACAAGGAATCAAGTAGAGATTGAGATTCACATACCAAATATGAAGAAACAAAGACTTCTAGCAATCAACTTCTTAGAACTCAAATTTCTCTTCTAAATCTAGAAGAGGGATGAAGAACTATGGGATTTTGGTTGGGATTTTTGGCTTGTGGATCGATGTTTTGAGGATGCTAGGGGTATGGATCGAGATTTGTGGTGAGTTTTGCTTGAGGTTCGAGTATGGTGGAGGGATGGATCGATTTGGGGGTTTTGAAGGGGACTTGGTATTTTGGGAAGGTAGTTATGAGGGTGATGGATGTTTGGTATGGGAAAGGGGGCTTAAATGGGGTAGAAGACAAAGTTAGGTCAGAAGGGTATAATAGGAATTTCGTCCAAAGTCATGTCCAAAGTGGACCGGCAATACAGGATCGACGTTAGGGACCTCGGGCCCGAGGTACTGGGTACCTCGGTCCTACCCGTTTTGGTTTCTAAAAAATCTCTTTTCTTGGCAACTTTCAACCCACAAGTCTTTGCATCATTTCCACAAATACCACATATGATCATGAAGCTCACATAACACACAATTCCACAAAACACATGCTAAAGAGAGATTAGAAAGAATCTAAGCTAAGGCGAAGAAAAACAAATTAGAAACTACGAAAATGAACCCACTAAACCCGGGTTGCCTCCCGAGGAGCGCTTCTTTTAAGTCACTAGCTTGACTTCTAACCTCTACCCTTCAAGGAGGGTGAAAAACGGTGAATTGATCCTCCTTGCCATATCCATCTCCACACTCCTCATAACCGAAGTGCCACCATTTGTGTTTGATGAAAGTGTGGCTTCCAAATTCTCCATCATTCTTCTCCTCCAAAGTGTAGGTTGACATCTCTTACATCATCTCAACTTGATCTTCATCACCTACATCACAAAAATCTAAATAATTTCTAGGGGACTCAATGACATTATAACTCAAGTCTTCTTGCAAATCACTTAAGCAAAGGTAATCATCCTCTAGATCTTCTTTCAAATCATTTAAACAAATGTAGGAATCACCCACATCAAAAGGACATAGATTAGGATACTCTTCATGGCTTCTCGGGCTATCTCCATCTCTTGGCTCTTCATAGACTTGAACATTGACCATGTCATGATCTCTCAATGGTGCTTCTTCCTCTCTTGTGGGTTCCAACTCCTCTCTCTTGCACTTGGCACTTTCCTCTAGCTTCAAGATTGCCAAAGCATCCGGTTCATTAAGGGCTTTGTTGAAATGGAACTCCACTTTTTCCTCGCCAATCTCAAAAGTGACCTTCCCATTTCTCACATCAATTTGGCACCCACCGTAGCTAGAAACGACCTTCCGAGAATAATGGGCACCATCGGATCTTCTTTCATGTCGAGGATCACAAAATCATCAGGCACGAAATACCTCCCAACTCTAACCGGGACGTCATCTAGAATTCCGGTGGCCTTTGTTGATGAACCATCCGCCATAGTAAGACTCATATCAACCGGTTCCATATCTCCGAGGTTAGCCCTTCTCCATATGCTCATGGGCATAACCGATATGCTTGCTCCAAGATCACAAAGAGCCTTGAAGTTTTGGGATCCAATCCCCACGGTGATGGCAAATCTTCCGGGATCACCTAGCTTTTGAGGTAGCTCCAAGATCTTCACCTCATCTTGCATCTCTACAATTGACCTCTTCTTGCTCAAGATTTCCTTCAAGAACTTTGCATAGGATGGCATCTCACTTAGAGCATCGGTGAATGGGATGGTGATGTTCAAGCCTTGCAAAAGCTTCAAGAACCGCTTGAACTTGCCCTCAACAATCTCCTTGGGCTTCTTCAAAGGATATGGAAGAGTTGTGACACCTTGCTTCTTGCTTGAATCCACCTCCTTGGATCGATCTTGATCTCTCTCACAATTTCAGCTTGGACCGACTTTGAAGTGACTTCGGGACCGACTTCAAGAACCTCGGTCTTGGGCAGAGATTTTCTGGGCACGTCGGGCCGACTACAGGGCAAGTCGGGCCCGAGTTATGCTTAACCTCGGTCCAACTCAGGGGACCTCCTCCGTCTATTGGATCGATATCTGGGCACGTCGGGCCCGAGGTGCTGGGAACCTCGGTCCGACCTTCTTCTCTTGTCCTTGGAACGTGTGGCTCGGGCAAACTCCGTCCACTCCTCAATCCTATGGCTCAAACTTCATTTTGTTGTTGTTGAGCACGGGGATTCTCCTCGGGTCGGCCCGGGAGTCTCCCTTCTTCTCTTGGAAGTTGATTCGCCATGTGAACAAATTGGTTGTCCACTTGCCTTCTCCAAACACCCAACTCCTTGAATTGATCATCAAATTTTCTCTCCATGTTGGTGACTTGATTCTTCAAATCTTGAGCCCATGGTGGTGTTTGCTCATAGAATCCCGGAGGTCGATATGGTGGTGGTTGGGCCCTTGGCTCGTTTTGGTTGAAGTTGTTGTTGTAGCCACTAGTTTGGCCTTGGTTCCACCTTCCTCCATTGTTGAAATTGGCTCTCCCTCCGAAATTCCTTTGAACATAATGAGCCGCCTCAATTTGCTCGGCCAATCGGACTTGGCGCTCATTTGGGCAATCTTGGGCTCCA